>CM062819.1:1885384188-1885694601 GCA_031772625.1 Pinus tabuliformis | reverse complement strand
TGTTTGGATACCTATAGTAATAGGTTTCATATTTCATGATTGGCAAGAGAAAAGCCAAATATGCTCTGCTCTGGTATCCCAAAGATCCCATATTTCCTAGAAAGCAAGAGCTGGGTAAAGTGTTTCAAGTATTGAGGACCTTATTTCAAATTTTGTGGATGATTCAACAGTCTAATCTGGATCATGCCATGTTTCAATTTTGAGTTGTAGAATAGAGAAAGAGGTCTGTCCAAACAGCTTAATCTTGGCAGACAAGTAGTTCAGGTAGAGAAGCAAAGGTTCCCAAAAGTTTAATCTGGGACCTTGGAAGACATAAGGGTAGAAGTAGATAGAGAGAAAAGGAAAAAGCCAAAGAAAAGAAAAGGCAATTGAGGGTTGCAAGTCCAAGTGCCCCTCCAAGAAGAAACAAAAAATGCTAGGCAAATAGTTGGGTAGGCAGTTGTGGTTGCAGAAAGAATATGATCACCATTACACAGGCATCAATAGGTCTCTTGCCAAGGCAATAAATCTATCAGCAAACAAAGTGGTGAATTCCATGAAATTACAGCAAAGAGCATCACTAACTTCTTTCTTTCCCTCTCTAGTCCATCACTAACACCCCCTTTCTAATTCCCCTCCTTCATTCATATTAACTCCTAATTCTACTATATAACCTCCCTATCTTACCCCCACCCTAATATTATTAACACTAAGGTGTATAAAACCCCAAATCTTATGTATATTCCCTCCCCTAGGCATAATAGCCGTGTATTGTTTCAAAAGGGACCAAAATGGCATCTGGCCACTTTGGTGAACCTATTCCACCCTATTTCCCCTTTGCTGCAAGTCAATTTGCCCTCAAATCACCTCTGCATTGATAAAACCCCTCTCCAAACCCCTTTTGCCTATAAAACCTTTGCAAAGGTTAATACCCGCCTCTGGCACGTTTCCCAATCCTACCGCATTGTTGGTTAATCAAAACATTTGAAAAAACCCATAAAACCCACAAATTTATTTTTTTCCGCCCGCAGTATCAAACGCGCCTTTTTCTCCTCCGCCAGCCGTCGGATCAAGCCCATCAGATCCGACGGCCCACATCAATATCGGAGCGCTTCCTGTGGCGGCACGTTAACCTCCGGAAAGTGACGTTGCGCCTTGTCACGCCTCCTCCACGCGTCAACCGATGAACCATCTCGGAGCCCGCTCTGACAGCCTCTGCGCCGTACCTAAACCGCCCCGAGAAACCGCGGCGGTTAAGGCCTTAACCGTGACCGCTGCAGTTTGACCGCCACCTACCCGCCGCTGACTCGCCGCCACGTCCTTGCTGCTCGTACCTGCCTCTGTATTCCACCTCACTGCTGACTGGGCTGCCACCTCGCCGCCCCTTGACCAGTCACCCACTGCCACGTCGCCCGATGACGTCAGCTGACGTCACCTCACCATGACCCACCAATGACGTCATGCTGACGTCAGCAGAAAAAGCGCGCCAAATTGGTAAAATAACCCATATTTACCAATTTTCCCCGTGTTTTTAACCATTTTCACTGTGATTTCTGCTGAACGCTCTGCATGACCGTTTGAACTCAATTTTCGCCAACCAGTCAATTAGCCCGGGCGACCTCCTCAAACAGCAACTGTGCACCTGTGTTTCAACCTCTGCTCGTCGAATTACAGGTATTTAGACCGTTTCGCCCTCCATACGACCTTCATTAAGCTTAAAATTGCTCAGAGGGATAATAGAACCATAAAAACGATATTTACACCGTTCATTTCCATTTGTTCATCCCACCATTGTCATTGTGAGGGCCAAGAAGTACCTGCAGAGCTTTAGAAACCTGCAATTCTCATAAAACCTCTGTAATTCTGCGTTTTCCCGGCAGAGCTCCTAATAGACATAATTCACCCGATTGGAGAGTTCAGTTAGACCACAGAGAAGTTCTGTCACTAGACTCCAGTAGTATTTCAATTGCTATTGAGAGAATTCCCCTTGAATACTCAAAACCTCAACTGTTTCCACAGAAACTGCCTCCAGACTGTGTTTTACCATTCCACCTGTCTACCTACAATTCTTGCAACTTGAAGAGCTATGGAGACCCCTATTGCACTGAATATTAAGCCCATCAATGCCCCTCACCAGAATTAGCATGGAAAGCCCTGGGACATGGACTACCAAATGCTGGATTGGTTCCCCATGGGAACCAAGTACAATGTGCTAATGTTGAATGAATTAAGAGCCCAGCACCTCAGTGGGGCAGATATCTTGGGGATTTGGGAGTCAAATTTGCCCATATACAACCTTCCCCAAGTCAATCCAATGCCAGAGCTCATTTATAGCTGCCAGGAATGCTATGACCCCAGCCAAAGAGCAGTCATGAGCCCCACAGGCCTAGTCCTGTTCCAGATCACCCCAGAGAGCATAAACCAGATGCTGGCTTCAATACAGCCAAGAAATTGACCCCTCTGTCCATGCAGAATCTGATTAACACAGGGATCAAGCTGTCCAGTGACCAGATTGTCAAAATCAACCAACTGTTTGTCACACCAGGCTCTGAAACAGTCAGAACCCCTCCTATTGGGTACCATTATCTAAATGAGTTGGGCAGAATGTTGGTGGATCTAATTGGCTATGTCCTAGGATTCAGGGGCTGGAAGATGTAGATGAAAGCATAATGGCAATGCTGTCCATATTTGCCCCTGGTAAGCCTCCAGCTGTGCAGTATGATTATGCAACTTACATAGCAGAGAAAATCCATGATCAGTTCATGAATTTGAAAAGGGAGAGACTGTTCAGGTACTCCTCCTATATATATCATTTATTCCTTTTCTATCAGCCAGCTACCTTCTCTGTTCCTTTGAGGCCACTCAATGCCCAAGGAAGCCCAAGATCAGTTGTTTTCTGGACCTCTGTTTTTCATTTTACCTCAGTATCACCCTATACATACTGTGAGTTTATTGATTTATTTGTTCATCCGCCCTAACAGCTCTGCAAGGTACTCCTCCTCCTAGATTAACCGATGAAATGAAGAGGATTCTACATTTGAACAAATCTTACAATATTGGCAACTGGTACTTCTACCAGAACCACACAGTCATTAGGATATATGGCTGTGAATTGAACCCATTTAGGTTGCCAAGGTATGTCCCCATGAGGCTTTTTGCCTTAGAGTATTTCAGGCAGTTTGGGAACTCAGATTACCTTCACTTTCAGAGTAGAAACAAGAAGTCACAATTGAAGGTAAGAAGTCAGCTAGGTTCCTTCCTGTATAACAAGAAAGAGGAAGGGTGGAAAGAGGCACACAGCATCCTGGAAGGCCTCAGATTGCAGACCAGTTTTGAGTGGATTCCTTATGACCCCAATCATTCTATCTCCCTCAGGAGAATTAGATACAAATTGGGCAACTATGCACATAAAAGACAACCTGAAATTGAACAGTATGCCAATGCACTAGATTGGGAAGAGGGTACACTAGTAGAACAAGTCACTGAGGTAGAATTACTTGAGAAAGAAGCTAGGAATGTGCAAAAAGAAGCTGACTTGGAAACTTGTGGACAGGTGCCCCTCTCCTACAGAAAGCAAATTGGAACAGCTGCTAAATCTTCAGCAGCACAGCAGCAAACTACTGAGAAGACACCCCAGGCAGCAAGCAAAGACAAAGGAAAACAGGTGGAACAGCCACCTGTATTGACAGAGGAACAAGTTGACACCTTGCTACAGCAGCAAGAAGAAATGGAACAGCAAGAACTGGGGCAGCAACAAGAAAAAGCACAGTCCAGTGAACAGCAGCCCTTGCAGCAGGAAAAGGGGACAGATCTACCTAGTAACACTGAGCAGCAGCCCCAAACAGAGGTGCCTCCCAGGACAGACACCAATGTAGACACCTCAGTCCTCCAAACACCACAGAAGGAGGATGTGACCAGGAAAAGGGAGAGAGAGACCCCCCACACCTCATCCTTCATCAGAGGAGAGAAGAGACAAAGACTGAATGACTCCCAAGAGGAGGACATAGCAGTAAGGCAAGCCATGGGCATGGGCCCACCCAGTGGAGAACTTTCGGCCAGCTCATCTCAGCGTGGACATGACATGACTATGGGAGGAGAGGTCAGCTCCTCCGGTCAACATAGAAAAGGGCAGTCAAGTATAAAGCAGCAATTCATTGACATCAAAAGGAGGAGTGATCCCATAAAAGTGCAGCTGTATGATCACTTGTTAAACCTAGCTCCTAGCAACCAGCAGAGACTCATGTCTGCTTTCGATGTGAGCGAAGGCAAAATGATAATGAGCCACTTCATGCCCACAACTTTGCAGCCTCAGTCCACCTCGGACTATCTAAGAACCAACATGGAGGTTCTTGCCAAAGACATACACCCCATGGACAAGATTGAATTACATAAGCAAACTGGTGAAATGGTGTATGCCTCCCTGGCAGATGAGACATTGGAGAATTATAAACTAAAGAGCAGCCTGGATAACACAGCTTCTCAGCTGGAGTTAGAAAGAGCATCATCACAAGCCAAGGACAATAGGATCAAGTCCTTGGAAGAGGTAATTATAGAGATAGGGCATGATCCTAAAGATGTCAAAGGCATCCAAGAACTCCTGAAGATAAGGGATGCAGACATGGCAGCCCTAAGAAAGAAAATCAAACTCCCGGCCACCATCCATCCACAAACAGATGAAGTTGCCCAGCAAAGGCAAGAAAAGGATGCTACAGATCTGCTGGTATCCCTATACAAAGAGCTGGTTAGGACTCAAGACCAGCTAGGACAAACTGAAGCTGCAAAGGCAGCACTACAAGAAACACTGAAGCAAAGAGAAGAGGGCCAACCCTCCCAGCCTCCTCCTGTGATAATAAATCTTGAGGAAATCCCTCCAAAGACTACTCCTCCTCCTCAGCAAACAGAAGCTACAGCACCAACTACAGCGCCATCCACAGCAACAACAACTACAACATCAGAACAGGCTACTAGTTTAGACATGCAAAAGCTGCAAGCTGAGATCCAAGCCATGGAATCTCAAATGAAAGAGCTGGATGAACTTAAGAAAACCTTGACTAAGGTAAATGAAAAGTTTGACAAGAGCAAACAGAATGAGGCAGCCAAGGAGAGAGAGGTAAAAGCTCTTAAGAGGAGAATTGCTGAACTAGAGAAAGAGCTTGCACTAGAAAAGGTGACAGCTGAAATGAAAGCAGTGCTATGGAGCAACATTGGGCGGTCCATTGCCAACCAGTGGCAATATATTGAGACCATGGATGAGCAAATGGTGCTCATCACTAAAGCAAACAGAGAAATACAGAGAGCCAGGGCAAGCCTTGGACACATGCCAGAAGCTGCTACTAGGATAATCAATATCTCTGAACTATAAGACTAGCTCTCAATTAGCTGTCATGGGAATCACCAACAGGACAGAAACAATTGCTGTAGCCAAGAGAGTCATAACATTGAGGAACTTGGTTGGAACACTGGAGAGGAGGACACAGGATATGCAAACTGAAATCAACAGATTCCTGGAAAAATTCGTGGCACTACAGAACAGAGGCCTCCCCAGCATTTTAAGCAGTGTAGGAAGACTGCTCACCCTAGACAATTACAATAAGAGAATTGATGCCCATGCAGTAGCAGAGATTGCACAACCGCCCAGCACTTCAGCAGAACCAGGGCCAGCCACCGGGCAGAGTATGTATGACAGGTGGAGAACCTGTTTTTCCTCATGAATGAAGTTGACCATCTGTTTGATACACCACCTAACTTCTTCAAATTCACAGAAGCAGATGAAACTCTAGGGGCAATCTTAGCACACCAACTGCCCACACAGGATGCCTGGAGAAATTTGACACAGACAGTTTTGTCAGGCCAGAATCAGTAGCGCCAATTCTCCAGGCAAATGAGCATACATGCGCAGGCACAATTTTGAAGAAAGATATCTACAGAGAAGAGGCAGAGGCTGAGCCAACTCAGCAGGACCATTGACTCACCACAAGCAACAGTCACAATCACAGGTGACAAGTCCAGGATACAGCGTACAAAGCCTTAAAGACAGATCTTCCAGCATTTATTCAGAATATCTCGACCGACTTAGCTGTCTCCAAAGGCTAAAATATCTTCTGACAGAGCATTAAAATGCCTGTACTCTGTAATCAATGCTGCATTAAATTTTGGTCATAATATCTTAAGTAGTTGGTAAGAATGTAAAATCTGAGATAACTCAGAACTCAGATATTTTGTAAATCACCGCAAGTATATATTCACCCTTCACAGCAGTTGAAGGGGTTGTTGTAATTTTCTTTTGAAGAGCTCTCGCTCGTTGTAATATTTTCAGAGAAGTAATACAAAGGAAGAATGGAATTTCCAAGGCTTGGTGTTCTTTGATGTATTGTGGTGAAAGATGAATGTTACAGGATTCCAGGGTGTTGCATAAAACAATAAGTATTCTCAAATCTCTTTGTTATATGTTTTCGAGTCTTTTGTTCTCTTTTGTTGTTCAAATGTTTACACTTGATAGCAAGGTGAAAGGATAGTTCCAGGATTTAACCATGTTTACCCTGGACTCAAACTGAGCTATTATACATGTTTTCCTCAGATACAGTGACAGAATTGTAATTCTTAATTGCTGCATTTCAAAACTGTGTCTTTTACTGTGACAGGCATTCTCAGGGATTCAATTTTTGCCCCTGAGACCTCTGTCTTTTCCTCTTAAAGCTGTCTGTTGGGAATATATAACAATAAGTGAAAATTCTTAAATGCTTTCACTGTTTGTGTTACCTGTTTCCAGTCATTTAATCAAAAATCTGTTCTATTAAGCACTCAAATGGCCCTGTAAGTTCCATCTTTCATCTCAAAGTTTCAAACACATATAGCCACAGACTCCATTGCCCAATGGTACTCAACCTCTCTGAAAACTACATCACTAGAATCTAAAAGGAGTTTCATCAACCAAAACATAAACAAAACCAGTGCATAATAGCTAGCCTAAAACCCTATCATAAACAGTTACAAATCATAAAGAGAGAGCCCTCTCTGATCACAGTTTGGCTAGAAACAGTGATCCAAAGATTGGTTAGTGGTTACCCCGGCCGTATTCCCTTGGGAGTCATAGGGAACAACCTGGGTGTTAACATAATTGGCGACTCCACTGGGGACTTAAGATTTTTTCAATTACTATCTATTTCAAAAGCTACCATCAAGCCTGAAACTAGCCAAGAGGCCTTAGGACTGTTTCTGTAAACACAGGGACAGCTTTAGGGAAGAGCTAACTAGGGAATCTTCATCTTAGCTTTGAAAAATATATAGTCATTCCAGAATTCTTACCTAGTCCTTGTACATACAAAACCCTCTGTATAAAGTTCTAAAAGAATACTTAGAAGCTGGCTCCCAAAAGAAACCCAAGGCACACTAGGGCAAACCCTGACCCTAATCAACCCATCATTGTTGATAATCCAAATATCATACCAAAGAACATAAGGAGACAGCAAAAGCAGGAGAAGCCTGCTGATTCAGATATAAGTTTAGACCAACCTATCCTCATTCCAACTCCTTGCAAAGTCCTTTTCCGTTCCACACCTAATTCCCCTAGTTCATCATCAACACCTCAAAGCCCTCCTCTCCCATCTTCACCATCTGCACACACTCCCTCAACCAGTTTCCCCCCTTGTTACCCCTGTTACACCTGTAATCCCTGTGTCCCATTTGTTCCTATTAACCCTATAAATCCCATAAACATGGCTAACAGATATGCACCTCTGCAGATACCAGCCAATGCTCCAGCTCTACCCCAAGACTACCAAACTAGACTCTCATTTTTTGACTCCCATGGCCCTTTGACAGCCATCCAGCATGCTAAAAAGATGCAAGACCACTTTGAGACCTATGAAATAGATGATGACAGTGTTAGGATGAGAATTTTTGTTCAAAGCTTAACTGGGGATGTCAGAACTTGGTTTAGATCCTTAAATGCAAATTCCATTGCAACCCCTGAAGTTCTATACCAGGAATTTACCAACAGATGGGAGAAAAAGAGAGATCCGCACCATATACTTGGTGAATATAACACTATTAAAAGAGGTCCCCAAGAAACGGTTTTGGAGTATTGTGCTAGGTTTAACAACATATACAATGCTATCCCCCAGAACTTAAGCCCCCTCCTGATTTGGCCCTTTATAACTTCCCTGATGGTTTTGATTCTGATATGGCCTATCAGTTGAGAGAAAGAGACCCTCCAACCCTTGCAGAAGCCCAAAGGTTGCAGTCACTGTAGAGGCCAACCTAATTGCCAAAAGAAACAGGGCAAAGCTGGAAAAGAAGGTGGTTTCAAAGAAGAACCCTCGGTTTTGATCAAAAGTTGGATGCAATACTAAACAGCATGAAAAGACTGGTGAAGAGAGTGGAATCAGTAGAAAGAAAGTCATCATGGGAGGCACCACAAAACAATCCTCCTAGAAACCCAAATTTTAGGAGTCCAGAACCCCAATATAGGAAAACAGGTGCTGACCAAGATATCAGACCCCCTTTTCAAGAAAATTATGCAGAAACTTCCTCAGCTAATCAGCTCAATGAAGATCCTGAGATCAACTTAATAGGTCTGGATGGTAAAAGCCATGTTTTCTTAACACAAGAAGACCATGAGGAGGATGAAAACAAAACATTCCAAACACAATCAGGAGAATCTTTTGACTTTAAACAAGGGTATGATACTGCTGTCTATGAAGTCCATAAACAATACAAACTAAGAAGTCGGACTGTAAATGCAAATCATCAGCCGAGAAGGAAAGGAGAAACAGCAATCTAAAGAAACCTTAGTCACTGAACCTAATGACAAAACAAACTTGCCTACAAAGGAAGTAGTGGTTGAGGAGGTCACTGAATTACTGTCCACACCACAACAGCCCACGGCACCTCATCCTCTCCACCCAAATCCGAACATTACCCCTCAAGACATCAATATAAGGGGCAGGTTCCAAAATCAAGAAATCCACCAAGAAGATTAATGAACAGAAAAACTGCTATCCGTGACTCCAAAATCCAAATGATAAACCCTTTGACCTAGGAACAGAGATTGGCAAGTTAAAGATAGCAATTCCCCTTTCAGAGCTAGCCAAGCATGACATATATAAGCAACAGATCAAAAAATCCCTTCAGCTCACCAACAGCAAAGATGATGTAAATGTGCTAGATGACACTCCAGAATTACTGTTTGGCCCAGAGGTAGATGGAAAAACAGTAGTCACAGGGGTTTTACCTTTTTATGTCAGCTTGCATATTCATGATAAAATACTGCATAATGCAATGTTTGACTCAGGTGCCTCTCACAACCTTATGCCAAAAGCGGTCATGGAAAGATTAAACTTAGACATCACAAGACCATACAAAGACCTGTTTTCTTTTGATTCTAGTCAAGTCAAATGCTTGGGCCTAATTAAGGATTTATGTGTGTCCTTGGTTCAATTTCCCAACAAAACCATTTTAATGGATGTTGTTGTTGCTGATATCCCACCCAAATATGGGATGCTCTTATCAAGATCATGGGGAGCCAAACTCCAAGGCTCCCTGCAATTAGACATGTCATATGCAACCATCTCTGTCTTTGGACAACCAAAGACTTTATAGGGAAACACTCATGAAATATATGGTCAGCAGTGAAGAAAAGCCTCAAAATTTCCCAATATATGCTGTCCATTCGGACATAGACTCCTTCATCCTCTTCAATGACAGCAAGCTTCTCAAACAATGACATTAAGACCGAAACACCCATACAAGAACAAAACATTGATCAAACAAGTAGCACCTGCCAAATTCAATCAGCCCAACAATACCCATTAACCCTCCTCTAGTTGTCAAAGATTGTCAAACAAATGATGAAATTATCCTAGGAGACAAATGGGAAAAGAAACCTCAACTCATGCTCACATTGCCATCCCATGAAAAGAATTAAATCTCCTGACCAGCAAGATAGTCTGTGGGTCCTAGAGTTTGATGGCTCAGTTAACAAGTTAGGGGCAGGAGCTGGAGTATGGATACATAACAAAGAGAAAGGCTGTGCAGAAGGCCGGGCTTATAGATTGAACTTTAAATGCACTAACAACATGGCAGAATATGAAGCTCTGCTACTAGGCCTCAAGATTGCAAAATCATTACAAGCACATAGCCTCTCAATCATGGGGGACTCTGATCTAGTAATTCAACAAGTAAAAGGGAATTTTGTCACCAATGACAAAAGATTGAGGTCCTATAGGTCTGCTGTAATTGAAATACTAGAGACTTTCTCCGAGTTTGTTATCACAAAGATTCCAAGGGGCCACAATCTCCATGCACACAGCTTGGCAACATTTGCCAGCACCTTCAAATTCCCACTACAACCCAACAATTGTTTCACAGCAGAGGTCAAATATAGGCCTTCTATTCCAAACAATGTCAAAGAGTGGCAAGTATTTGAGAATGACATGCAAATAAACAACTTTTTAACCTTGCAACAAGAGTTTACAGGATTAAATATTGACCTTGAGACAGCAAGTCAATCTCAAATAGTTGATGGAGCAAGTCAATCACAATTACAGTTTCAACAGTCTGCCCACCCAATGTCACCTAGAAGCAAAACAATTACTCAGTCCAACCATTTTCAACAAAGAAAACATTCAGCAAATTCACCAAATTGACTGTGAAGAGCTGAGCAACGCTGAAGATGAAATCATACAACTCAAAGACAATCTTCTTCCAGCAGGCCTTACCCCACTAGAGGATATTTTTGACTCAAATGATGTCCCCAGGAAACCAAAGATGCAGCCATTAGATGCAACAATTGAAGAATGTAACATTGGTACCACTGACAAGCCTAAAATAATAAAGCTATCTGCTGCTTTGCCCCCTGATCAAAAACCCAAATATATTGATCTCTTTAAAGAGTTCCAAGATGTCTTTGCCTGGGGTTATGAGGACTTGAAGTCTTATGATACCTCTGTTATCCAGCACACCATTCCCCTCAAGCCTAATCAAAAACCATTCAAACAGAAATTGAGAAGAATCAATCCTGTGCTTCTTCCTTCCATTGAAAAGGAATTACAAAAAATGTTCAAAGCTGGTATCATAGCACCAATCAGGTTTTCTGAGTGGATTTCAAATTTGGTCCCTACAAGAAAGAAAACTGGTGAGATTAGACTTTGTGTAGACTTAAGGAATTTGAACCTAGTGTCACTCAAAGACAACTACCCCTTACCCAAAATGGACCACATCCTTCAAAGAGTAGTAGGAGCCTCAAGAATATCATTGTTGGATGGTTTCTCAGGTTTCAATCAAATCCTGGTACACCCTGATGATCAAGACAAGACTGCATTTACTACCCCATGGGGCACTTTCAAGTATGTGAAGATGCCCTTTGGATTGAAAAATGCAGGGGCAACATTTCAAAGAGCAATGGACATTGCTTTTGCAAAGGAAATTCATGATTTCTTGGTCATTTACTTAGATGATCTTACACCCTTTTCAAAATCTGACCAAGAACACTTGAAACATTTAAGACAAATCTTCATAACATGCAGAAAATATGGTATTTCCTTAAACCCCAAGAAGTCATTATTTGGTTTGGAAGAAGGGAAACTTTTAGGACACATCATTTCGAAAAATGGCATAAGAATTGATCCAGATAGGATACAAGCTATCCTACAAATGCCTCACCCAAGGAATGTCAAGGAGCTGCAAGGATTCTTAGGAAAAATCAACTTTTTGAGAAGGTTTATCCCAAATTTAGCAGAGTTAATCAGATTACTAAACAATATGCTAAAGAAAGATTCAAAGGTCAAATGGACTGTTGAAGCAAAACAAGCTTTTGAAAGTATAAAATTGGCCTTGACTCAAACCCCAGTGTTAACTAACCCTCAGTTTGACAGAGACTTTATCATTTTCTCCTTTGCCTCCCAACATACTATTGCTGCTGTTTTATTACAGAAAGATGACCAAGGGAATGAAAAGCCCATTGCTTTTTTCAGCAGAGCTCTTAGAGATGCCCCCTAAAGTACCAAATAATGGAGAAACAAGCCTATGCCTTATCAAAGCTATCAAAGACTTTAGGATTTACATCCTTTACTCCCATGTTGTGGCTTATGTACCAAGTCCTATTGTCAAAGACATTCCTCACACAAGAAAACTTAGAGGGAAGAAGAGGAAAATGGATTGCAAACATACTTGAATTTGACATTGAAATAAAGCCTACAAAGCTGATAAAAGGGCAAGGTTTGGCCAAGTTAATGACAGAAGCAAATTTCCAAGCCTTAGATATCAACCAACTGGACAGTGAAACAGAGCTGGCGACTCCAAAGATCAATGTAGCCTTTGAACAATCTCCATGGTACTCTGATATCTGTTATGTGTTACAAAACCTGTGTGCTCCCCCAGGACTGTCCAGAACTAAGTCTAGGTTCCTAAAAATGAAAACATCTAAATTTTGTGTGATAGATGAGAATCTACTCTGGAAAAACCATGAAGGTATTTTGCTGCACTGTCTTCTTGAGAGTGAAACTGACAATATCATGCAAGAATTCCATGCTGGAGACTGTGGTGGACATTTGTACTGGAAGTCCACTGTAGACAAGATATTAAGGGCTGGTTATTACTGGCCCACTATGTTCTCTGATGTGAAGAAATTCACAACATCATGCCACAAGTGCCAACTGTTTGAAGGCAAAAGACAGTTGCTGCCACTTCCTTTGAGGCCCATTGCAACAGAGAGACCTTTTCAACAATGGGGCTTGGATTTCATTGGAGAAATTCATCCCTCATCTTCAGGACAACACAGATGGATCTAACAGCAACAGACTACTTCACCAAGTGGATTGAAGCTGCCCCATGCAGACAAGCAAATGATTCAGTAATCATTCAATTTTTGGAAAACAATATACTGGCTAGATTTGGCTGCCCAGACAAGATAATAACAGACAATGCTGCTGCCTTCAGATCCAAGAAGATGGTGAACTTCTGCCATAAATTTCACATTACTTTGGGCCATTCTACAGCTTACTATCCTCAAGGAAATGGCCTTGCTGAATCATCAAACAAAAGCCTGATAAACATCATAAAGAAAGTGCTGGAAGAGAACAAAAAGAACTGGCATAAGAAACTAGTAAATGCTTTATGGGCAGACAGATTAACCACTAAAAGATCAATTGGGACCAGCCCATATGAGTTAGTCTATGGATTAGAGGCCAGATTTCCTTCATCACTAGGAGTGCCGGTTATGAAACTTCTACAAGAAAGCCAAGCAGAGCCAAATGACATGCAAAGAAGGATTAACCAGATAATT
Organism: Pinus tabuliformis; assembly: GCA_031772625.1. Taxonomy (NCBI): domain Eukaryota; kingdom Viridiplantae; phylum Streptophyta; class Pinopsida; order Pinales; family Pinaceae; genus Pinus; species Pinus tabuliformis. The sequence continues at coordinate 1,885,681,340 of CM062819.1, read as the reverse complement.
TGTCTACAGCAGACCAGAGAACAAGTTTTCAGCAGAGTGCAGATACTACAAGAGAAACTGAAAAAGGCCTTTGATAGAAGAACTAAAGCAGAAGATTTCAATGTAGGGGACAAAGTTTTAAAGTGGGATGCAAGAAGAGAAGAGGAAAACATGGGAAGTTTGATTCTTTATGGAAAGGACCATTTGCTGTCCAAGCAGTACAAGGTAATAACACCTACTTCCTAAAAAGTTTGACTGTAACTGAACTGGATGAAGGTCCTGTCAATGGCAGGATGCTGAAGCACTATTTTGACTGTTCACTATGATAGAAATTCAGAGGTTCATTGTATATATGCAGTTGTACATATTCCTTTCTGATTTAAATTGTATAAAGAGGTTTTCCCAAATGCTGCACCTAGCAGCAACAGGCAGATAGAATCAGAGGTTCTCCAAGAAAGGCACACTATTTTGACAGATTCATGCAGCAGATTTCAAAGACAAAGATGGGCAATCAAGGAATAAGGCAATCTGACCTGCTGTTCTGGTCTTTCAAAAGAAAAACCATCCCCATGTGGAGCCACTGTTGGATACCTATAGTAATAGGTTTCATATTTCATGATTGGCAAGAGAAAAGCCAAATATGCTCTGCTCTGGTATCCCAAAGATCCCATATTTCCTAGAAAGCAAGAGCTGGGTAAAGTGTTTCAAGTATTGAGGACCTTATTTCAAATTTTGTGGATGATTCAACAGTCTAATCTGGATCATGCCATGTTTCAATTTTGAGTTGTAGAATAGAGAAAGAGGTCTGTCCAAACAGCTTAATCTTGGCAGACAAGTAGTTCAGGTAGAGAAGCAAAGGTTCCCAAAAGTTTAATCTGGGACCTTGGAAGACATAAGGGTAGAAGTAGATAGAGAGAAAAGGAAAAAGCCAAAGAAAAGAAAAGGCAATTGAGGGTTGCAAGTCCAAGTGCCCCTCCAAGAAGAAACAAAAAATGCTAGGCAAATAGTTGGGTAGGCAGTTGTGGTTGCAGAAAGAATATGATCACCATTACACAGGCATCAATAGGTCTCTTGCCAAGGCAATAAATCTATCAGCAAACAAAGTGGTGAATTCCATGAAATTACAGCAAAGAGCATCACTAACTTCTTTTCTTTCCCTCTCTAGTCCATCACTAACACCCCCTTTCTAATTCCCCTCCTTCATTCATATTAACTCCTAATTCTACTATATAACCTCCCCTATCTTACCCCCACCCCTAATATTATTAACACTAAGGTGTATAAAACCCCAAATCTTATGTATATTCCCTCCCCTAGGCATAATAGCCGTGTATTGTTCAAAAGGGACCAAAATGGCATCTGGCCACTTTGGTGAACCTATTCCACCCTATTTCCCCTTTGCTGCAAGTCAATTTGCCCTCAAATCACCTCTGCATTGATAAAACCCCTCTCCAAACCCCTTTTGCCTATAAAACCTTTGCAAAGGTTAATACCCGCCTCTGGCACGTTTCCCAATCCTACCGCATGGTTGGTTAATCAAAACATTTGAAAAAACCCATAAAACCCACAAAGTTTGATTTTTCCGCCCGCACTATCAAACGCGCCTTTTTCTCCTCCGCCAGCCGTCGGATCAAGCCCATCAGATCCGACGGCCCACATCAATATCGGAGCGCTTCCTGTGGCGGCACGTTAACCTCCGGGAAAGTGACGTTGCGCCTTGTCACGCCTCCTCCACGCGTCAACCGTTGAACCATCTCGGAGCCCGCTCTGACAGCCTCTGCGCCGTACCTAAACCGCCCCGAGAAACCGCGGCGGTTAAGGCCTTAACCGTGACCGCTGCAGTTTGACCGCCACCTACCCGCCGCTGACTCGCCGCCACGTCATTGCCTGCTCGTACCTGCCTCTCGTATGGGTCCACCTCACTGCTGACTGGACTGCCACCTCGCCGCCCCTTGACCAGTCACCCACTGCCACGTCGCCCGATGACGTCAGCTGACGTCACCTCACCATGACCCACCAATGACGTCATGCTGACGTCAGCAGAAAAAAGCGCCAAATTGGTAAAATAACCCATATTTACCAATTTTCCCGTGTTTTTACCATTTTCACTGTGATTTCTGCTGAATGCTCTGCATGACCGTTTGAACTCAAATTTTCGCCAACCAGTCAATTAGCCCGGGCGACCTCCTCAAACAGCAACTGTGCACCTGTGTTTCAACCTCTGCTCGTCGAATTACAGGTATTTAGACCGTTTCGCCCTCCATACGACCTTCATTAAGCTTAAAATTGCTCAGAGGGATAATAGAACCATAAAAACGATATTTGCACCGTTCATTTCCATTTGTTCATCCACCATTGTCATTGTGAGGGCCAAGAAGTACCTGCAGAGCTTTAGAAACCTGCAATCCTCATAAAACCTCTGTAATTCTGCGTTTTCCCGGCAGAGCTCCTAATAGACATAATTCACCCGATTGGAGAGTTCAGTTAGGCCACAGAGAAGTTCTGTCACTAGACTCCAGTAGTATTTCAATTGCTATTGAGAGAATTCCCCTTGAATACTCAAAACCTCAACTGTTTCCACAGAAAACTGCCTCCAGACTGTGTTTTACCATTCCACCTGTCTACCTACAATTATTGCAACTTGAAGAGCTATGGAGACCCCTATTGCACTGAATATTAAGCCCATCAATGCCCCTCACCAGGAATTAGCATGGAAAGCCCTGGGGGACATGGACTACCAAATGCTGGATTGGTTCCCCATGGGAACCAAGTACAATGTGCTAATGTTGAATGAATTAAGAGCCCAGCACCTCAGTGGGGCAGATATCTTGGGGATTTGGGAGTCAAATTTGCCCATATACAACCTTCCCCAAGTCAATCCAATGCCAGAGCTTATTTATAGCTGCCAGGAATGCTATGACCCCAGCCAAAGAGCAGTCATGAGCCCCACAGGCCTAGTCCTGTTCCAGATCACCCCAGAGAGCATAAACCAGATGCTGTGCTTCAATACAGCCAAGAAATTGACCCCTCTGTCCATGCAGAATCTGATTAACACAGGGATCAAGCTGTCCAGTGACCAGATTGTCAAAATCAACCAACTGTTTGTCACACCAGGCTCTGAAACAGTCAGAACCCCTCCTATTGGGTACCATTGTCTGAATGAGTTGGGCAGAATGTTGGTGGATCTAATTGGCTATGTCCTAGGATTCAGGGGGCTGGAAGATGTAGATGAAAGCATAATGGCAATGCTGTCCATATTTGCCCCTGGTAAGCCTCCAGCTGTGCAGTATGATTATGCAACTTACATAGCAGAGAAAATCCATGATCAGTTCATGAATTTGAAAAGGGAGAGACTGTTCAGGTACTCCTCCTATATATATCATTTATTCCTTTTCTATCAGCCAGCTACCTTCTCTGTTCCTTTGAGGCCACTCAATGCCCAAGGAAGCCCAAGATCAGTTGTTTTCTGGACCTCTGTTTTTCATTTTACCTCAGTATCACCCTATACATACTGTGAGTTTATTGATTTATTTGTTCATCCGGCCCTAACAGCTCTGCAAGGTACTCCTCCTCCTAGATTAACCGATGAAATGAAGAGGATTCTACATTTGAACAAATCTTACAATATTGGCAACTGGTACTTCTACCAGAACCACACAGTCATTAGGATATATGGCTGTGAATTGAACCCATTTAGGTTGCCAAGGTATGTCCCCATGAGGCTTTTTGCCTTAGAGTATTTCAGGCAGTTTGGGAACTCAGATTACCTTCACTTTCAGAGTAGAAACAAGAAGTCACAATTGAAGGTAAGAAGTCAGCTAGGTTCCTTCCTGTATAACAAGAAAGAGGAAGGGTGGAAAGAGGCACACAGCATCCTGGAAGGCCTCAGATTGCAGACCAGTTTTGAGTGGATTCCTTATGACCCCAATCATTCTATCTCCCTCAGGAGAATTAGATACAAATTGGGCAACTATGCACATAAAAGACAACCTGAAATTGAACAGTATGCCAATGCACTAGATTGGGAAGAGGGTACACTAGTAGAACAAGTCACTGAGGTAGAATTACTTGAGAAAGAAGCTAGGAATGTGCAAAAAGAAGCTGACTTGGAAACTTGTGGACAGGTGCCCCTCTCCTACAGAAAGCAAATTGGAACAGCTGCTAAATCTTCAGCAGCACAGCAGCAAACTACTGAGAAGACATCCCAGGCAGCAAGCAAAGACAAAGGAAAACAGGTGGAACAGCCACCTATATTGACAGAAGAACAAGTTGACACCTTGCTACAGCAGCAAGAAGAAATGGAACAGCAAGAACTGGGGCAGCAACAAGAAGAAGCACAGTCCAGTGAACAGCAGCCCTTGCAGCAGGAAAAGGGGACAGATCTACCTAGTTACACTGAGCAGCAGCCCCAAACAGAGGTGCCTCCCAGGACAGACACCAATGTAGACACCTCAGTCCTCCAAACACCACAGAAGGAGGATGTGACCAGGAAAAGGGAGAGAGAGACCCCCCACACCTCATCCTTCATCAGAGGAGAGAAGAGACAAAGACTGAATGACTCCCAAGAGGAGGACATAGCAGTAAGGCAAGCCATGGGCATGGGCCCACCCAGTGGAGAACTTTCGGCCAGCTCATCTCAGCGTGGACATGACATGACTATGGGAGGAGAGGTCAGCTCCTCCGGTCAACATAGAAAAGGGCAGTCAAGTATAAAACAGCAATTCATTGACATCAAAAGGAGGAGTGATCCCATAAAAGTGCAGCTGTATGATCACTTGTTAAACCTAGCTCCTAGCAACCAGCAGAGACTCATGTCTGCTTTCGATGTGAGCGAAGGCAAAATGATAATGAGCCACTTCATGCCCACAACTTTGCAGCCTCAGTCCACCTCGGACTATCTAAGAACCAACATGGAGGTTCTTGCCAAAGACATACACCCCATGGACAAGATTGAATTACATAAGCAAACTGGTGAAATGGTGTATGCCTCCCTGGCAGATGAGACATTGGAGAACTATAAACTAAAGAGCAGCCTGGATAACACAGCTTCTCAGCTGGAGTTAGAAAGAGCATCATCACAAGCCAAGGACAATAGGATCAAGTCCTTGGAAGAGGTAATTATAGAGATAGGGCATGATCCTAAAGATGTCAAAGGCATCCAAGAACTCCTGAAGATAAGGGATGCAGACATGGCAGCCCTAAGAAAGAAAATCAAACTCCCGGCCACCATCCATCCACAAACAGATGAAGTTGCCCAGCAAAGGCAAGAAAAGGATGCTACAGATCTGCTGGTATCCCTATACAAAGAGCTGGTTAGGACTCAAGACCAGCTAGGACAAACTGAAGCTGCAAAGGCAGCACTACAAGAAACACTGAAGCAAAGAGAAGAGGGCCAACCCTCCCAGCCTCCTCCTGTGATAATAAATCTTGAGGAAATCCCTCCAAAGACTACTCCTCCTCCTCAGCAAACAGAAGCTACAGCACCAACTACAGCGCCATCCACAGCAACAACAACTACAACATCAGAACAGGCTACTAGTTTAGACATGCAAAAGCTGCAAGCTGAGATCCAAGCCATGGAATCTCAAATGAAAGAGCTGGATGAACTTAAGAAAACCTTGACTAAGGTAAATGAAAAGTTTGACAAGAGCAAACAGAATGAGGCAGCCAAGGAGAGAGAGGTAAAAGCTCTTAAGAGGAGAATTGCTGAACTAGAGAAAGAGCTTGCACTAGAAAAGGTGACAGCTGAAATGAAAGCAGTGCTATGGAGCAACATTGGGCGGTCCATTGCCAACCAGTGGCAATATATTGAGACCATGGATGAGCAAATGGTGCTCATCACTAAAGCAAACAGAGAAATACAGAGAGCCAGGGCAAGCCTTGGACACATGCCAGAAGCTGCTACTAGGATAATCAATACTCTGAACTATAAGACTAGCTCTCAATTAGCTGTCATGGGAATCACCAACAGGACAGAAACAATTGCTGTAGCCAAGAGAGTCATAACATTGAGGAACCTGGTTGGAACACTGGAGAGGAGGACACAGGATATGCAAACTGAAATCAACAGATTCCTGGAAAAATTCGTGGCACTACAAAACAGAGGCCTCCCCAGCATTTTAAGCAGTGTAGGAAGACTGCTCACCCTGGACAATTACAATAAGAGAATTGATGCCCAGGCAGTAGCAGAGATTGCACAACCGCCCAGCACTTCAGCAGAACCAGGGCCAGCCACCGGGCAGAGTATGTATGACAGGGTGGAGAACCTGTTTTTCCTCATGAATGAAGTTGACCATCTGTTTGATACACCACCTAACTTCTTCAAATTCACAGAAGCAGATGAAACTCTAGGGGCAATCTTAGCACACCAACTGCCCACACAGGATGCCTGGAGAAATTTGACACAGACAGTTTTGTCAGGCCAGAATCAGTAGCGCCAATTCTCCAGGCAAATGAGCATACATGCGCAGGCACAATTTTGAAGAAAGATATCTACAGAGAAGAGGCAGAGGCTGAGCCAACTCAGCAGGACCATTGACTCACCACAAGCAACAGTCACAATCACAGGTGACAAGTCCAGGATACAGCGTACAAAGCCTTAAAGACAGATCTTCCAGCATTTATTCAGAATATCTCGACCGACTTAGCTGTCTCCAAAGGCTAAAATATCTTCTGACAGAGCATTAAAATGCCTGTACTCTGTAATCAATGCTGCATTAAATTTTGATCATAATATCTTAAGTAGTTGGTAAGAATGTAAAATCTGAGATAACTCAGAACTCAGATATTTTGTAAATCACCGCAAGTATATATTCACCCTTCACAGCAGTTGAAGGGGTTGTTGCAATTTTCTTTTGAAGAGCTCTCGCTCGTTGTAATATTTTCAGAGAAGTAATACAAAGGAAGAATGGAATTTCCAAGGCTTGGTGTTCTTTGATGTATTGTGGTGAAAGATGAATGTTACAGGATTCCAGGGTGTTGCATAAAACAATAAGTATTCTCAAATCTCTTTGTTATATGTTTTCGAGTCTTTTGTTCTCTTTTGTTGTTCAAATGTTTTACACTTGATAGCAAGGTGAAAGGATAGTTCCAGGATTTAACCATGTTTACCCTGGACTCAAACTGAGCTATTATACATGTTTTCCTCAGATACAGTGACAGAATTGTAATTCTTAATTGCTGCATTTCAAAACTGTGTCTTTTACTGTGACAGGCATTCTCAGGGATTCAATTTTTGCCCCTGAGACCTCTGTCTTTTCCTCTTAAAGCTGTCTGTTGGGAATATATAGACAATAAGTGAAAATTCTTAAATGCTTTCACTGTTTGTGTTACCTGTTTCCAGTCATTTAATCAAAAATCTGTTCTATTAAGCACTCAAATGGCCCTGTAAGTTCCATCTTTCATCTCAAAGTTTCAAACACATATAGCCACAGACTCCATTGCCCAATGGTACTCAACCTCTCTGAAAACTACATCACTGGAATCTAAAAGGAGTTTCATCAACCAAAACATAAACAAAACCTGTGCATAATAGCTAGCCTAAAACCCTATCATAAACAGTTACAAATCATAAAGAGAGAGCCCTCTCTGATCACAGTTTGGCTAGAAACAGTGATCCAAAGATTGGTTAGTGGTTACCCCGGCCGTATTCCCTTGGGAGTCATAGGGAACAACCTGGGTGTTAACATAATTGGCGACTCCACTGGGGACTTAAGATTTTTTCAATTACTATCTATTTTCAAAAGCTACCATCAAGCCTGAAACTAGCCAAGAGGCCTTAGGACTGTTTCTGTAAACACAGGGACAGCTTTAGGGAAGAGCTAACTAGGGAATCTTCATCTTAGCTTTGAAAAATATATAGTCATTCCAGAATTCTTACCTAGTCCTTGTACATACAAAACCCTCTGTATAAAGTTCTAAAAGAATACTTAGAAGCTGGCTCCCAAAAGAAACCCAAGGCACACTAGGGCAAACCCTGACCCTGATCAACCCATCATTGTTGATAATCCAAATATCATACCAAAGAACATAAGGAGACAGCAAAAGCAGGAGAAGCCTGCTGATTCAGATATAAGTTTAGACCAACCTATCCTCATTCCAACTCCTTGTAAAGTCCTTTTCCGTTCCACACCTAATTCCCCTAGTTCATCATCAACACCTCAAAGCCCTCCTCTCCCATCTTCACCATCTGCACATACTCTTTCAACCAGTTTCCCCCTTGTTACCCCTGTTATACCTGTAATCCCTGTTGTCCCATTTGTTCCTATTAACCCTATAAATCCCATAAACATGGCTAACAGATATGCACCTCTGCAGATACCAGCCAATGCTCCAGCTCTACCCCAAGACTACCAAACTAGACTCTCATTTTTTGACTCCCATGGCCCTTTGACAGCCATCCAGCATGCTAAAAAGATGCAAGACCACTTTGAGACCTATGAAATAGATGATGACAGTGTCAGGATGAGAATTTTTGTTCAAAGCTTAACTGGGGATGTCAGAACTTGGTTTAGATCCTTAAATGCAAATTCCATTGCAACCCCTGAAGTTCTATACCAGGAATTTACCAACAGATGGGAGAAAAAGAGAGATCCGCACCATATACTTGGTGAATATAACACTATTAAAAGAGGTCCCCAAGAAACGGTTTTGGAGTATTGTGCTAGGTTTAACAACATATACAATGCTATCCCCCAGAACTTAAGGCCCCCTCCTGATTTGGCCCTTTATAACTTCCCTGATGGTTTTGATTCTGATATGGCCTATCAGTTGAGAGAGAGAGACCCTCCAACCCTTGCAGAAGCCCAAAGGGTTGCAGTCACTGTAGAGGCCAACCTAATTGCCAAAAGAAACAGGGCAAAGCTGGAAAAGAAGACTGGTTTCAAAGAAGAACCCTCGGGTTTTGATCAAAAGTTAGATGCAATTCTAAATAGCATGAAGAGATTGGGAGAGAGAGTGGAATCAGTAGAAAGGAAATCATCATGGGAGGCACCACAAAACAACCCTCCTAGAAACCCAAATTTTAGGAGAGTCCAGAACCCCAATATAGGAAAAACAAGTGCAGACCAAGATATCAGACCCCCTTTTCAAGAAAATTATGCAGAAACTTCCTCAGCTAATCAGCTCAATGAAGATCCTGAGATCAACTTAATAGGTCTGGATGGTAAAAGCCAGGTTTTCTTAACACAAGAAGACCATGAGGAGGATGAAAACAAAACATTCCAAACACAATCAGGAGAATCTTTTGACTTTAAACAAGGGTATGATACTGCTGTCTATGAAGTCCATAAAAAATACAAACTAAGAAGTCAGACTGTAAATGCAAATCAGCCTGAGAAGGTAAAGGAGAAACAGCAATCTAAAGAAACCTTAGTCACTGAACCTAATGACAGAACAAACTTACCTACAAAAGAAGTAGTGGTTGAGGAAGTCACTGAATTACTGTCCACACCACAACAGCCCACGGCAACCTCATCCTCCCACCCAAATCCGAACATTACCCCTCAAGACATCAATATAAGGGGCAGGTTCCAAAATCAGGATGAAATCCACCAAGAAGATCTAATGAACAGAGAAAGAACTGCTACCCGCGACTCCAAAATCCAAATTGATAAACCCTTTGACCTAGGAACAGAGATTGGCAAGTTAAAGGTAGCAATTCCCCTTTCAGAGCTAGCCAAGCATGACATATACAAACAACAGATCAAAAAATCCCTTCAGCTCACCAATAGCAAAGATGATGTAAATGTGTTAGATGACACTCCAGAATTACTGTTTGGCCCAGAGGTAGATGGAAAAACAGTAGTCACAGGGGTTTTACCTTTTTATGTCAGCTTGCATATTCATGATAAAATACTGCATAATGCAATGTTTGACTCAGGTGCCTCTCACAACCTTATGCCAAAAGCGGTCATGGAAAGGTTAAACTTAGACATCACAAGACCATACAAAGACCTGTTTTCTTTTGATTCTAGTCAAGTCAAATGCTTGGGCCTAATTAAGGATTTATGTGTGTCCTTGGTTCAATTTCCCAACAAAACCATTTTAATGGATGTTGTTGTTGCTGATATCCCACCCAAATATGGGATGCTCTTATCAAGATCATGGGGAGCGAAACTCCAAGGCTCCCTGCAATTAGACATGTCATATGCAACCATCTCTGTCTTTGGACAACCAAAGAGACTTTATAGGGAAACACTCATGAAATATATGGTCAGCAGTGAAGAGAAACCCCAAAATTTCCCAATATATGCTGTCCATTCGGACATAGACTCCTTCATCCTCTTCAATGACAGCGCAAGCTTCTCAAGCAGTGATATTAAGACGGAGACACTTATACAAGAACAAAACCTTGATCAAACAAGTAGCACCTGTCAAACATCAATCAGTTCAACAAGACCCATTAACCCTCCTCTAGTTGTCAAAGATTGTCAAACAAATGATGAAATTATCCTAGGAGACAAATGGGAAAAGAAACCTCAACTCATGCTCACATTGCCATCCCATGAAAAGAATGTAAAATCTCCTGACCAGCAAGATAGTCTGTGGGTCCTAGAGTTTGATGGCTCAGTTAACAAGTTAGGGGCAGGAGCTGGAGTATGGATACATAACAAAGAGAAAGGCTGTGCAGAAGGCCGGGCTTATAGATTGAACTTTAAATGCACTAACAACGTGGCAGAATATGAAGCTCTGCTACTAGGCCTCAAGATTGCAAAATCATTACAAGCACATAGCCTCTCAATCATGGGGGACTCTGATCTAGTAATTCAACAAGTAAAAGGGAATTTTGTCACCAATGACAAAAGGCTGAGGTCCTATAGGTCTGCTGTAATTGAAATACTAGAGACTTTCTCCGAGTTTGTTATCACAAAGATTCCAAGGGGCCACAATCTCCATGCACATAGCTTGGCAACATTTGCCAGCACCTTCAAATTCCCACTACAACCCAACAATTGTTTCACAGCAGAGGTCAAATATAGGCCTTCTATTCCAAACAATGTCAAAGAGTGGCAAGTATTTGAGAATGACATGCAAATAAACAACTTTTTAACCTTGCAACAAGAGTTTACAGGATTAAATATTGACCTTGAGACAGCAAGTCAATCTCAAATAGTTGATGGAGCAAGTCAATCACAATTACAGTTTCAACAATCTGCTCACCCAATGTCACCTAGGACAGCAAAACAATTACTCAGTCCAACCATTTTCAACAAAGAAAACATTCAGCAAATTCACCAAATTGACTGTGAAGAGCTGAGCAACGCTGAAGACGAAATCATACAACTCAAAGACAATCTTCTTCCAGCAGGCCTTACCCCACTAGAGGACATTTTTGACTCAAATGATGTTCCCAGGAAACCAAAGATGCAGCCATTAGATGCAACAATTGAAGAATGTAACATTGGTACCATTGACAAGCCTAAAATAATAAAGCTATCTGCTGCTTTGCCCCCTGATCAAAAACCCAAATATATTGATCTCTTTAAAGAGTTCCAAGATGTCTTTGCTTGGGGTTATGAGGACTTGAAGTCTTATGATACCTCTGTTATCCAGCACACCATTCCCCTCAAGCCTAATCAAAAACCATTCAAACAGAAATTGAGAAGAATCAATCCTGTGCTTCTTCCTTCCATTGAAAAGGAATTACAAAAAATGTTCAAAGCTGGTATCATAGCACCAATCAGGTTTTCTGAATGGATTTCAAATTTGGTCCCTACAAGAAAGAAAACTGGTGAGATTAGACTTTGTGTAGACTCAAGGAATTTGAACCTAGTGTCACTCAAAGACAACTACCCCTTGCCCAAAATGGACCACATCCTTCAAAGAGTAGTAGGAGCCTCAAGGATATCATTGTTGGATGGTTTCTCAGGTTTCAATCAAATCCTGGTGCACCCTGATGATCAAGACAAGACTGCATTTACTACCCCATGGGGCACTTTCAAGTATGTGAAGATGCCCTTTGGATTGAAAAATGCAGGGGCAACGTTTCAAAGAGCAATGGACATTGCTTTTGCAAAGGAAATTCATGACTTCTTGGTCATTTACTTAGATGATCTTACACCCTTTTCAAAATCTGACCAAGAACACTTGAAACATTTAAGACAAATCTTCATAACATGCAGAAAATATGGTATTTCCTTAAACCCCAAGAAGTCATTATTTGGTTTGGAAGAAGGGAAACTTCTAGGGCATATCATTTCGAAAAATGGCATAAGAATTGATCCAGATAGGATACAAGCTATCCTGCAAATGCCTCACCCAAGGAATGTCAAGGAACTGCAAGGATTCTTAGGAAAAATCAACTTTTTGAGAAGGTTTATCCCAAATTTAGCAGAGTTAATCAGATTACTAAACAATATGCTAAAGAAAGATTCAAAGGTCAAATGGACTGTTGAAGCAAAACAAGCTTTTGAAAGTATAAAATTGGCTTTGACTCAAACCCCAGTGTTAACTAATCCTCAGTTTGACAGAGACTTTATCATTTTCTCCTTTGCCTCCCAACATACTATTGCTGCTGTTTTATTACAGAAAGATGACCAAGGGAATGAAAAGCCCATTGCTTTTTTCAGCAGAGCTCTTAGAGATGCCCCCCTAAAGTACCAAATAATGGAGAAACAAGCCTATGCCTTAATCAAAGCTATCAAAGACTTTAGGATTTACATCCTTTACTCCCATGTTGTGGCTTATGTACCAAGTCCTATTGTCAAAGACATCCTCACACAAGAAAACTTAGAGGGAAGAAGAGGAAAATGGATTGCGAATATACTTGAATTTGACATTGAAATAAAGCCTACAAAGCTGATAAAAGGGCAAGGTTTGGCCAAGTTAATGACAGAAGCAAATTTCCAAGCCTTAGATATCAACCAACTGGACAGTGAAACAGAGCTGGCGACTCCAAAGATCAATGTAGCCTTTGAACAATCTCCATGGTACTCTGATGTCTGTTATGTGTTACAAAACCTGTGTGCTCCCCCAGGACTGTCCAGAACTAAGTCTAGGTTCCTAAAAATGAAAACATCTAAATTTTGTGTGATAGATGAGAATCTACTCTGGAAAAACCATGAAGGTATTTTGCTGCACTGTCTTCTTGAGAGTGAAATTGACAATATCATGCAAGAATTCCATGCTGGAGACTGTGGTGGACATTTGTACTGGAAGTCCACTGTAGACAAAATATTAAGGGCTGGTTATTACTGGCCCACTATGTTCTCTGATGTGAAGAAATTCACAACATCATGCCACAAGTGCCAACTGTTTGAAGGCAAAAGACAGTTGCTGCCACTTCCTTTGAGGCCCATTGCAACAGAGAGACCTTTTCAACAATGGGGCTTGGATTTCATTGGAGAAATTCATCCCTCATCTTCAGGACAACACAGATGGATTCTAACAGCAACAGACTACTTCACCAAGTGGATTGAAGCTGCCCCATGCAGACAAGCAAATGATTCAGTAATCATTCAATTTTTGGAAAACAATATACTGGCTAGATTTGGCTGCCCAGACAAGATAATAACAGACAATGCTGCTGCCTTCAGATCCAAGAAGATGGTGAACTTCTGCCATAAATTTCACATTACTTTGGGCCATTCTACAGCTTACTATCCTCAAGGAAATGGCCTTGCTGAATCATCAAACAAAAGCCTGATAAACATCATAAAGAAAGTGCTGGAAGAGAACAAAAAGAACTGGCATAAGAAACTAGTAAATGCTTTATGGGCAGACAGATTAACCACTAAAAGATCAATTGGGACCAGCCCATATGAGTTAGTCTATGGATTAGAGGCCAGATTTCCTTCATCACTAGGAGTGCCGGTTATGAAACTTCTACAAGAAAGCCAAGCAGAGCCCAGTGACATGCAAAGAAGGATTAACCAGATAATTTGTCTACAGCAGACCAGAGAACAAGTTTTCAGCAGAGTGCAGATACTACAAGAGAAACTGAAAAAGGCCTTTGATAGAAGAACTAAAGCAGAAGATTTCAATGTAGGGGACAAAGTTTTAAAGTGGGATGCAAGAAGAGAAGAGAAAGGAAAACATGGGAAGTTTGATTCTTTATGGAAAGGACCATTTGCTGTCCAAGCAGTACAAGGTAATAACACTTACTTCCTAAAAAGTTTGACTGTAACTGAACTGGATGAAGGCCCTGTCAATGGCAGGATGCTGAAGCACTATTTTGACTGTTCACTATGATAGAAATTCAGAGGTTCATTGTATATATGCAGTTGTACATATTCCTTTCTGATTTAAATTGTATAAAGAGGTTTTCCCAAATACTGCACCTAGCAGCAACAGGCAGATAGAATCAGAGGTTCTCCAAGAAAGGCACACTATTTTGACACATTCATGCAGCAGATTTCAAAGACAAAGATGGGCAATCAAGGAATAAGGCAATCTGACCTGCTGTTCTTGGTCTTTCAAAAGAAAAACCATCCCCATGTGGAGCCACTGTTGGATACCTATAGTAATAGGTTTCATATTTCATGATTGGCAAGAGAAAAGCCAAATATGCTCTGCTCTGGTATCCCAAAGATCCCATATTTGCTAGAAAGCAAGAGCTGGGTAAAGTGTTTCAAGTATTGAGGACCTTATTTCAAATTTTGTGGATGATTCAACAGTCTAATCTGGATCATGCCATGTTTCAATTTTGAGTTGTAGAATAGAGAAAGAGGTCTGTCCAAACAGCTTAATCTTGGCAGACAAGTAGTTCAGGTAGAGAAGCAAAGGTTCCCAAAAGTTTAATCTGGGACCTTGGAAGACATAAGGGTAGAAGTAGATAGAGAGAAAAGGAAAAAGCCAAAGAAAAGAAAAGGCAATTGAGGGTTGCAAGTCCAAGTGCCCCTCCAAGAAGAAACAAAAAATGCTAGGCAAATAGTTGGGTAGGCAGTTGTGGTTGCAGAAAGAATATGATCACCATTACACAGGCATCAATAGGTCTCTTGCCAAGGCAACAAATCTATCAGCAAACAAAGTGGTGAATTCCATGAAATTACAGCAAAGAGCATCACTAACTTCTGTTCTTTCCCTCTCTACTCCATCACTAACACCCCCTTTCTAATTCCCCTCCTTCATTCATATTAACTCCTAATTCTACTATATAACCTCCCCTATCTTACCCCCACCCCTAATATTATTAACACTAAGGTGTATAAAACCCCAAATCTTATGTATATTCCCTCCCCTAGGCATAATAGCCGTGTATTGTTCAAAAGGGACCAAAATGGCATCTGGCCACTTTGGTGAACCTATTCCACCCTATTTCCCCTTTGCTGCAAGTCAATTTTCCCTCAAATCACCTCTGCACTGATAAAACCCCTCTCCAAACCCCTTTTGCATATAAAACCTTTGCAAAGGCTAATACCCGCCTCTGGCACGTTTCCCAATCCTACCGCATGGTTGGTTAATCAAAACATTTGAAAAAACCCATAAAACCCACAAAGTTTGATTTTTCCGCCCGCACTATCAAACGCGCCTTTTTCTCCTCCGCTAGCCGTCGGATCAAGCCCATCAGATCCGACGGCCCACATCAATATCGGAGCGCTTCCTGTGGCGGCACGTTAACCTCCGGGAAAGTGACGTTGCGCCTTGTCACGCCTCCTCCACGCGTCAACCGATGGACCATCTCGGAGCCCGCTCTGACAGCCTCTGCGCCGTACCTAAACCGCCCCGAGAAACCGCGGCGGTTAAGGCCTTAACCGTGACCGCTGCAGTTTGACCGCCACCTACCCGCCGCTGACTCGCCGCCACATCATTGCCTGCTCGTACCTGCCTCTCGTATGGGTCCACCTCACTGCTGACTGGACTGCCACCTCGCCGCCCCTTGACCAGTCACCCACTGCCACGTCGCCCGATGACGTCAACTGACGTCACCTCACCATGACCCACCAATGACGTCATGCTGACGTCAGCAGAAAAAAGCGCCAAATTGGTAAAATAACCCATATTTACCAATTTTC
Source organism: Pinus tabuliformis (assembly GCA_031772625.1). Classification (NCBI taxonomy): domain Eukaryota; kingdom Viridiplantae; phylum Streptophyta; class Pinopsida; order Pinales; family Pinaceae; genus Pinus; species Pinus tabuliformis. The sequence continues at coordinate 1,885,665,408 of CM062819.1, read as the reverse complement.
CCGTGTTTTTACCATTTTCACTGTGATTTCTGCTGAATGCTCTGCATGACCGTTTGAACTCAAATTTTCGCCAACCAGTCAATTAGCCCGGGCGACCTCCTCAAACAGCAACTGTGCACCTGTGTTTCAACCTCTGCTCGTCGAATTACAGGTATTTAGACCGTCTCGCCCTCCATACGACCTTCATTAAGCTTAAAATTGCTCAGAGGGATAATAGAACCATAAAAACGATATTTGCACCGTTCATTTCCATTTGTTCATCCACCATTGTCATTGTGAGGGCCAAGAAGTACCTGCAGAGCTTTAGAAACCTGCAATCCTCATAAAACCTCTGTAATTCTGCGTTTTCCCGGCAGAGCTCCTAATAGACATAATTCACCCGATTGGAGAGTTCAGTTAGGCCACGGAGAAGTTCTGTCACTAGACTCCAGTAGTATTTCAATTGCTATTGAGAGAATTCCCCTTGAATACTCAAAACCTCAACTGTTTCCACAGAAAACTGCCTCCAGACTGTGTTTTACCATTCCACCTGTCTACCTACAATTATTGCAACTTGAAGAGCTATGGAGACCCCTATTGCACTGAATATTAAGCCCATCAATGCCCCTCACCAGGAATTAGCATGGAAAGCCCTGGGGGACATGGACTACCAAATGCTGGATTGGTTCCCCATGGGAACCAAGTACAATGTGCTAATGTTGAATGAATTAAGAGCCCAGCACCTCAGTGGGGCAGATATCTTGGGGATTTGGGAGTCAAATTTGCCCATATACAACCTTCCCCAAGTCAATCCAATGCCAGAGCTTATTTATAGCTGCCAGGAATGCTATGACCCCAGCCAAAGAGCAGTCATGAGCCCCACAGGCCTAGTCCTGTTCCAGATCACCCCAGAGAGCATAAACCAGATGCTGTGCTTCAATACAGCCAAGAAATTGACCCCTCTGTCCATGCAGAATCTGATTAACACAGGGATCAAGCTGTCCAGTGACCAGATTGTCAAAATCAACCAACTGTTTGTCACACCAGGCTCTGAAACAGTCAGAACCGCTCCTATTGGGTACCATTGTCTGAATGAGTTGGGCAGAATGTTGGTGGATCTAATTGGCTATGTCCTAGGATTCAGGGGGCTGGAAGATGTAGATGAAAGCATAATGGCAATGCTGTCCATATTTGCCCCTGGTAAGCCTCCAGCTGTGCAGTATGATTATGCAACTTACATAGCAGAGAAAATCCATGATCAGTTCATGAATTTGAAAAGGGAGAGACTGTTCAGGTACTCCTCCTATATATATCATTTATTCCTTTTCTATCAGCCAGCTACCTTCTCTGTTCCTTTGAGGCCACTCAATGCCCAAGGAAGCCCAAGATCAGTTGTTTTCTGGACCTCTGTTTTTCATTTTACCTCAGTATCACCCTATACATACTGTGAGTTTATTGATTTATTTGTTCATCCGGCCCTAACAGCTCTGCAAGGTACTCCTCCTCCTAGATTAACCGATGAAATGAAGAGGATTCTACATTTGAACAAATCTTACAATATTGGCAACTGGTACTTCTACCAGAACCACACAGTCATTAGGATATATGGCTGTGAATTGAACCCATTTAGATTGCCAAGGTATGTCCCCATGAGGCTTTTTGCCTTAGAGTATTTCAGGCAGTTTGGGAACTCAGATTACCTTCACTTTCAGAGTAGAAACAAGAAGTCACAATTGAAGGTAAGAAGTCAGCTAGGTTCCTTCCTGTATAACAAGAAAGAGGAAGGGTGGAAAGAGGCACACAGCATCCTGGAAGGCCTCAGATTGCAGACCAGTTTTGAGTGGATTCCTTATGACCCCAATCATTCTATCTCCCTCAGGAGAATTAGATACAAATTGGGCAACTATGCACATAAAAGACAACCTGAAATTGAACAGTATGCCAATGCACTAGATTGGGAAGAGGGTACACTAGTAGAACAAGTCACTGAGGTAGAATTACTTGAGAAAGAAGCTAGGAATGTGCAAAAAGAAGCTGACTTGGAAACTTGTGGACAGGTGCCCCTCTCCTACAGAAAGCAAACTGGAACAGCTGCTAAATCTTCAGCAGCACAGCAGCAAACTACTGAGAAGACACCCCAGGCAGCAAGCAAAGACAAAGGAAAACAGGTGGAACAGCCACCTATATTGACAGAAGAACAAGTTGACACCTTGCTATAGCAGCAAGAAGAAATGGAACAGCAAGAACTGGGGCAGCAACAAGAAGAAGCACAGTCCAGTGAACAGCAGCCCTTGCAGCAGGAAAAGGGGACAGATCTACCTAGTTACACCGAGCAGCAGCCCCAAACAGAGGTGCCTCCCAGGACAGACACCAATGTAGACACCTCAGTCCTCCAAACACCACAGAAGGAGGATGTGACCAGGAAAAGGGAGAGAGAGACCCCCCACACCTCATCCTTCATCAGAGGAGAGAAGAGACAAAGACTGAATGACTCCCAAGAGGAGGACATAGCAGTAAGGCAAGCCATGGGCATGGGCCCACCCAGTGGAGAACTTTCGGCCAGCTCATCTCAGCGTGGACATGACATGACTATGGGAGGAGAGGTCAGCTCCTCCGGTCAATACAGAAAAGGGCAGTCAAGTATAAAACAGCAATTCATTGACATCAAAAGGAGGAGTGATCCCATAAAAGTGCAGCTGTATGATCACTTGTTAAACCTAGCTCCTAGCAACCAGCAGAGACTCATGTCTGCTTTCGATGTGAGTGAAGGCAAAATGATAATGAGCCACTTCATGCCCACAACTTTGCAGCCTCAGTCCACCTCGGACTATCTAAGAACCAACATGGAGGTTCTTGCCAAAGACATACACCCCATGGACAAGATTGAATTACATAAGCAAACTGGTGAAATGGTGTATGCCTCCCTGGCAGATGAGACATTGGAGAACTATAAACTAAAGAGCAGCCTGGATAACACAGCTTCTCAGCTGGAGTTAGAAAGAGCATCATCACAAGCCAAGGACAATAGGATCAAGTCCTTGGAAGAGGTAATTATAGAGATAGGGCATGATCCTAAAGATGTCAAGGGCATCCAAGAACTCCTGAAGATAAGGGATGCAGACATGGCGGCCCTAAGAAAGAAAATCAAACTCCCGGCCACCATCCATCCACAAACAGATGAAGTTGCCCAGCAAAGGCAAGAAAAGGATGCTACAGATCTGCTGGTATCCCTATACAAAGAGCTGGTTAGGACTCAAGACCAGCTAGGACAAACTGAAGCTGCAAAGGCAGCACTACAAGAAACACTGAAGCAAAGAGAAGGGGGCCAACCCTCCCAGCCTCCTCCTGTGATAATAAATCTTGAGGAAATCCCTCCAAAGACCACTCCTCCTCCTCAGCAAACAGAAGCTACAGCACCAACTACAGCGCCATCCACAGCAACAACATCTACAACATCAGAACAGGCTACTAGTTTAGACATGCAAAAGCTGCAAGCTGAGATCAAAGCCATGGAATCTCAAATGAAAGAGCTGGATGAACTTAAGAAAACCTTGACCAAGGTAAATGAAAAGTTTGACAAGAGCAAACAGAATGAAGCAGCCAAGGAGAGAGAGGTAAAAGCTCTTAAGAGGAGAATTGCTAAACTAGAGAAAGAGCTTGCACTAGAAAAGGTGACAGCTGAAATGAAAGCAGTGCTATGGAGCAACATTGGGCGGTCCATCGCCAACCAGTGGCAATATATTGAGACCATGGATGAGCAAATGGTGCTCATCACTAAAGCAAACAGAGAAATACAGAGGGCCAGGGCAAGCCTTGGACACATGCCAGAAGCTGCTACTAGGATAATCAATACTCTGAACTATAAGACTAGCTCTCAATTAGCTGTCATGGGAATCACCAACAGGACAGAAACAATTGCTGTAGCCAAGAGAGTCATAACATTGAGGAACCTGGTTGGAACACTGGAGAGGAGGACACAGGATATGCAAACTGAAATCAACAGATTCCTGGAAAAGTTCGTGGCACTACAAAACAGAGGCCTCCCCAGCATTTTAAGCAGTGTAGGAAGACTGCTCACCCTGGACAATTACAATAAGAGAATTGGTGCCCAGGCAGTAGCAGAGATTGCACAACCGCCCAGCACTTCAGCAGAACCAGGGCCAGCCACCGGGCAGAGTATGTATGACAGGGTGGAGAACCTGTTTTTCCTCATGAATGAAGTTGACCATCTGTTTGATACACCACCTAACTTCTTCAAATTCACAGAAGCAGATGAAACTCTAGGGGCAATCTTAGCACACCAACTGCCCACACAGGATGCCTGGAGAAATTTGACACAGACAGTTTTGTCAGGCCAGAATCAGTAGCGCCAATTCTCCAGGCAAATGAGCATACATGCGCAGGCACAATTTTGAAGAAAGATATCTACAGAGAAGAGGCAGAGGCTGAGCCAACTCAGCAGGACCATTGACTCACCACAAGCGACAGTCACAATCACAGGTGACAAGTCCAGGATACAGCGTACAAAGCCTTAAAGACAGATCTTCCAGCATTTATTCAGAATATCTCGACCGACTTAGCTGTCTCCAAAGGCTAAAATATCTTCTGACAGAGCATTAAAATGCCTGTACTCTGTAATCAATGCTGCATTAAATTTTGATCATAATATCTTAAGTAGTTGGTAAGAATGTAAAATCTGAGATAACTCAGAACTCAGATATTTTGTAAATCACCACAAGTATATATTCACCCTTCACAGCAGTTGAAGGGGTTGTTGCAATTTTCTTTTGAAGAGCTCTCGCTCGTTGTAATATTTTCAGAGAAGTAATACAAAGGAATAATGGAATTTCCAAGGCTTGGTGTTCTTTGATGTATTGTGGTGAAAGATGAATGTTACAGGATTCCAGGGTGTTGCATAAAACAATAAGTATTCTCAAATCTCTTTGTTATATGTTTTCGAGTCTTTTGTTCTCTTTTGTTGTTCAAATGTTTTACACTTGATAGCAAGGTGAAAGGATAGTTCCAGGATTTAACCATGTTTACCCTGGACTCAAACTGAGCTATTATACATGTTTTCCTCAGATACAGTGACAGAATTGTAATTCTTAATTGCTGCATTTCAAAACTGTGTCTTTTACTGTGACAGGCATTCTCAGGGATTCAATTTTTGCCCCTGAGACCTCTGTCTTTTCCTCTTAAAGCTGTCTGTTGGGAATATATAGACAATAAGTGAAAATTCTTAAATGCTTTCACTGTTTGTGTTACCTGTTTCCAGTCATCTAATCAAAAATCTGTTCTATTAAGCACTCAAATGGCCCTGTAAGTCCCATCTTTCATCTCAAAGTTTCAACACATATAGCCACAGACTCCATTGCCCAATGGTACTCAACCTCTCTGAAAACTACATCACTGGAAACTAAAAGGAGTTTCATCAACCAGAACATCAACAAAACCTGTGCATAATAGCTAGCCTAAAACCCTATCATAAACAGTTACAAATCATAAAGAGAGAGCCCTCTCTGATCACAGTTTGGCTAGAAACAGTGATCCAAAGATTGGTTAGTGGTTACCCCGGCCGTATTCCCTTGGGAGTCATAGGGAACAACCTGGGTGTTAACATGATCCATCTATGTTTCTCAATAAAAAGGCATTGTTGCCTCCGTAGCCATAAATGACACAAGGCCTCTGCCACAGAAAATCAAATTTTCCATGCTTTCCTTTATCTTCTCCCCTTGAATCCCACTTAAGGACTTTGTCTCCTATGTGAAAATCATCTTCTTTAGTCTTTTTATCAAAGACATTCTTAAATTTTTTCCTGGATTAGCTGCGATTTTATATATACTTCTTCTCTGGTCTACTTCAAGTGTATGGTCTGATTTATTCTTCTCTAAATATCATTTGGCTCCACTTGTAATTCCTGGAGGATCTTCATGACTAGCACTCCCAAGGATGATGGAAAAAATGCTTCCATCCCATAAACCAGCTGATAGGGTGATGTTCCAATGGACTTCTTAGTAGTCAGTCTATCTACCCATAAGGCATTGACTAACTTCTTGTGCCATGTCTTTTTGCTATCCTCCAGTAAATTTTTAATAATATTGACCAGGCTTTTGTTGGATGACTTTGCCAGTCCATTACCTTGAGGGTAATAGGTTGTGGAATGGACAAGGGTGATGTGGTATTTGTTATAGAAATCTATCATTATTTTGTATTTAAAGGTTGCTGCATTATCAATCATGATCTCTTGGGGACATCTAAATCGTGAAAGGATATTACTCTCTAGGAAGGTGATTATGACAATTTCTGTGGCTTTCCTAGAAGGTATGGCCTCTATCCATTTGGTAGAATAGTCTGTGGTTGTAAGAATCCACTTGTGCTGATCTGAGGATGGGGGGTGTATTTCTCCAATGAATTCTAACCCCCATTGTTGAAATGGCATCTCAGTGGAAATTGGTTTAAGAGGCAATGGTAACAGTTTCCTCTTTCCCTAAAAAATCTGGCATTTATGACAGGAGGTCACATGTTTTTTGGCATTTGCAAACAAAGTAGGCCAGTAGAAATCGGCCCTGAGAATCTTGTCAGCAGTACTCTTCCAGTACAGGTGTCCTCCACAGTCTCCTGCATGAAACTCTTGCAAAATCCTGTCAGCTTCATCTTTTAATAAACATGTTAAGAGAATACCACTACTATCCTTCCAAAACAATGCATTATCTATAATATAATATCTTAATGACTTCATTTTTAAGAATCTAGCTTTAGTTCTTTTCAATCTAGGAGGAGCTTGTAAGTTTAGTAATACAAATGTAATATCTGCATACCATGGTGAATCAGTAAAAGGTTCACTGATCTGTGGAGTCACCATCTCCTCCTGATCATCAAGAGCACTAATGAAGTTGATATCAAGGGCCTGACAGTTCGATTCAACCATGAGTTTGGCTAAACCTTGGCCTTTGATGAGCTTGGTGGGTTTTATCTCTATGTCATATTCCAATATTGTGGCAATCCATTTGCCTCTTTTTCCTTCAAGCCCATTTTGAGTCAAAATGTCCTTAACTACAGAGTTTGGAACATAAGCAATAATGTGAGAGTACAGAATGTATACTCTGAAATCTTTGATAGCCTTAACCAAATTTAAAGCCTGTTTTTCCATGATATTGTATTTGAGTGTGGAATCTCTTAAGGATTTACTAAATAATGCTATTTGCTATTCATATCCTTGATTGTTCTTTTGCAGCAAAACTGATGCTTCTAAAGCAAAGGAAAAGATAATAAAATATTTGCTAAAGTCAGGACTAATCAGGACTGGAGTCTTGATTAAAGCTTCCTTGATAGCTTCAAAGGATTGTTTGGCCTCCAGTGTCCATTTAATTGTTGAGTCCTTTCTTAGCATGTTATTTAATTCCCTAATTAATTCTGCTAGATTTGAGATGAATCTCCTAAGAAAATTAATCTTACATAGAAATGATTGTAGCTCTTTTATGTTTCGGGGATGGGAAATGGTAAAAATGGCTTCTATTCTAGCAGGATCTATCCTAATACCATCTTTAGATATGATGTGTCCTAATATCTTTCCCTCTTCTAGACTGAAAAGTGTCTTTTTAGGATTTAAAGAAATCGCAAATTTCCTGCATTTGGTAAATAGTCTTCTGAGGTGGTCTAAGTGTTCATTGTCAGGTTTAGATAAGATTGTGATGTCATCTTGGTATACTACTAAGAAATCATGGATTTCCTTGGCAAAAGCTATATCCATAGCTCTTTGAAATGTGGCACCTGCAATCATTACTCCAAAGGGCATATTCAAATACATGAAGGTACCCCAAGGAGTAGTAAACGTTGTTTTGGCTTGGTCCTCAGGTTGGACTAATATCTGGTTATACCCAGATAATCCATCTAACAGTGAAATCCTAGATGAGTCCACTACCCTTTGTAATATATGGTCCATTTTTGGTAAGGGGTAGTTGTCTTTTAAAGAGACCTTGTTCAAGTTTCTAAAATCTACACAAAGTCTAATTTCACCTATCTTTTCCTAGTTGTAACTAAGTTTGAAATCCAGTTTGAGTATCTAATGGGGGATATTATTTGGGCATCAAACATTCTTTTAACCTCTTTCTCTATGGATGGCATAAGAACTAGTTTTATCCTCCTAACTTTCTGTTTGAAAGGTTTATGATCTTCTCTTAGAGGTCTTTTGTGTTGGATTATGCTGGTGTCATAAGATTTTAAATCTTCATAACTCCATGCAAATACATCCTGGAACTCCTTAAACATATTTATATATTTGACCTTTTCCTCTGGGGGTAAGGGTTTAGATATCTTAATGAGTTTTGGATTATCTTCAGTTCCTATATTAACCTCTTCTATGTCAGCTCTTAGAGGTTCCATGTGTCAAACATACATGGATAGAAAAGACAATATGAAAGATAAAACATGAAATACATTTTTTATTAACATGAGATATACATTTATAGTACAATACGTGACTCTTGGGTTTCAGATCCCAAGGTCTCTTGGACTGCTTTGGTCTATTCAGCTTCCACACTAACCCATTTAGGATTAGGTGTCCAACATTCCCCCCCTTAATCCGAAGGGTTATGTATGAGTCCAAGAAGAGAGCTGTAATACAAAATGTGCAAAAAATGCATGGCAGCACTAGGCTGAATGTGCTCTATGAAATGTTGGTATAAAGGGCAGTGGTTTAAGGATGACCACCAACACTGGAACGCTTATTGCAGTTCCCGGAACTCTTCCAAAACTGGCAAGAAACTGAAGTTTTCTGCTAGATGAAGTGATCCTATTGTTTTAAAGAGGGAAACCTTCAACCATAAAAGGGAGGTCTCACCCCGCATAAAAGGTAAAACTTCAATATGAAAAGGGAAGTCTCAACCTGTGATGGTTTAAGGATAAACAACAACTCTGGAATGCTTAATGCAATTCCTTTAACTCTTCCAAAACTGGCAAGAAGCTGGAGTCTTCTGCTAGAGGAAGTGTTCTCAATTGTGTTCCTGGAATTCTTCCAAAACTGGCAAGAAGTTGAAGTCTTCTGCTAGAGGAAGTGTCCCAGATTGCCAACTGAAGGCATGTTCACAGGCATCTTTGTCTCTGGCTACAACTCTGAAACTGGTGTGGCAGGTTGTGGCTCAGGCTCGCTTGATGTGACTTTGAAGCTTGTAGATGACCATCATTTCCCCCCCTGTCAGATACAAGGTGAGATGATGGAGAAAACTCAACTGCAAGACTGTTCAATATTCTGGAACAAGTTCTGACATGTGTTTGGAATATCTTCTTGGATGTTGATGCCCATTACCAAGAAGCGATCCATCCAAGATGAATCTTTGTTCTTGCAGGACGTTTGTTTCTGAAACATCTGTGTGAAGAATGACTGGTTTTATGACAATGCTTACATGGATGAAGATCAAAACAGTGATCTTTCAAATGGCCAACTCGGTCATAGTGTTGGCATTTTACAATCTGTTGTTGCTTTTGCTGTGGAGGAAGAGGAGTAGAATCTGGAACAGTTGAAGCTGAACTGTCATAAGGAGTAGGTGCACTATCATGAGGAGCAGGTGAACTGTCATGAATGAATCCAGCACTCTGAAACTGAATGGGCTTTGAGTAGTCTGGAATATGAAAGGACAAGTCCTTGTCATATCCAAGACTAGTTTTGTGCTTGTTGTGGACAAGCTGTTCCCAAGGTCTGATGATGGGCTTGGGAAGTGCAGACTGAGTTTCTGCATCTGTATGTACAACTGCTGCTTTATTGGGCACTGGATCTGAATGAACTTGAACAATATTAACATGCTGCTGATGGGTGGTTGTATCAATGTTCTGAACAAAAACAGGTTCAGAATGGTGTCTATTTTGATGTAGCTCTTCTTGCTGTAGCTGTGATTCAAGCTGCAAAAAATCGATCTTTTCTTGTGCATTTTGTATACATTTTTGAATGTCAGCAATAATGTCTTTATTGATTATGATTGCGCTGTCAGTAGTGGATACGATTAGAGTTCTCAATAACTCTAATATTCTTTCAAGCTTAGCCATTTTTCTACACCTTAAAAATCCTCCAAATCCCACAGAAAAATGTAAGCTGCTAAATATCTTCAAGTTACACAAGAAAGCCCTGTAGCTTAAAGGGAAAAAAAAACAAACCAGAGATATCTTGAAACTATGAAAATTATACAAATATCACCGAGTCCTTCTATATTGAATCCTCTAATATTTTGAAGAAATCCCTCGACTGCTGCAAAACTATCAGCTACTAAGTATCTTCAAGCTACACAAAGAAAATCTTGCAGATTAAAGAAAAACACAGGGCAAGCGCTGGTGGCTTAATGAGCAGACTATTGCAACTGTGGCACTTTTCATTGTATCCACAACAAATATTTTAGTTCCAAAATGTGGCGGCAAGATTATTGATATTGTCAGCAGAGATTTGAGAACGGAAGAAGAGAGCATATGCTTTTAATACAATCAAAAAACACTCTTGTGAAAATTCTTCTTATAATCTTAATTAGTTCATTTGCTACTGCACTGCGTGGATGGTGGTTTGCATCATCTTTTGTTGCTCGACCGAGAAAATATTTATTCCGACATCTTATTAACAACACTTCAATAAAAATCTCTGATATGAACAACCTTTAAGAAAATACACTAATTCGGTCTATAATACCACGAAACTTGCTAATTAGGAATCAAATCAATACATATCTTCCTTTGATCTGTATGCCTTCTCTAGCGCTACCAAACCATTTCATTGTTCTGCAAACTAGACAAGTCGCTCTCTATTGCTGAAGAGCAGTTTTCGTTTTCCGCCGAACGGGAGGAACTCCACGCTTTTACCCAAATCGCAATTACTGGCAAATTCACACTTTCCCTTTTATATGCAGAAGCTATTTTTCAGATTATGATTATAAAACCATTTCATAATCAATCACTGTATATGGGAGTTTCCTCTTTTATGGCAAATTTAGAACTTCTGAAATCTTCAATCAAATCCAATGACTCAATTCATGCATATATGACTTGAACCCATGAAACAATGCACCCATATTCCATTCGACATTATTAATCGACCCAACCAGCACAAAACTCTGTATTTTCGACCCAATATCAATCATGTATATATTAGCAGATTCAACTCGAATCTGTTCAAGAATAAACGCCCACCAGACACCTTGAATTCACATTCATATAACCCAATACAACAATGGTTCCCTTCAGACAGAGTAGGCCTACACTATCCGACTCTCCCAGGAAGATCTCACACCTATGACAACATTACCTTAATATTGGCATTTTGCAATTATCTTGGTTCGATTCAGCTGTATATATAACATTGTTTCGATTTTCATGAAGAATTATGCGTAGATTCAGAACAACACAAACAGGAGCTTCACTATGACAGTGCTACTATGATCATGAAATTGAAAGCTCAGATACAAGCGCTGGAAGATCGTGCAAATGCTGCAAAGGACTCGCAGACAACATACCACCGTATTCCAACTCATATTCAAAGCATAAAATCATCATTTTAACCAGCAAACAAATCCCTACTGAGATGCCATTATACAATACGGTGATGTAGAGGATTGATAACTATGCTTACACACTGAGAGTCGAGAACACTCTACCACTGAGATCTTCCGAGACTACTGAGGCACTATTATGCCGAGACTATTGTGCCACTGTTATATCGAAGCCATTGTGCCATTTTGCAGAAATATTGAGAGTCAAGACAACATTATAACAAGATCGTAGTGAGTCTAATATTGTGATTGCAGAGGATGCATACTTTACAGAGAGTCGAGATAGACCAGTGATAGAGGGTGCATATAAAATGTGCGACTAGCCATTTGCAATGTTAGACATTTGCAAAATAAATACACTAAAATAAGAGGGCGCTGCGAGTTAAGAGGGAGCGGATAGTGGTATAAGTATGGAGGCAGCGTTTGGCACATAGGTGGTTTTCGCGCAGAGGTGGTTTAATACGGCAGAAGGGAGGTGCAGTGTCACGCCATTCAATTGACTATAAAAGTCTTACGTATTCACCATATATGCCATCGACCTTACCAAATGGCATCAGTAGCTGGAGAGCCAGGAATCAGAAGCTGTAATGTTGGCAACGCAAGAGGAGTGGCGCACTGAGGCAAGACCTTTCTCCAGCTTCGGCGTTCACGACTCTGAGGGGTTGTGTTGTGTGTCGAATTACGTGCCTCAGAAAACCTATTTAGCTTGACGTGACTTGTTTACCATTCCACAATATCGATAGCCACGACCCACGACGTTTGAGCTTATCGGCCTTGTTGACGCATTGTAGTCGTAATTAACACGAATGAGGAATCAGTCTCTTTGGGAGCATATCTGGTCACATTCAACTCAAAACTCACCCTTTGATTTATATACATGCCCACACAACAAGTGTAACCAGAATCTCGTCCCCTCAGTCAACACTCAACTCCACTGCCACAGAACTTGCCCAAGGTGAATGAGTGATGGCGCGACCTTCTTTCAACAAGGAAAATCGACCCATAACGATGATAACTTGACCAGCAACCAGATTGGTTTTTTTTTTTTTTTTTTGCAAAATACACAGTCCCTTACTATTTAATAGCAGACAAAGATACAAGGAAAATATAAAATTGGAACTTGGTCTATTAGCCAAGTTCTTCAATGCTTCCTTTTATAAATGTAGCCTTTATACACCAGCAATATCACCCATACTTGGTCTTGAAATGGCACAATGTCTAGAGTAAGTTTACAGCAACTTGAATATGCCCAGGGAGGATGTAACTGTCATGTAACAACTTCTTAACCAGTCCCGTAAAGGGAGCCGATCGGACGCAAGAAGAAATGCTTAACCAGTCCACCTAAATGCTTTGAACAACATATTAGTAGCATTCAACCAACGCATATGAACCAAGGAGTTGTTGCGGGAATTTCTATATGTCAATCATGGGTTGGCCGATAGACTGTTTCAAAGGCGTGAATTGTTATCTGACAGGACAGAGCAGCGCATGCATAGGGATAGCATACTAAAAATAAAGTTCTGAGGGGTGCCAAGGTTTTCAGATAGAATTCAAAGCATTAGAGTAGGTGCACATTGCAAGGAATCAAAGACATGTTTTCTGTCAAGGCAGAGAGCAGTTACAAGGAGCGTTGGGAGGAAAAGAAATCAACAGAGGCGTTATAACACAGTAGCGCAACAGCGTTGAAACGCTTCTGACACAGATCAGAAATTTCAGAACTAATTATTTATGACATAATGCATCCCGGCCCAAATAAAGGAATATAACCCCTTCAAGTTTCAGTTTTTAATGCACAGGAAACATGCACTGTATACGGTTCCACTCTCAACACAATACGCCACTTAATGATTTTTATATACCATAAAAACTTCCAAACATATATGAGTTCAACGACTTCCAACTAATTTGCAGAGATGGACCATAAAAAACTCATTAAGACATAGAAGCGTTGGTTTACACAGGCCACAAAAACAAGTGGCTTACACAATATTGAGAAGGTTATGAACGTACCAGCTCTGATACATGTCAAACACACATGGACAACAAAGACAATATGAAAGATAAAACATGCAATACATTTTTTATTAACATGAGATATACATTTATAGTACAATACGTGACTCTTGGGTTTCAGATCCTAAGGTCTCTTGGACTGCTTTGGTCTATTTGGCTTGCACACTAACCCATTTAGGATTAGGTGTCCAACACCATGTTGCGTTTCCTAGCTACATCAATAGAGTCAAACAAATCCTCTAAAGGTACTAATCCTTTAGGCAAAAAATTGTCTTTCAAATTAAGAAGCTGAGGATCATCATCCATTATTTCATTTATCTCTACATTTTCTAGACTATCTATTTCTAGCTTATTAAATTTAGTTGGTTTAGTTATATCAAAAATATTTAGATCTAAGCTATTTTCTACATTACTGTCTATTGTAAAGTCAGTATCTATCTTACAGTTCCAACTTTATTGTTCATGAAATCATAGATCTGAGAGTCCTAGGAGAAAATCTGTCAATATTTACGGTTATTTAGTATAACAGGCCTATGTATGACTTCTGCAGTGTACTGGTGGTTTGGTTGAAATGGAAATTTACAAGTACTAGCAAAGGTAGCCAGACTGTGGGCCTGCACGTTTTGTTTTCTAGGAATGGTAGCAAAGTTTGATTCCAAGAGGTCCTTGATCGAGTCTAAAATAGTATCCCGATATCTACCAAGCCTAGGGTTGTTGACAAAATATTCACCACTGATCTGTTTCATAATTAGCTTTGAGTCTCCCATGATGGAAACTCTTTTGGCTCCCAATTTCCTGACCAATTGTAACCCTAGAACTAGGGCTTCATATTCGGCCATGTTATTGGTACATTAGATGGTCAATCTGAAATCATGTCCCTTAGCATGGTTATTTTCCATATTATGGATCCACACTCCTGCACGATCCCCTAACCTATTTACAGACCCATCAAAGTCTAAGTTCCAAAGTGACTCATGGAATATGTTCTCACTATCAGTTGTTTTGTACTTAAGGTCTTTGGCTGTGATTTCATTTATCACCTTCTGCATTGTATAAGATGAAAGAGTCCATATCTGAATGCATGGAGTATATGGGAAAGTTTTGTGGCTTTTCCTCACTACTGACCATGTACTTCATCAAGGTTTCCCTATATAATTTTCTTGGTTGGCCAAAAACAGATATGGTGGCATAATGCATATCCAACTGCAAAGATCCCTGCAGTTTTGCTCCCCATGAGTGAGATAGTAGCATTCCATATTTTGGTGGGATGTCTACAACTACAATGTCCATTAGAATGCTCTTTGAAGGGCATTGGACAAGAGTCACACATAAGTCTTTGATCAGACCAAGGCATTTAACCTGGCTGGAGTCAAAATAAAATAACTCCTTATAAGGCCTGGTAATGTCTAGGTTCAGTCTTTCCATTATTACCTTTGGCATGATATTGTGGGATGCCCCTAAGTATAACATAGCGTTATGCAAAATTTTACCATGAATGTTTAGGCTGATATAAAAAGGAAGAACTCCCCCCTTGCTGATGAATTCCATTGGCCTCAGGGCCAAACAACAATTCAGGCTAGTCATCATTCCAATTAACAGAATCATCTCCCTCTCCTATGTTCAAAGTCTCAGTTATCTGTGACGTATAAGATTCTTTTTTTACCAGTTTGGGAAAAGGAACTGATATATTTAATTTAGCTATTTCATTTTTAATATTGAATGGGAGATGAGGTTTGTTTATTTGATTCAGATCTTCCTTAATGTGTGCAGTTTGAGTGTCTTTATCCAGTTTCTCAGTGGTAGGCATTTCAGTCTGTGTTTCTACTGTTTTGCCTTTATTTCTTTTATCTTGATTATTTTCAATGATCGGATTTGTTTGGGTTTTATTGAAGGTTATATCTACAATCCTAGGGGTTGAAGTTTCAGGTGTTCCCCTAGGGAGAATTTGCAATATTTTGTTAACTGGAGCTTCTTTTATTATCTTAGTCTGGGTTTGGATGGGTCTTTTAATGGGATTTTCATTATTCTTCTTACTTCTTAAGCTATATTGTTTATGTACCTCATATATAGCTGATTCATATCCTTGCTTAAAATCAAAAGATTGACCAAATTCTAACTATAACTCCTGAAGCATATATAACTCATGTTCTTCTTGAGTAAGAAAAATAGTGTCTTCCTTTGTGGTTTCCAGTAAATTAATCTAGGTATCATCCTCTGCTTATTGGTTTTGTGAATCCTCAACATAGTTTTCTTGGAAGGGGGGACTAATCTGTTGGTCTGGTGTAGCATTTTTTGTAGTATTAGGGTTCTTCCTAAAATTTGGGTTTCTTATTGGTGGTTGTTGTTGTTGATTCTCCCATTGATTTTTCCTCTCCATGTTATCTAACCTATCCATGATTCTTTCTAAAATTTTATCTAAAACATCTAATTTTCCATCTGAAGTTGAAGCTTCTTCTTGAAATACAACTTTATTTTCATTCCTCATTCGTGTTTTCTTAGCTAACAGGTTGGCCTCTACACTGATAGCATTACTCTGCATTTGTTCAAGTGTTTCAGTATTTCTCTCCCTTAGCTGGTATGACATATCAACATCAAAACCATCAGGGAGCTTAATCAATGCTAGGTCAGGTGGAGGCTTAATGTTGGCTAGTATTGAATTATAGATATTATTAAGCCTAGTGCAATAGTCCTAAATTGAGTCGTTAGGAGCTCTTTTAATATTGTCATATTCAGAAAGTATTTGCAATGGGTTCTTCTTTCTCTCCCATCTATCAATGAATAACCTTTGAAAATTTGCTAAGTCTGCAATATGGTTGTCAGGAAAGGCTTTGAACCATTTCTTGACATCACTAGTTAAAGTTTGGGCAAACAATCTCATTTGGACATCTTCTTCATCTATTTCATGCAATTCAAAAAAGTCAGACATCTTGTTTACATGTTGTTGGGCAGGTAAAACAAGAGGAGCATATCTGTTTTCCATTGTTGTGATTCTGGTTTGACTAGGGGGTAAAGTTGTGGTGGTTGAAGAAGGGCTTGAAACTGATGGAGGTGAACTAGATGATGATGAAGATGATTGATTAATAAGTGGTTTAGGTGATTGAATTGTGGTAGATACAATTGATGAAGTTGTGGTAAAGGAAGGTGGATTTACAGCGAGTGAAGTTTGTGAAGAAACTCCAAGGACAACAGTAGTAAGGGTAGCTAGTTCAGTAGATTGTTGAATGTAAGAATCACCTACATTACTTATCAATTTAGAGGCCCAAGCTTCTAATTTGTCAAAAGTCTCAACAACTAATTTATCTAAATCTGAATGAATAACCCTTTTTGATTCAATGAGTTGAACAAACTTAGGATCTAAGGCTGTTTTGTGGATTGCATTCTCAGATTTAGTTCTGAATAATGAGATGTCAAATGATAAATCGAAAGGGTTGTCTACTAAAGTTGACAATTCCTTAGGGAGTGAATTGGATCTAACTAACTTGCTACTACTGGGTTGAGTTTCTATTGTTTTAGGTTGTCTTAAAATCCTCTCTGGGTCATCCACTATAGTTGCAGGGTTTGGATCTGGGTTGGCCCTGGTATAGTGAATCTTTTTAGGAGCTAGAAGTTTAAGTTTTAAACTGTTTTTATAAAATTTCCTGAAAGCTTACTTCAGGTAATGACCTTAGGGCTCAATATTTAATTTTAGGTTTCCTTAAAGTTTAATGGGACTGAGGATCGAGTCCCCAGTATGGTCGCCAGAAATGTTATCACTTTGATAATTCCTTTGAAGTAATAAGAAAGAGAAACCAAAGGTAACCACAAATCGCTTTTGGAGATCAGGACCTAGCCTTCCTGATGCTCAGAGAGGGCTCTCTCTTTAAAGTGTAACTTTGTTTTAGTTAAGATGTTTTTAGGCTAGCTATGATTACTCAAGGGGTGTTCAATTTTGTTTGAAATTGGGTGGTGGGATCTCTTAGACAGATGGATAATTGATGTCTTTTAGACCATTGGGCTATGGAGTCAAACAATAAGGAAGCAAAACTGGATTAACTCACTAAAGGGGATGTTCCAAGGGTAAGATAGCAGAGTGTATTTCAGATATTTGAGATAGAGGGGTGAAAGGGTTTCACTCAGGGTGAGAGAGAAGTTAAGGGTTCTCAAACCCGGATAATGAATGAGGAAGGAAGGGGTAATCAAGATCAAAGGGTAGTTAAGAATCCTTTAACCTAGATTATGATTGTTCAATCTAAACCAAAGAGCAATTAAGAATTCTTTAATTTAAATATCAAAAGAAAACATTCAAATGCATAATTGTTAAGACAGAGTGTAATTAAACAAGTTCTGAAATATTATTCCAGTTATAACATTTAGATTGAGAAACACATTTAAGATTATGAATAACTTTGAGAAAAATGACAATAACACATGAAAATACTTGTCTGAAATTCACTCAACACATGAATCCTTGGAAAAGTCTGATCTTTATTTATCAATCCAGCTTGCTGGCTCATCAATTGATACAATAAATTTCTGGGTCTTCTTGATAAAAAAGTCTATAGAAATGTCTAATAGAATCCACCCTTACATACTTTGAATTGTGAAGTATTTATACAAAAGTTTATTACAAAATATCTCAAACTAATTTGAGATTTAATCTAGGAAAGAATAATATCTTCTTGCAAGAAGATAGAGACAACTATTGAACTATTTCATGTTGTCCCTTTTATTTTGGTACTATTGGCTTTGATCTTTTGCCTTTTAATCTGCTTTGTTGTTTGATCTTTCACGCTGGAAGCTTCATTTACTTTAGGCTTTCATCTGATACACTTTGACTCTGATACACTTTGACTCTGTTGATCTGTCTTCATCCTTTTACCATGTTGTTTTACTTTCATTGTACATTAACCTTTTTACTGCATATTTCTATAGTAAATCAGTTAATTTTTCCCATGTTTCAGCATTAGGTAATTGGATTTTTAGCATCTTTCTATATACTTCATCTGCCTCTATGTATTTGGCAAAAGTAGGCTTATTGATAAACAAGTGTTTTACCTCATGTTGGAGGTAAAACAAGTTTTCAAATGTTTGGTAGAGTACTTTTCCTGTTGGCAATGCCTTTATTGATGATGTATTTACCTGATCCTTTGCTACCTCTCTAATTTTCTTGTTGTAATCCTCCTGTGTCATGAGCTTGTCATTTATCACTAAGGGATTGGGTAATCCCTTTTCTCTCAAAATTTGGAACTTAGCCATAAATCTATCAATGGCTATCTGCATATTCTGACACTTATCCTCCAAGTTTTGCATCAAGTTCCTCTTAGAGAGGACCTTTCTGACCTCCAAAATTCTCTATGTTCTATCCTCTATTTCCAATTCCTGAAGCTCATACTTATTCTTGTTCTTAAGGAATTGGATAATTCTGGTAGCCTCTTCTGGCATTTGTCCTAATTTTTCTCTTACTTTCTGGATGGCCTCTGTAGCCAGCAATATCAAATCTATTTGTTAAAAAATTACCAGAATAGATGGCCAAATATCATTGACAAAGTCAATGATATTGGCCCATAGTTGTTCCTTAGCCTGCCCAAGGGGTTCTTTCAGTGTCAAGTCCTTTTCCAAGGCTTTCAATCTTTCACTCATCCTGGTAGCCTTTTGCACTTCTTCTTTTTGCATGATTTTGGCAAGCTTGTAATTAGTTTCCAAGCTTGTCACTTTCTCTTTGAACTTAATTATCTTTGTTTTCTGTATGGACATTTCTTCCATAGATTTAACCAATTTTTCTGCTTCATCACCTGATGTACCTGTTGTTGATGTAGATTCTATAGAAACCGGTTGTGTTGTGGCCATTGGAGCTGTGGGAGCCAATGAGGTTGCCAATGTGGAAGGAACAGCTGTGGTGACTGCTGGAATGACATTCACCGAGGTAGTGCCAAGATCAGTTTGCTTTAATTGGATTAAGTTGTCCAATTCCTTTTATGTCTCCCTCAACTGATCATTTAGTTTAAGGACTAAGTCCATCAACTCTTCATGCCTTGTTTGGTTTTCCAAGACTTCCTATGTCTGGGGGTGCTGTAGTTGAGGTATCTTCAACTGCTTCTTGAGTGTTGCAATGTCATCATTCTTCTTTTTGATTAATTTTTCAGTAGCCTTGATGTCTTTGGGATCATGTCCCAATTCAATTATCAAGTCTTCCAAAGACTTGATTCTGGTGTCTTTGGCCTATGAGGAGGCCTTTTCCAACTAATACTGGGATGAAATGTTATTCAGTGAATGTTGCAACTGATGGGCAACTATGGATTTTCATGTAAGGGTGGAGTAAATCATTTCTCTAGCCTATTTGTGAAATTCAATTTGTTTAATGGGATGAATATCCCTTGCCAATACCTCAAAATCGATCTTCTTGAAATTTTCTGATGTTCTTGGTTGTTGCACAATTGGCTTTATGAAGGACATTTCTATCTTTCCTTCCTTGATGTCAAAAGCTAAAATCAACCTATTTTGATTAGGGGGTGTAATCTTGAGATACTATGCATAGGATTGTGCCTTTAGTTTCTCATTTCTCATTTTAATTTCCTTGAATCTATCCTTAATGTCCCTATCTTTATCAGCAGGCTTATTAAATAAGGAGACTTCTACATTGAGCTACCTTTCTAAAATTTGGGTGTTTGATGCATATGGCTCCTGTGTTTCTCCAGATGGAGCTGTGCCATTTCTCATGTCTAACTTAGTATTAGTTATTTATACTGAGCCTTCTATGTCTTCCTATTCTGAAACAGGATTGAGCCTAGGCCTTTTGATCTGGTTGGCTTCATATTGTACATTGGATGTGTCCATACCTGAGCTGGAGGCTCCCTCTCTATTCCTTTTGGGATCCTTTTCCTCATTCTGAGGAGTCTGCAAAACAGTGTGGGTACTCATGGTTCCTTCCTGCTCTAGTACCTGCAGGAATGAACTTTCATCAAGCTGTATCTCTAAATCAAACAAGGTATTTTCAACATCTACCATTGTACCACCCTTGTTTATGAGAGTGTTTTCCAACCACTCAGATTGATTAGCATATCTCTCTATTTCTGGTATGGTGTGATGAATGTAAGGTCCCAATTTGACCTTTTGTCTTAGTTTGGTTATAAACCCTTGAGGGTCATACCTCCACATGAAACTGTTTTGGAACTTCATTTGTTGCAGAATTTGATTTGCTTCCTCCCCTGCTTCTCTAGAATTGCAAATGAAAGGGCCTAACTGATTTTTGACCTTGAACTGAGTTCTTTTCTTGGCTAAGACAAAGTTGACATCATCAGAGTTCATTATCTACCTATAATATTCTAGAGAAAATAACCTCATGGGGAGGTATTTGGGCAGTTTGTATGGGGCAAGCTGGCAACCATAGATTCTTATTTCGGTGTGATTTTGGTAAAGGTACCAATCTCCCACCTTACTTTGCTTGGACAATTGGAGCACTCTTTTGATTTCTTGGCTTATTCTGGGTGGAGGGCTTCCTGTCAGCATGGTCATGACTGGATGGACAAAAGAGTCAATGAAGTCTATGTAGGTGTATGGTGATGAATACCTGTGGAATAGTGGTGTCCAAAATATAACAGACCTGGGTTGGCCTTTAGTATCCAACTTCTGGATGGTGAAGGGAAATCTGTCTGACTGATAATACAAAAACATGTGGTATAGTACAGATGAGTACTTGAATACTCTTTCATTGTGCATTCTGGTAAATTGTTCATGCATCCTTTCAGCTATGAACTGGGCATAATTATACAAAGTAGTAGGAGGCTTTCCTGGGGTGAAAATGGACATGAAGGCCAGGATGAGCTCATCAACAAATTCATCTGTGGTATAGCCCAGAATACATGATATCATAGTTACAATTTGCTTGCCCCTTTCAGAGAAAATGGCAGAAACATATGGAGGGGCATCTTTAGGAATGTGTTGCTCTTCTACAATGAAAGTTTGGAATATTTGGGTCAGTCTAGATGGACTCAATTTGGTGTACTGGTCTAAAAAATCCCCAATGGAGAGTGGGGTCAAGTTTGGACCTGGTTGGACTTGAAACATTTCATTGATTGATTCAGTTGTAATAGTAAACAAAAATTTTTGGTCTGTGGACATTATAGCTCTCTGGCTGGGAATGTAACAGGCATGGCACATATGGACAATCTCAGGAAAGATATGTACTTATGGAAACTGGTATTTGGGAAAATTAGAGTCCCAAAGGTCAATGTCATCAGTATGGTTTAGATATCTATCCTTACTCGAACTATGAATTTTGAGTAGGGGTGTATAGGCACTTGTGTCTTTGATTTGAAAATCCCTTTCCGCCAGGGGAAGGTGGTCAAGGTCCAAATGGGGGGTTGTGACAGGTCTAACATCCACAGCGACGGGGGCAGACATAATTCAGTTCTTGTGGATTTTTGAATTTCGCAATACAGGTTTATATCAGAGGTTTTGAAGGTAATTTGGAGCTTTCAGAAGGGTTTGGGCACACACTTTAATTTTAAATTAATTTCAATTAATTTTACTTAATTAAAACACTTTAAAGACTGAACTTTTTCAAATTGAAAGGGTGTCTGGTAATTTTTCTTCAAATACCTAGAATTTGGGTAAATTAACTTCAAATTTGGTCTTCTCGGCAACTGCAAAAGGTTGAATGGGTTTTGGTTCGACTGAGAGCTTGATTGGGGTCTCTGAAACTTGTTCAGGAGTGAAATTGAGGTTAATTGGCGATTTCAACGTTTGAAGGTGTCGTAATGGTTTGCAGAGGTTTACAAAGAAATTGAGTGAAAAAGGCGAAATAGGGCTTCTTGGCCTTTTTATTGAACAACGGTCACTTTTTGGCGGGTAAATTACAAATGAACAGTGGGCAGTTTTTCGGGTTGGGCAGGGAGGTGGTTTCCCAAGCCATCACACCGCTTTTATGGAGGAGGCGGTATTTTGGCAAGGTCACCCAATCTATGTTAGTGCTTGACACGTAGCATATGGGGGCCCAAGAAAAACCACTTTATCGGGCGGGTAAAGGTCGGACATCGGGTGAACCTGATATGGCTGTGGACCATTGGATTTGGGCGTTGACAATCGGACGACAATCGGTGACAGATGTGCATGGATGAAATGGGCAAAGGTTTCGGGGGGCCCGGGGCTTTAATCCATGGTGGTTTGGGATTATTTACGAGTTAAACATGGGATTAAATGATTGGACGGGGTTTAATGAAGGGATTATCTTAACTTTACCGAGTATTGGTGAGTTAAGAGGGTTTTTTCGGGGGTATGGGATAAAAATATAGTTTATAGCTAAACTAAGGGTTGGGGTATTATATATGGGATTTATTTATATATGGGAAAAGGTATATTGGGAGCTATTTTATTATGTTAAAAAATTAATATGAAATGAAATGAGCGGAGTGAACATACCCCTAAGCATAATGTAATATTTGTGCATTTTCTTCACATACACTTATACTTAGGATATAATATTTTTGTGGGTATTTTGAATGAAATGGAATTTAACATGGGGTTGTTTACTTTTCATAGGAAAATGGAGTTTAACATTTGGAAAAGGGGTTTTATTAGGGTAATGAAGGGAAATGAATTTTATGAAGGGAATTCTAACACTTGATGTCCATAAGTCATTAAGCCGAGGGTCTGGTCCCACCAAAAGTCAGAGAAATGCTCTGAGCCTTTATGACTTGAAGGATTTTTAGTACTAGAACATACTTGTAAATGGGGAAATTAGTAAGTCTAGGGATGAAATGAATGAGGGGGAGTTAATTAAATCAACTTATAAACCATTGTTTTTTCTTTCTTAACTACTCATGCACATTGAAAGATATGATTAAGCATGATAAATGTGCCTTTGTCCAATCAACTTTATAGTTCAACAACCTTTCTTCTACTTACCCATTACTTACCCTAACATTTTTTCTTCATTTTATTTGGGTGCATTTAGGCTAGCAGACCCTTATCATTCATTTTTCTTTTGTAAATTAAACTATCTAATTCTAACCTTATATCTTCCAAGGGCTCAGATTAAACATGATGAGCTCCTTTTTATTTTCTCTACCTATCTAATGATCTACCAAGATTAAGCTGTTTGGTCAGATTTTATTCTCTAACTATAAACATAAAATTCAAAGCATGAAATAGACAAGATTAAGCAGCTTGACTACCATGGGTTGTGGGATGTATGACAAACTGCACAGAACCATTATTTAAGACAGTAAAGTAGTAAATTAGTAGTGGCATTTAGACTTGCACACTTTCATGATCTGTTTTTGTTTTTGGAGTTTAGATATTTTCATTTTTTTTTATCTTTTATTATTCTTTTTGTCCTTTGATATTTCTTTTAGGACATACCCTCTTTACATTTTTTAATTTTTAATATGGAAAACATTTGTAGAAAGCAAAGGTATGTACAATATTACAAGGCTTAACCTTAGCCAATTCAAAATTATGAATCCTGTCACTATAAGACTTTAACACCTCCTACCCCCCATCGCCCTTAATTCTCCCCACCCCCTCCCCCCCCCCCTCCAAGAATAAGTATGGTTGACGATATTAAACTAGCCGTTTTTAAGGGAACTGGATTGGAGGATACACAACAGTTTTGGTTTTTATGTGAAGCTGTATGGACAACAAAGCAGATAAACGATGAGAATGTAAAGAAAATGCAACTCATTACGATGTTTCAAGATAGAGAGTTTACATGGTATATGAAGTATTCAAATAATCAGAACAGAACGTTTGTAGATATTAAAATAACATTGGTAAGAGAGTTTAAGAAACCAAATTCTAAGTCGTAGTGCATCACCGAGTTGAAAGAGATCAAACTGAAAACTACTGAGTCTGTTTGGGAGTTTGATCAAAGTTTTAAGGTGTTATTGGATCAATTAAGATTCTACATAGCTCCACGGAAATATCAATAATGGTTTATAGTTGCGCTGCTACTCCATATCATATTTCCATTGATGCAACAAAACATATAAAGTCAAGCCGAAGCTCTATAGATTGTTATGAAATTGGAATATTTTCCTATAGGAGATATTAATGCAGTCATGCAACAGATTCAGAGTCAATTGGTGAACCTAACCCTACAGATACAATACATCAAGAAAAGAAAAGAAGTTAGAGAAGTAGTATGGTGTACAAAGTGCAAATTGGAGGGCCATTCTAAAGAGCAGTGCCCTATCTTTAGAAATTACATGGTTAGTAAGGAAATGGATCCCTTGAATGCATGAGCCATCCTGTGGTGCAATATATGTAACACTAGAGGCCAAAATCATTTAGAAGGACATTACCTGTTACATAAATATGTACAGAATCTGAGGAATCTATATTGCAAATTCTATAAATAAGTAGGACACAACGAGAATAATTGTCAAGCTTACGAACTAATGATGGTGTGCGGCGTTGACACTTATAGAATGAAAGAAGAAGAGCATGGACATGAGGACAATGGACAATGCGGTGGTCAAGTAGGTTACCAAGGAAGAGGTCGAGGTGGTGGAGCTGGTTGAGGACATGGAAAAATTATTTGGTATAAATGAGGCTAGCCAGTTCATTTTGCGAGAGACTGACAAAACCCTACAAGGACATGTACGTACTGTAAATCCTTTGACCATGTAATTGAATAATGTCTTGTACTTATGGTGAAGATGCAAGAAAAAAGGAATCAGTAGGCAACACAGAATATTCAAATGTTGGTTTTTGAAAGGACATGTTATAGCTCCAAATCTCACTCTTGATGTTTGTGATGTTGCAATCATGGCGTACGGCAACCCCTCCTTCCAAACCTGGTCCAAATATTCAAAAGACAGTGTTTTACTCCCTATACGTGAAATTTCCCTGAGCTAAATGCGTGTATATGCGGGTATGTGAATACCCAACCTACGTATATTTCTTAAAACACTTAAAAAAATTAAAACTCCTTAATTTCAGGCGTAGATCGCGGGTTTTGCCTGTTGATTACCTGTTAGTGACTGTGGCCCAACTGTTCCCAATGAATTCCCAACTAAAAAACTACCTTGGGAGAAGTATAAAAGGCTTCAATGGGAAGGCCTAAATGAGGAGAGAATAAAGAGAAAGATCACGCTGCTGAGAAAACCCCTAATCAGGTGTGAAGATCCTAGTGCTTCTAGTACTTCCCCCATTTATAAGAAACCCTTGTTTCCTTGTGTGTTGATGTCTATCTACCATTTGAGATATCATGGAGTAAGTCATGGAAGGAGTTTGTTAAAGGCTTGAGACTGGACAAATCCGAAGGACAGCTCCACTTGGAGCCTGCGAAAGGACGAATCAGGTGAAATTATTCCTTTTTGTACTTTAGTTATTTATAATAAAAGAAACACTTGTCTTGTTCCTGATATAAATATTCTTCATGTTTATGATATCAATGTTATGATTCACATGTGAATGGTTGTTTCTAATTGTATAACTAACTACCTTTCTATATGCAATGAAGATGATTTCTTTATGATGCTTGGTCCATATACTGTTGTACTTCTGGAATTGGTGGTTTTGCAGGTTGAAGGACTAAAAGGAACTCAAAGAGGGTTTGAACCCTAGTTGGATCTTCTCCAACGAAGGACCTCAGGTGCACCCCTTCTTCCTATAGTTTGTTTATATTAGCATCATGGCTGTGTGGAATGTGTGTTTCTCTATGTAAATAACCTCCGATCTGCTAGGGTAACAACCCAAGACCCTAGGGGAACGTTACCCTTAACAGAATTGGTGACTCCACTGGGGACAACACTATTGTTGTTCCTAGTTTGGGTTTATTCAAGCCAATCAGGGCTTAGCTATTTATTTGCTTGCTGTCACTAAGTAGTCTGTTCCTGTAGGAACCTGAATTGAAAGTTTGATCAGTTTCTTTAGACTGTTTTTTTGGTTTTTCTTGAAGTCTGTTATATACGCTATTTTTCTTGTTTACAGAAGCATATATACGCATGTTTCCTTATGTTAACCCGCGTATACATAGGTTTCCTTAGGCGCAGTCGCGTATACACGAAGCTATACATCAATAAAGTCGCATACATCCTAAAATTTTCAAGATTTTTCAAATCTTTTTGGTTCTGAAGGTCTGTCTGCTAGTCTGATTCAATCCTGAGCAATTACTTTTCTGTGTCAGTCTTTATTTTTACAGCAAGTATCTGATTTCAAATTCCCTCTGATTGTGAGAAGTGTTGGTCTTTTTTTTGTTTTTACGAGCGTCAGCATTTTGGTTTAAGCACGCAAGATTTCTTGCTGGGAATCTTGGCTGGTCTGATTCATCAGGGCAGGAAGTTTGATCTCAATCTTTGTGTCAAATCTTGTTTTGGTGACCTTTTTGTTTGCTTGACAAAACTACATTTTTGTGGCCATCTACTTTTCTTGTTTTTTGAAAGTTGCTGATTGACACTTTCTTGAAAATTGTCTTTTTGATCTTTTGGTCTTTGTTGACAAGTTCTCATTGCTGCTTTTGATTGCTAAGAGCATCTTGAAACACATCTTTTTTTGTTGAGTTTTCATCCATTTTGTGTTGTCAACTTGTAAAGTGTTTGTTGCCTATTCTTCAATCATAAAGTTTTAGTCTTGTTGAGAGCACTTTTGAAAAGACATTCTTGTTTTTGGTTTTGAAGAAAACTTCTTGAAAACTTGGTTTTGCTTTCTTGAACTTTGTTTTGATTTAGTTTCTTTTTGTGAATGAAAGTGCATTTTTTTTGTTTGTCTTGAAACTTGTTTTTAGTGTAGAGATGAAAATGAGCATTAGCAACTCATATTCCATCTAAACATTTTAAGTGGCAAATTAAAATTGAGAAACAAATCACTTTCATTCTTTGATCTAGAAAAATCTTAAGTTTCTTACATCTTCATTATACCTTGCATTAAGATAATTTTGCATTGTTAAAGCATTTTTTGCGTGTGTGAAGTGTGTTGCAAGAAAAGGAAAGAAAAAGAAGTTTTTTTCTTTCTAGGTGTTTCTTAGAACCTAGTAGAAGTGCTTTTCATCGAATGAAAAATGATTGCATTCATGTAGTTACTTTTTCTTTGATTTTGGTTGAGTCATACACACATCATTAGTTTCATTTCCGCTTATTCGTTGACTTAAGAACAACCTCTAAAAATAAGCGCTAATTAAAATACACTAAAACTTTTTATAATTGTCAAGTTAGACACACCAACAAGTTTTAGGATATTTTAGGGCCTTGGATTAGGCGAGTGGAGAGAAAACTCTCCAAGGCCATTTAAAATGTCAAACATAGGAGTCTGAATAGTGAGTGCAAATCCAATAGCATTAGGGAGACCAGGAAAGTTTCGGATCTGGGAGTTAATAACGAGGGTTTTTGAAGATAAGGAAGAGAGATACCCCCTCTCCTACTTGTCGGATCTAACTTCAAGAATGTTCTGCCTGGCTTCTGATACGAGTTGGTAACCTTAGTTGCTATGCCTAGGGATCTACATAGGTGGCTATGGAGGGGAATACCGTGGCACCTGAGGTCGACATTGTATCACTCTCAACGGTACTACTGGAGGGCACCCTTGCGAAGCTTGGGTGCTTGGTCCGGTGCAGGCTGTCATTAGGATGTCAGCGTAACTTCCTATGTTACCTTCGCTGGTAGGATTGGGCCGTCATTATCCTAGACTATCTTCGGAAGGCCCCTTACTTCAATTTGTTCTATTTTGAGGTCTGGTCCTCATCACCCGGAGCGGAAATACTTGGAAGTTGTTTGACTGGTTGACTTCTTTTAGGGACTTTTTAGTGAGTGCTCTTTGCTCCTTGTATATAGTTGGCTTTAGGTATTTTTGTCTAGTCACTTTTTGGACTTTGTATCTTGAGTGACTGACTTGCCACTCTGCCAATATTGAAAGGCCTTTGGTCGTTCTTTCAGAAGTTATGGATTTGCCACCTCAAGGGCAAAGGTTTTGATTGCCTATCCATCTTCCTTGAAAATTTATTTCTACATTCTTGTAAGGGAAGGGTCTGCGAATCAGTTAGATATGGCCAATATTCCTATGGAAACCAACCAAGGTACCTTTCCAAAAGAAGATCCTTGTGCTTTTCCTTTCCTTGGAAACATTGGTACTCCCTTGATGGCCACTTTGAATATTCCTGGATTGAATGTTGGACTACCCATTTGGTTGTGGTCCACTCCGAATATTCCAAATGCTCTTGAAGCTTCTCAGTTGAATGCTTTATTTCAAGGGCATCACATGGGTGCTAATTGTTCATCTTCTTTCAAAGAGAATTCCGGGATTCCTTTTTCTCCTCCTTCTTGTAATAATAAATCTAAAACGAGGAGAAAGAGGAAGTCAAAGAAGAAGAATAATTCTATCCATTCATCTTCAACCTCTGCCAGTCATGTTGGAGATGAGCCTTCAGTCGTTGCTAGTCATGCTGGGGGCACAAGTTTAGTCACTGCAAGTCATACTAGCACTTCATCAGCAACCTCTGCTAGTCATGTTGGAGATGAGCCTTCAGCTGCTGCAAGTCATGCTGGGGGCACAAGTCTAGCCACTGTAATTCATACTAGCAAAGAGTCACTGACCCCTGCAAGTCATGTTTAAGACTCTCCGCAAACCACTGCTAGTCATGTTGGTGGATTGGAGATTGATAAGAAACCTGGACGTAGAAGTTTTAAACCTAAGTTCCCTTGTAAGATATGCAAGGGAGACTATCTTACTCATTTATGCCATGGTATTCCAGAGGTTCAAAGGATATGGTCCGAATCTGAAAGTACTTCTACTCCTACCTCTGATATGGTTTCTCATCAATCCCATCAACCATTGGTTGATAATGTGGTTGAGTCAGTGCAATCGCTGGCCGATTACACTCCTCTTTTTGGGGTGTAGTGCCTAACAAAAGAGTCTACTTGATTTCTAGTACAGAGTCTTCTAGTATAGGGGGCATTCCGGTTCCTTCAAATGTTCCCCCTCCAAGTTCTAGGAGTGGTTCCTTTGATTGGGATAGTCTTGTCGAGCCTCGTCTTCCTTCCGTTGTACCTTTCCAAATAAAGGTTAGGGTTAATTACACAAATTTCTATCAATGTATGGTGGATGAAGGATCCTCTGCAAGTATTATATCCTCTTTGACTTGGAAAGCTTTGGGTTCCCCAAAGTTGTTGACAGCTCAGAGTCAGTTGTTAGCCTATGATAGAAGACCTAGTGAATCTATGGGTGTTCTTCCTCAATTGCCTATTACTTTAGGTGGGAAGACTGTCTTAATCGATATGATGGTGGTTGATATCCCTTTAGACTTCAATATGCTACTTGGACATGATTATGTCTATGCTATGAATGTTGTGGTGTCTTCACTCTTTCGAATAATGTGCTTCCCTCATAACGGGAATATTGTCACTATTGATCATCTTGCATCTAATAATTACCACCCTGATTCTACTTTACTGCAGAATACCCCTTGGTTTGTTCCAAGTGTTCAAGTAGACTCTACCCCACCACGGGTGAATTATGTGGCATTGAATCCTCAATCTTCAATCACTTCTGAGAAGGATCCTTTCACTTATTATTCTCCTTCTTGGGACTTGGTCCTGGCAGTTGACCGAGAGATTCTTGCTATAGGGACATGGGATCCCTTAATTCCCTCTTTTGATCCTTGTAGTTCTCATGATTTCTCAGAACTTGATTTGCCTTCACAGGAGGAACTCCTTGAAGCCATGAGTTTTGACTACCAAAGGAGCCCTTGGCTTGAGTCCTGCAAGGGGTTTGTTCAGAAGAACCATTATGCGTAAGCCGCAAGGTTTCATGGTTCCCTGTACCATATTGTACATATGAGGTACGCATTTGCAAGTTTTGTATTTTATAACACAAGATTTTATAGGAAGTCAATATGTGGGATGTATTAACTTCTTGTCTAGTGTTCCTATTTATGTCTACAGAACTTGGAAGATTTCTCCTTTGGAATTTGTTATGGTTGATCCATTTGGACAGGTATTGGTTTTCGAAATTGGCATATAGGTTAGGTTTTCACATGCATTATGCACTTATCAATTTCCTTTCCCATTTTGGCCTTAGGATCAACCCCACCAATTTATGGTGCAGAACCTTCTCATTGCTTAGAAGTATCATGACTT
Source organism: Pinus tabuliformis (assembly GCA_031772625.1). NCBI lineage: Eukaryota > Viridiplantae > Streptophyta > Pinopsida > Pinales > Pinaceae > Pinus > Pinus tabuliformis. The sequence continues at coordinate 1,885,634,846 of CM062819.1, read as the reverse complement.
GTGTGGTAGAGCCTACCTTATCATGGGTGCCCTAGTTAGTACCTTGTTGTCACTTGGCACTCATGTAGATTTTTTGTCCATAGGTTCGGGAGTCCTCTGTAGTCCTACCATGACTTATGTGTTGAAGACTCATTCCTCTTTGCTTCTTCGCTCCGTTCTGGCCTTATACCCTAGAGGCTCCTTTGTGTTGAGTTTTACTACTGCATTGCATTTTGACCATTTGCACCTTTTGGCCTTGAGCCGGCTTCACTTGGACTCGTGTTTAAGCCAACTTTTGACCATGACTATTGCGAAATCAAACTTGCATGCCCTTGACTTCTGCAACTTGACACACCTTGACCCGTGGAAGGAACACACCTTTGAGTATCTTTGACCAGTTTTTGCCTCCTTGCATTGAGCATAGGATTGTTCCACTCCCAGGAGCTAGATCATCTATTTCACCGACACTCGTTCTTTCCACTGTACTATAGCATTCTTTTATTCTTTTTCCAGCTTAAAGAAAAAGACAAAAAAAATTATATATTCTTAAAAAGAGCAGGAACAGGACAATATTTCCATTTATTATTGGCAGCTAGAGTCAGTCGTGTTGCCCTTGAAGAAAGCATTCAAAACAAAATCTCCTCCATTTGGGTGGGATTTAGTTTGACTTAGGTACGCCTTAACCTTGTTATTGAGTCAGTTCTCCTCCGATCGGTTATCTCTTCCAATCATATGGAGGGTTCGTTCGTGCCTCCTGCATGACGAGCTTATACAGAGTCATCATATGCTGCCACATAGTCACATTAAATCATGCTTTTGTTCAAGGGAAGTTAACCTCAGTCGACCTCTCTGCGGTGTCTCTTGACTCATTTTTCAGTTGGCCATCCCTGGTTGTCAGTGTCTTGTCTATCATCACATCAGTTATATTGGTCCTTTACTCATGCTGGTTTGAGAAGGTCCCCATTGACTTCTTGCTGGCAGCTCTGTCCTTATCGACGACGACATCTTGCTCTGAGGGCAGGCCTAGAGTCGCACCCTAGCCCTATTTCCATTATCGATAGGTCACCTTGTGCTCAACATCGATCAGTATCATGGGTCTTTGACTGAGTGGTTTCCCTTGTGTTCGACATCAGCTTACATTATCACACATTGGGATTCGTGTAGTACCTTGGTTTCCATTTGACCCTATTGGTGGATACCTCACCTCTATGTCAGCTATCATTATTGGTTGGTTCAGAAGTTTTCTGTCGTGCACTAGCCACATCTTGTGCACGCCAAAAACATGCTTCGGTCAGGTTACTACATCTTTCTTCATCTGATTCCTTCCACATTATTGGCCTATGGGTTACACTCGTGCTAGATTGATGAAGGATGCCTTAATGCCTTCCTTCTAGCGGATCTTTCCCCATCGACTACGCCTCATTTCTCTGGGGAAAAGGTCTAGAGTCCATTTGGCAGTACCTTGGGGTTTTCAGTCATTAGTGGCAGATCCTTCACTATCAACAGTGAGAAACCATCACTATCTCTTGATTGATAGATTCTTACAGGTATTCAACTCCAGCTCATCTATGCACACTTGTTAGATTGTACTGGGTACCTGACACTCATTATCATTATCGGTGAGTAGTCTCGCATTTGCTAATGGTATACATTAATGACTGGTAACCAAACAATTTCTCACATGGTCAACTTTAGATCATTTATTCCCATGGTGTAGAAATGTACCTCGGCGGTCGGTGAAGACCTTAGGTTGCATCGAAATTCATTGGTTCACTTGACAGTTGCTCTTATTGCGGTTAGTTGATACCACTCCACTTTATATGTTGCAGTCATTCATGATGAAATTCTATATGCTGGCACTTGAGTTTGCAGTGTAGTACCATCTTACTCCATCATGTTCATTTGGTACCTTTTGGGATCAGTCTTTGATATCAATGATCCGTTTCATCTTTCAGCATCATTTGCATTCTTATATGTGATATTCAGACATGTACTTGTTTGATCATGATCAGATGATCCATTATGTATGATCCATTATGTATTTTCCAGTTCTTTATACTTGTATACTTAGTGGATCCACTTGTACTTGATATGCGGACATGCTTTACTTTCTCTGAGCATGGGTATGCCTACCTTAGACAGTGTTTCTTTCTGATCTCCTTTTGTGGCTTGGCAGGCTGAACTCTGGTGAAGTCCTTCTCAGTTTTTTGATAGATTTCCTTTCCATGTACTTGCTTAATACATTTCGGCCATCATGTACCCCTTCTAACCTCATATATTAGGGGGCATCTGTTATAGCTCCAAATCTCACTCTTGATGTTTGTGATGCTGCACTCATGGCCTAGGGCAACCCCTCCTTCTAGACCTGGTCCAAATATTCAAAAAACAGTGTTTTACTCCCTATACGCGACATTTCCCTGAGCTAAATGCATGTATACGTGGGTATGTGTATACCCATCCAGCGTATATGTCTTAAAACACTTAAAAAAATTAAAACTCCTTAATTTCGGGCAGAGATCGTGGGTTTTACCTACTGATTACCTGTTAGTGCCCGTGGCCCAATTGTTCCCAACGAATTCCCAACTAAAAAACTACCTTGGGAGAAGTATAAAAGGCTTCAATGGGAAGGCCTAAAGGAGGAGAGAATAGAGAGAAATATCACGCTGCTGAGAAAACCCCTAACCAGGTATGAAGATCCTAGTGCTTCAAATACTTCCCCCATTTATAGGAAACCCTTGTTTCCTTGTGTGTTGATGTCTATCTACCATTTGAGATATCATGGAGTAAGTCATGGAAGGAGTTTGTTAAAGGCTTGAGATTGGACGAATCCGGAGGACGGTTCCGCTTGGAGCCTGTGAAAGGACAAATCAGGTGAAATTATTCCTTTCTGTACTTTAGTTATTTATAATAAAAGAAACAATTGTCTTGTTCCTGATATAAATCTTCTTCATGTTTATGATATCAATGTTATGATTCACATGTGAATGGTTGTTTTTAATTGTATAACTAACCACATTTCTATATGCAATGAAGATGATTTCTTTATGATGCTTGGTCCATATATTGCTGTACTTTCTGGAATTGGTGGTTTTGCAGGTTGAAGGACTAAAAGGAACTCAAAGAGGGTTTGAACCCTAATTGGATCTTCTCAAATGAAGGACCTCAGGTCCACCCCTTCTTCCTATAGTTTTTTTATATTAGGATCCTGGCTGTGTGGAATGTGTGTTTCTCTGTGTAAATAACCTCTGATCTGCTAGGGTATCAACCCAAGACCCTAGGGGAACATTTCCCTTAATAGGACAGACGTACCTCGAATTAGTATTGTCACTAGAAGTGGAGTTGTGGTTGGTAGTGATAAAGAGGATGAAAAGAAGAATCTGAAAGTGCATGGGTCATAAAAACTATTGAGAAAGTTCTTGCTTTTGATATTCAGAAAGAAAAAGAAGTATTTATGGAAGAAAATTGAAGTTTTATGGATGTTGGAGCTTCAACCTCTAGTGCACAACCAAAGCCCAATTAGAAAAGTAATTGTGACATGTCATTAGCTTTGACACAAGACCGAGCTTTGACATGGGATCGAGCTCCAATACAAGATAAATATTCACCAAATCAAGTAGGTATTTTAAAGTCTTCTATGAAAACTTGTATGATATTGTTAAGAGATCAAAAGGTTGTAGAAGGGCTTCAGGATTTGATAGATTCCTGTGCATCCAAAGAAACACCACGAAGTGAGATGCACACAGTCAATAATTTGCATCGATAGAAGAGAACCGGAGAATAGGGCTTAGAAGAGATGAGGCTTAGTGTGCAGATAGGAGAATATGAGATGGATCAAATTATTCTAGATATGGGATATGATGCTAATTGTTGGACACCTAATCCTAAAGGGTTAGTGTGGAATTCGAATGGACAAAGCAGTCCAAGAGACCTTGGGATCTGAATCCCAAGAGTCACCTATTGTACTATAAATGTGTATCTTATGTTAATAAAAAATACACTCACTGATTTATCTTTCCTATATTCTATGTTTTCCATGTGAGTTTAACATGGTATCGGAGCCACTTGTTTTTCTGTGGCCTGTTATGTGCATGTCAGTCCTGCACCTCTGCCCATAATTCTCCATAATTTTGTGTCTGAGCTGCCTTGAATAACGCGTTGATATGGTCTGATTACTTAGTTAGGTTTATTCTTGGGCTCAAGCCTGCACTTATTACATCTGAACGTTGGGAGATGGATGCGTAGAGAGACCGAGCAGCATATTGAATCTGAACATTGGTCAGCGCCATTCTGGCTGCCATTCTGCTGAGCATAGTAACGCATCCCATATGTAACGCCTCTGCTGAGCATAGTAACGCATCCCATATGTAACGCCTAGACACTCCAGCGGTTGGCAACAACCTACTCATTAATAGGCTCTACCCCACTGTCTGTCGATTTATCTGCCATATAACGCTGCCTCTGCCATATAACGCGTCTATCTTCTGCCCCTCTCTGCGCTGCCTCTGACCTGACTGCGCATCCGTTTTCTCTGGAGACTGCGCCCTCAGATCATGAGTAATTGTTGAGCGTTTCTTTTGGGAGGACTTCCAGAATACGATCTTTACACGCAACCTTCTGGCCCCTTCGAAGATTTCAAAGCGAGCAATACATTTCAACTTGGCATTTCGTTTCAGATATGTTTCAGTTTCAGGTTCTCTCCAACATCCAATCCAGATATATATACACAGTACATACAGAAGATGATCTGTCTAAATGGGTATTTAATTCGGTAGAGATATATCTTGCGTGTATATATAGATATATAAATATAAGAGAGACGTTGCCGAGTCCCCTCTGAATTAAAAAAAGAAAAATAGAGATATACACAAGGGGTCTGCCCAGCTGTTGGTGTTTGGATAGATTGCATCTGTGTTATTTGAAATTGCAACTGCATTTATCCAGAGGCATTATTTGACATGTTAGCTGAGTGAAATATAAGGACATGTATCTACTGGGAACAATGACAAAGTACTGTGGGTACTGCATCACCTAGATGGTATGTAGCAAGAGCTACAATTATTCTGTCTGTCGGGGTTGTTTAATTTCCTGTGCATAAGTTGTTTGCCCACATGAACCACATGATTTTCTTAAAGTTTGTTGGTGTGTTTAAGTTCTATCAGAGGCACTGACAGCCTAAAGGCACAACCAGTAATATACATGAGTGAGTGAGCATAACCATCCTAGCAGCTACAAATATTCCGGTATTTTCACAGTGAGTGGCTTCCCTGTTACTTGAAGTTCGGTGCAAGTTGTGTGATTTTACAGCTTGATCAGGTACTTGAGACAGGGTTAAGTGTACGAGGACATAACATTTGAATGTAAAGAAATGAAAAAAGTCTATCTCTTCGGGTTTCCAACAGAGCGTTCCTGATGTTATTGCATCTAGTCCCACGTCTTACAAAGAGCTGAATCTTCTTCTTCTGCTGCTGGGGATGGAAATGATTTGTGCAGAATGAGAAAGAATAACCCGTTTGTACTCGGCTCAGCGAGGAATCCATGAGTGGCCTGACGAACGCTAATTCAGCTGCGGGTGAAGCCATCACTGCCTGATAACGTTATCGAATACAATATACAATGCTTATTCTTCAAACGTGCACAAGGGTGGGAAAATCCTCATTCATCGCATGGAAGGTAACTATGAGCGGCAACATGTAATAAAGAGTGCAGTGCATAAATAAATTCAAAAGTCATGAGAAGAATTCAAAGGAAAGTTAATGTAATCCAAAGAGACTATGTTTCTAGTGTTTCATTGAATTTCTCGTTCGAGTAGGTTTTCCATAATTTAGTAACCACTCTTTCACTAATTACCTTCACAGTATTCATCTGAATTTGTTTGGATATATGCACTAGAGTGAAATGGCTATCAATGGAGACTGAGAATATTAGTGAGAATGTTGTGAAGCAAATACATAACTTAGCAAGGGGTGTATTGAGGAATTTTGTGAATCGGTCCAAGGTTGGCCAAAAGTTTTTCAGAATGCTACTGGGGAAACGCTTCTGGTTTCATTCGACTCTTTTGTTTGACACCCACATGCAGATAGGATTCTCAAGTTTGTTTCGAATCTGTTTTCTGGATGCCCGTCTGCTCATTTGGCTATAAGGTTATATAAGGTCAGTTTCCTTGATGCGAATTTGGGCATGAAGGTCCAAGGTCTATTTACTTGATGCCTTGTATTCGGAGGTAGGCTGAGATTCTAACCGGAAGTTTATGTTTTTTGAAAGGCCTGCAAACATCAAGTGTGATGCAAACAACTTGTTGGCTCACTTAGATGAGATGAGGGATGTTAGCTAGATTGATGAAGCTGGTTACATTGTTTCATTAAATTTTGGTCATATATGAATGATATTTATTTGGTTGATGAGCATCTGAATGATTTGAGTCATTGGGTTTAAGAAGTTATGAATTTTCCTATTGATGAGTAGATATTGGAATTGAGATAATTCCATATATGATGGCTTTTAATGAAAGTAAGAAATCAATGGTGAATGATTTTGAATCACATGAAAGATAAGCTTCCGCATGCAATGGTACAGTTGTGAAATTGCTAGCTATTGAGTTTTTTGATTTGTTGCTGATGCTGATTTGAAAGTGAAGGATCCAAACAAGTTTGCAGTTGCTGCTGCCCCAGTTGTTGTATTTAAAACTCATTATAGTGCATTGATTTCTTGATTCCACTGCTGCATAAAGTTTTTGGTGAGCTGATTGTAATCCTTTATATTGCACACTGATCATTTGCTGACATTTATAAAGAATATTGCTGTGTACTGTGAGTGGGTACTACTTTTCTGCATTAAGTAGTAGTTTTGATCAGTTTTTAACGCATAAATGGCTAGAATCAGTGAAGTATTAGAGTTCATGAAAACTCTTATACAATCTACTGTTGATGACACATTACAAATCAGCAAAAGATCTCTCTCAGAAATTCAGACATGCTTATATAGTGCACAGGAAAAGATTGATTTTTTACAGATTGAATCACAGCTACAGCAAGAAGAGCTACATCAAAATAGACACCATTCTGAACCTATTTTTGTTCAGAACATTGATACAACCACCCATCAGCAGCAAGTCATTAATGTTACTGTTCATTCCAATAAAGCAGCAGTCGTACATGCAGATGCAGAAACTCATTCTGCACTTCCCAAGCCCATCATCAGACCTTGGGAACAGCTTGTCCACAACAAGCACAGAACTGGTCTTGGATATGACAAGGACTTGTCCTTTCATATTCCAGACTATGCCAAGCCCATTCAGTTTCAGAGTGCTGGATTCATTTATGACAGTTCACCTGCTCCTTATGATAGTTCAGCTTCAACTGTTCCTGATTCTGCCCCTCTTCCACAGCAACAACAACAACAACAACAGATCGTCAAATGCCAACACTGTGACCGAGTTGGCCATCTGAAAGATCACTGTTTTGATCTTCATCCATGTAAGCACTGTCATAAAACCAGCCATTCTTCACACAGATGCTTCAGAAACAAACGTCCTGCAAGAACAAAGATTCATCTTGGATGGATCGCTTCTTGGCAATGGGCATCAACAACCAAGAAGATATTCCAAACACATGTCAGAACTTGTTCCAGAGTATTGAACAATCTTGCAGTTGAGTTTTCTCCATCTTCTCACCTTGTACCTGACAGGGGGGAAAATGATGGTCATCTACAAGCTTCAAAGTCACATCAAGCGAGCCTGAGCCACAACCTGCCACACCAGTTTCAGAGTTGCAGCCAGAGACACAGATGCCCGTGAACACAGATTGAGAACACTTCCTCTAGCAGAAGACTCCAGCTTCTTGCCAGTTTTGGAAGAATTCCAGGAATTGCATTAAGCATTCATGAGTTGTTGGTTATCCTTAAACCATCACAGGTTGAGACTTCCCTTTTCAGGTTGAAGTTTTACCTTTTATACGGGGTGAGACCTCCCTTTTATGGTTGAAGGTTTCCCTCTTTGAAACAATAGGATCACTTCCTCTAGCAGAAAACTTCAGTTTCTTGCCAGTTTTGGAAGAGTTCCGGGAACTGCACTAAGCGTTCCAGTGTTGGTGGTCATCCTTAAACCACCGCCCTTTTTATACCAACATTTCATAGAGCACATTCAGCCTAGTGCTGCCATGCATTCTTTGCACATTTTGTATTACAGCTCTCTTCTTGGACTCATACATAACCCTTCGGATTAAGGGGGGGAATGTTGGACACCTAATCCTAAAGGGTTAGTGTGGAATTCGAATGGACAAAGCAGTCCAAGAGACCTTGGGATCTGAATCCCAAGAGTCACCTATTGTACTATAAATGTGTATCTTATGTTAATAAAAAATACACTCACTGATTTATCTTTCCTATATTCTATGTTTTCCATGTGAGTTTAACACTAATGTCTTGATGAAGAAAACACTGGAATTAATGGGTAAGTCGAAGCTACAATGTCACTATTCAGTTAAGAATGAAAAATCAGCAAAATATCTTCTCTCTAGGAAGACTACGAGGTTTCACGATGGATATTGAAGGAATTCATACTACTACTGATTTTGAAGTAATAGAAATCGTCGATGATAGTAACCCTTATCCTGTATTTCTTGGAATTGACTGGGAATTTGAAAATATGGCCATACTTAATATGAAGAAGAGATAGATCCTATTTGAAGGAAACAATATGAGAGTAATTATTCCCCTGGATCCATTAGAATGAGTAAGATATATAGAACAAGTCAAAGGAGAATATTGTACAGTTGACATAGACAATATCTATGAAATGATAGAGAAGGAATATGATTTTGTTAACCCTACTACAGAAATAAAGTTGAGTTGGGAGCATGTTAAGTTATGGTATGTTCTATGCTTATAACAGTTTACTTCTTTTTCTTATTATATTCCACAGATTAGCAATCACATGTACATAAAGTAAAGTGCATATAGAACATTAAACGATTGACAGAAAACAAGCCAAGACAAGAGACACAAGATGTGGCGGCTAGCCAGGGACAAACCCCACAATGTGTGGGGAAACCCTTTGATCAAATCTTCTTATATCTTCAATAATTCAGTAGAGAGAAATAGTACAATAAATCTGATTTATATCAGTAGTAGCAAACCCTAGATCAGCAACATCGGCATTAGCGGCTTCATCATCAAACTAGGGTAGACGATATCTCACAAACCGACCGTCGGATCGGCTTTATTCCACCACCAAACGTTGCAGCTTCTAGAGGAGGTTCAGATGAACCTATAGCGTAGTTCAGATGAGGATATCTTCTGGTGCACGTAGGTCAAACTTTACTTTTGCAGTTATAGCTTCAGTTTCAGCACCTTCCTTCAAACTAGGGCAGTCAATATCTTGCAAACCGTCCGTCGGATTGACTTGATTCCACCACCAAAATTTGCGGCTTTCAGAGGAGGTTCAGATGCACCTACAATGCAGTTCAAATGACGAGATCTTCTAGTCCACACAGGTCAAAATTTATTTCTGCAGTTGCAAGTTTAGTTTCAGCAGCTTCTGGCTTTACATGTGTGAGGGAGAGACCCTTTTCTGCGCAGTATAGAAGAGGCTCTTTTCTACGTGGTAGAGAGAGAGAGATGTGATGAGATGAGTGATTGAAAATGAGGAAAGACCTCCTGTATTTATACACAATTGTTGATGTTTGAATAGATGCGACTGTTGGGCTTCTGAGCCTACATGAGTTGTAGGTCGGCTTGATAATAATTCCATAATCAAAATAAATTCATAGCTCCATGAATACTTATCGGAATCAGATGATCTTTAGATCAATCCTAGACCTCTCGATGAGAGGAATCTATTGAAAATATTATCAACCATGAACAAGATGACCCACATGAAGTTTGGCCCTAGTTGCCAATTTAACACTCCCTCTCAACTAGGGAGAACTTCATCTGCAATCTGTCTGTCGGTCGCTACTATTCATCCATCAAATGCATTGCCCTGTACAACCTGACCCTTGCCCTACTCTGCTCTATGTTTCCTGTTCTGCTTTGTCTTGTTCTGCCCTGTACTGATCTATATTGTTATGCTATGTTCTGCTCTGCTCTTGCATTGTTCTGTTCTGCTCTGCTTTTGTCCGAATTATGAAGAAGAAGAAATGATCGAGGATGTATAATACTGACTCAAAATCAGTCTCAGAGTATGTATCACTGGTCCCAGACTAGTCTCAACCAACTCGAAGTCAGCGTCATAGTGAGTAAAACTCCTACCACTAGTCCCAGACCAGTAACATCCTCCACTGACTCAAAGTCAGTCTCAGAGTGCATACCACTAGTCCCAGACCAGTAAAAACTGACCCGAAGTCAGTGTCATAGAATGTACCACTCCTATCACTGGTCCCAGAATAGTATCATTGATCCCAGATCAATGGAGGTCATCCTAGCGTAGGGAGTACAGTAGATACAACGATGCGTCCATCGGTACTACTATGGTCCCTAACTTCATTTCCCTACTCATTGATCAGATGAGAGGTACTTCCCATGAGTCCCAGACTACATGGGTAGGATGCCTCGACAGGAGAACTAATCAATCCTGTCCTCACTGGAGAACACATCAATCCTGCTACAATCGCCATGGAGAACACATCAATCTAGGCCTAACATAAGAACACATCAATCCTGCTACAATCGCCATGGAGAACACATCAATCCAGGCCTCACAGGAGAACACATCAATCCTGCTACACAAGAGAGCGAATCATCTTGTTCCACAAGAGAGAAAATCATCTTGTCCCACAAGAGAGCGAATCATCTTGTTCCAGTGCGCACCACTAGGGGAGGGTGAGTCACCCTGTGGTCATATGTTATTCTAGTAAGAACTGCAAGCCCTCAGAGCTCCCAGAGCTCAACGTATGCAACATGCGGGACCCTTGTACAAGGGTTTCTTGACTCAAAGTCATTTGGGAAAATCACAGAATAGATCTTTCCTCAGGGCTTTGACAAGGTGTATCAACCTGTACATCATCTTAATGCGATGGAGCCTCCTTGCTCATCAACTTACCATATCACAGATGATGTCTATCTGTTGGAGCAATCGACGAATACGGGATTCCTCAATAATCGAATCCCACCTCTAGTTGTTACAGAGAATCACAGTGGTATGTGTTCAAATAGCTCACTAAAGAGCTACTGACTTCTGCTTCCTGCTCATCCATTATATCGAAGCAGAATCCAAAGAGAAACAACACTAAAATGTGCTCCAATGATCCTCCACACTACCTACCTAATCAACATTCGAATAATCGTGCAGTTTCATATTTCCAGTAGTGTATCTCAATCCATGAGAGATTGTGTCCTAAAGACATTTCAGAAGATTCTTGGCACCAATCTAGTTAGGCTCACCACGAACATCAACGCGAATGAGTTTTTGAAACTCAAAGACATTTCCCAAATCTGGTCCGACATCACTACCATATAACTTCTGAAAGTTAAGATCCTTGAGGTAGTCACAGGCTTGCAGTCCACCATACCAAATATTTTCAAAATCTTCACCATATATTTTCCTTGAGATAGGAAAATTTCCCTTGGCTTCTGCCACAATTCATGTCCTTGGTTCTTCATTTCAAATTCAGAAGCCAACTCCCTCTTACATTTGTGAATGAGAGAGTATGCACCTGTTAGAAAGAGGTCATCCATATACAACACCAGTATGAGAGGCTTGTCATATTCAACCTTAAAGTAAAGGTTAGGATCAGCTTCACTCCTAGTGAATCCCAGCTTCATCAAGTAGCTATCGATCCTCTCATACCATGCTCGGGGTGCTTGCTTCAGCCCATAGAGAGCCTTCTTCAACCTGCATACATGAGATTTTCAATCATAAATCTCAAATCCTTCGGGTTGCTCCTCATAGACTTCTTCTTTGATCGAACCGTGCAAGAACGCGGTCTTGCATCCATCTGATGTAGGTTCCATCCTTGTGAAGCCATAAGGGCTATGATCAAGTGGATGGTCGTATATCTGGCAACAGGTGCAAATATCACATCATAGTCTATACGTTCCTTTTGGGAGAAACCACGAGCAACAAAATGAGCCTTATACTATTCCATACTTCCATCTGCGGCTGCTTTATCTTGTAAAGCCATTTTGAAGTAACAATTGTCTTGTCCTGGGGTCTGGGAACTACTTCCCAGACATCATTCTCCATAATGGTCATAGAATCCTTCCATACTTGATGCTTGACGACATCTGAGAATGATGAAAGCTCATTTTGTATGATTGTGCTCATGCTGGTCAGGTATCCCTGATACCTGTTGGGTTTCTTACTTTCACGGAAGGTTCCTTGGGGTGTAGCATGTCTTTCAGCATCATCAAGTATCCCCCTAAGCCATGAAGGCCTCTTCCTAGAAGAGGAAGGCTCAGGTGGATAAATAGGATCCATGGGTTCCTCCACTTCAGGCATTGTTACATCATCTACCCATAGAGACAACTTCCACAATCGTACAGTTCTTCCTTTTCGCCACACCATTTTTCTAAAGAGTATGTGGTGTAGTAGTCTCCCTCTTAATTCCAGCCTCAGATATGCCTGAGTGAACCAACTGTAATATATCGGAGGTCTTGCTTTGGCTTGAGGGGAATGGTCCCCTTTTGAGCTTTCCTTCGGCACATCCTGGATATACACCTTCTTTCTCTACTCGAAATTTGGGCATCCCTGTCACCATTTGTCTTACATCGAGTAGATCTTTGTAATGAAGGTGGGAAAACCTCCAATGCCAAAGTTCGAACTAAATAGATGTGTCATAAGAAATGACACCTACCTGACTTTCATTGACCTAATATAATGAATCAACATGAAAGCCAAGAGTAAAGGCATCTTTAACATTATTTTTTGATACATGTACCTTGCCATCCCTGAAGGTTACCTTGTAGCCTTTGTCTTCCATTGCTGAGATGGACACCAGGTTCTTTCAGAGGTTAGGTGTCTTTAATACATCCTGGAATTTATAGCCTTCTTGAATGGTTGTCCTCTTCCTTGATTTCCAGCATTACTTTTACCTTTGCTATTGAATTTTCCATCCCTTCGACTACCATGAGAGGGATTTTGATCATCGTCATGGTGAGTGTCCTTTCTATCAGGGCATTCCCTTGCATAGTGACCTGCTTTATTGCAAATGTAACATCGTCCTTTTCTTCCACCCTTAGGTCCAACCTTTCTTTTCGATTTAGACTCGGAATTATTTCTTTTCTTAGCATGAGAAGAAAAGGCAGCAGGAGGACCTTTAGGCAAGGGAATTTCTTGCTCTTCTACCCTTGTTTCTTCTAGAATGCATCTAGCCATTAATTCCTTGAAACCAGGAATTACATGATTGTTCAGAAGAGTAGTCCTGAACACGTACCATTCAGATGGTAATCCTCCAAGAGTCGTGAGTGCCATTTCCCTATCGATAATAGTCTCCCCAATAGATAGGAGATCATTCTTGATCTCGGTGATTCTTAAGAAGTATTCTTGCATACTCTCATCTTTAACCTTCTTGATTTCCCTAAACTTATTTCTAAGGAACAAAACTTGATTTGCATCATTAACTTTAAATAAACTCACCAGTCTATCATAGATTTCCTTGGAGTTGTTCAGGTAAGAGATGTAGGCCACCAAGTGCTTGTCGATAGAGTCTCGGATGATCTTCTTTGTTTTGACTTCTCTGGTTTTTCCATTTGTTCCTGGCAGCAGGAGGTGCATTTGATGGAGGCTCAACAATATTACCTCTCACATGATCCAACACTCCTTGATCCTCAAGGGTTAGATCGATAGACATCTTCCATCTGTGATAGTAAGCTTTCTCACAGAGCTTGTCCTCAGCAGGAAAGAGTGATGAGGACCCCATAGTTCTTTTAGGATAGCCTTACCAATCTTCTCTTCGGTGATTGCTCTTTCTCTTGCTCGGGCTTTGTCTTCACCTCAGCTCTGATACCATGTTAAGTTATGGTATGTTCTATGCTTATAACAGTTTACTTCTTTTTATTATTATATTCCAAAGATTAGCAATCACATGTACATAAAGTAAAGTATAGATAGAACATTAAATGATCGACAGAAAACAAGCCAGGACAAGAGACACAAGATGTGGCGGCTAGCCAGGGAAAAACCCCACAATGTGTGGGGAAACCCTTTGATCAAATCTTCTTTTATCTTCAATAATTAAGTAGAGAGAAATAGTGCAATAAATCTGATTTATATCAACAGTAGCAAACCCTAGATCAACAACATCAGCATTAGCAGCTTCATCATCAAACTAGGGCAGGCGATATCTCACAAACTAAACGTCGGATCGGCTTTATTCCACCACCAAACGTTGCAGATTCTAGAGGAGGTTCAGATCAGCCTATAGTGCAATTTAGATGAGGAGATCTTCTGGTTCACATAGGTCAAACTTTACTTCCGCAGTTGCAGCTTCAGTTTCAGCAGCTTCCTTCAAACTAGGGCAGTCGATATCTTGCTAACCGTCCATTGGATTGACTTGATCCCACCACCAAAAGTTACAGCTTTTAGAGGAGGTTCAGATGAACCTACAACGTAGTTCAGATTAGGAGATCTTTTGGTCCACGCAGGTCAAACTTTATTTCTGGAGTTGCAGCTTTAGTTTCAGCAGCTTCCGGCTTCACATGTGTGAGGGAGAGACCCTTTTCTGCGCAGTAGAGAAGAGACTCTTTTTTGTGCAGTAGAGAGAGAGAGATGTGATGAGATGGGTGAGTGAAAATGAAGAAAAGTCCTCCTGTATTTATACACAACTCTTGATTTTTGAATAGATGTGACTGTTGGGCTTCTGAGCCTACATGAGTTGTAGGTCGGCTTGATAATAATTCCATAATCAAAATAAATTCATATCTCCATGAATACTTATCGGAATCGGATGATCTCTAGATCAATCCTACACCTCTCGATGAGAGGAATCTAATGAACATATTATCAGCCATGAATAAGATGACCCACATGAAGTTTGGCCCTAGTTTCCAATCTAACAGAGTGTGATAGTTCTTGTACCTAAGACTCAGAAGAAGAGTCGGAGAACTAGCAGAATACGATGCATGAAGTATGGACAAGGCGTTGTGCAAGAATTACCAAATCAGTTCATTGCATAATATATGAGGTATGTAATCTTCCTTCTTATGATGGCTTAGGAGATGTAAATATGTTTCTTAATGATTATGAAGAAAAAGTTCCATAAAATCAAAAGTTGTCAGCCTTGGATATAGCCTTGAAAGCTACTCATCCTAGATTGTGGAATGCACACAAGAAGAATATAGGAGGTTGGAAGGAATGTTGAAGACTGATGTGGACAAGGTTTGGATAGATAGATACAAATATGGAAATAAAATATGATGTTGAAACTAATCCTAGGAAGCATATCTAGCTATGCACTGCAACATGGAAGGAGATTCCATAACAAGAATGGGTACATGGATTCACTCATACATTAGAGACAATCCTAAGAACTGGTACCTAGAAATAGAACTTCGACGTGGTACTATGAACTAGGAAGACATGGTTGATGGATTCATATTAACATTGAGCTTTGAGGATAGTTGTCCATACATAGAATTGGCCCTTTAGACAATCAAGAAGAGGATATTTGACAGTGTAACCCCAATGACATGGCAACAACCTGATTGCGCTGCACAGATAGAAAATGCACTGGAGTACTATAACCTCACTATAGATGAAGAAGAATATCCTCACAACATTGACATAGTAGAGTCAGAAGGATACCACAAAGTAACGAGACCTGAGCGAGAGATACCAGACATAATGAAGCCACTGAAGACAAAGAAGTTGAACATAAGAATAGAGAAGGAACACAAGTTTGCAACAATAGGAGACTATTAGGATGAATAGATAGTCAATAAAGTTACAAAGTTACTTCATGAATATGAAGAACTATTTCCCACCACGTTTTCAGAGATGAAGGGTATAATAGGATATCTAAGAGTCATGAAGATTCCCCTTAAGCCTGATGTGAAGATAGTAAAAAAAATAGCTTACATGATGAACCCGAAGTATAAGGAGAAAGTGATGGTAGAGCTTGATAAGATGATAGCAGCAGGAATTATTGAATGAGTAGAAGAAATAGAATGTGTGAGTCCTATGGTGGTGCAAGAGAATAAGGCTTAGGAGAAATTAGGATATGTGTTGATCTGAGGAAGTTGAATGATGCATGTTTACATGATCCCTTCCCTACCCCTTTCATAGATGAAGTGGTAGACAATGTAGGAGGTCAGGAAGCTTACTCATTTATAGATGGATTCTTAGGTTATCATCAGATTATGATTTCACCTGAATATCAGCATAAGACCACATTTTCTATAGAATGGGGCTCATATCAATACACAGTAATGCCTTTTGGATTAAAAATTCCATTGCTATATTTTCTAGGGTAGTCATTACAACATTTAAGGAATACATCCATAAGTTTTTTGAGGTATATTTTGATGGTTAGACAGTATTTGTATTCTTGAGAAAAAATGTTGGAAGTTTAAGACTTATGCTCAACACATGTAGACAATATCAGATCTCTTTGAACCTAAAGAAGTGCATATTTTTTGTACCTTTTAGCATATTGTTAGGACATATTCTCTGTAATAAAGGACTAATGGTGGACCCTGCTAAGATTTCTATAATTTTGAAATTGCCTCCACCTAAGATAGTAAGAAAAAATCACACTACATTGGGACATACTGGATATTGCAGGAAGTTCACAAAGGGGTGTGATCAAATCACTACACCTATGGAGAAGTTGTTGAAGAAGGATGTAACTTTTCAGTGGAGTGAAGAATGTCAGAAGAAACTTTAAATATTGAAAGAAAAAATGGTAGTTGCACCTATAATAGTGTTCCTTGGTTGGCATAAGGAATTCCATGTCCATGTGGATGCCTCTTGTATAGATTTGGGAGTGGTGCTGGCACAATCTAGTGCAGGAGAGATTGATCATCCTATAGCTTTTACAAGAAGAAATTTATCTAAAGCAGAAAATAATTACACCACTACAGAAAGGGAAGGATTGGCTATGGTATATGCTTTGCATAAGTTTAGACACTATTTATTGGGATCACACTTTAAAATTTTTACATATCATTCTGCAATGAAGTATAATAATCATGTCTTAGGAGGAAATATATGTAGATAGTTACTGTCATTCCAGGAATATGACTTTGAGATCATTGTTAAACCAAGGAGATTGAATGCAAGACTTGACTATCTATCAATATTGGAAACAAGGGAAGAACCATATAGCATAGAGGATAATCTCCATGATGTGCAGTTATTTGCAATCAGAGTTGTAGATGATGATTTCACAGATATCATTCAGTTTTTGACAACATGAATGGTTCCTTCACAGTATACTAAGAAAAAAAATAAAGAAATAGTGGTTAAAGAAGCTAACTTTTCATTAATAGCAGGACATTTATATAAGATGGGACCAGATGAGATACTGTGTAGATATGTTCCTGAACATGAAAACAAATGATTTTGGCAAAGGCTCATGGGGGCACAACTGGTGGACATTATGCAGGAAAAGATATTGTGCAAAAGATTTCAAGAGTAGGATTTTGGTGGCCTACACTACATAAAGATGTGAAGGAGTATTATCGAGCATGTGATGTGTGTCAAAGAATAGGAAATCCTTCTAGAAGAGATGAGATGCCATTGGTACCACAAGTTACATTGCAAGCCTTTGATAAGTGGGTCATTGATTTTGTGGGACCCATCAACCCACCTGGAAAGAGGACTGGTGCAAGGTACATAATCATAGTGAGTGATTACTTGACAAGAGGGGTCAAGGGACAACCAATAAGGGACCGCAGCGCAAAGACTATTGCGATGTTTTTTTTAGTACATATTGTCTAGATTTGGATGTCCAAATATTTTGATGAGTGACCAAGGTTTACACTTCCTAAACAAGACTATTGAAGCATTGACTAAGGAGTTCCATGTTTATCATCAGAAGAGTAACCCTTATCACCCTCAGTCCAATGGAATAGTAGAACCATTTAATAAGATTTTGGAGAATTCACTTACTAAGGTATGCAATGTGAATACAGATGACTGGGACCTCATAATTCTAGCAGTATTATGGGCTTATAGGACGACATGTAAAAAGTTGCAGATTGGACACCCTTCAGGTTAGTTTATGGGCAAGAAGTTGTGATGATCATGGAGTACACCGTGCCTACTTTGAGGATTGCAACTTTCACAGATATGGAATACACTGATATAATGGAGGAAATAATGTCGCAGTTGCTTTCTTTGGAGGAAGATAGAGTTATAGAATTATTACATTGACAGATACAGAAAGCAAGAGAAAAGGCCTAGCATGCCAAACATATTAAGCACAAGAAGGTCTAGGTTGGTGACCTTGTTCTCCTTTATGATAGTAAGTTTGTAAAATTTCTAAGAAAATTCAAGATGCATTGGTTGGGGCCATACATTATCAAGAATATTACTGATGGAGGTGAAGTTCAATTAGCAAAGTTAAATGGAGAATTGATTCAAGGAAGAGAAAATGGCAGCAGATTGAAGTTGTATAGGGAAAACCCTGCCCCTAGAGCTTCACTTTGAAGAAGAAAGGAGAGAATTCCTAGTGCCACATTCATTTGAAAGTGGGCACTGGATTATAAACTACGCTATAGAGAGAGCTTTGACGTAGGAAGTTACTTCATTGTAGTCTAGATTATGTCAAGGTTCGTAGGAGCCTCAACATAAGAGGGGTTGTTTGGTACAAGATGGGATGTGTCGAAGCTCACCGGAAAAATATGACTGTTAAAAGGGAAAGTGAACGTTAAAACATACAAAATGTTGCATTTATGAGGAAAGATTGACTGAATCTAGGGATATATATGCAATTAATGAACACAATCATAGCTAATGAAGGTGTTAGAAATTCAGATTTGCTATAAAATTTTTTGTCCCGCATGTTAGGTAAAATTGACTCGGGGTTTGAGTCAAGGTTGACCTGGTTAAATAGTAATGGTTTTGGGCACATGGTATAGTGTACCCATAGTATTATGGTCTGTGGCATTGCATGTAACGGAACCTATAAAAGGATGGAAATACTTCATTGTAATGTAGGCCTGGAGGTGAGTGGTGAAGGCTCACTTGGCCAGATTGGCCAGGGTTTTGGCTAATGCTAATCAAATCTCATTGGGTTTAGTTTTTCCCCCAATTTGGGGTTTTCCTGGATAAATATTATGTGTATAATATTTACGTGTATTGTCACTGGTTATTTTATTATTCCTCTATGTAAATCTTGGTAAATCTCAGTAATAATTTATCTCTCTGTTGTAAATTTCTTAACAACTCATATCAGATCTATGGATCAAAATCCATAGATTGTGAAGCAAAGCTGCACACTATTGGGTCATGAGAGATTCAGTGGATGAGGAGGATATGTGCATGTGGATTAATTAATTGATGAACCATGTACCTGAAAAGAATGCCTAGATAACTGGCGGTTATAGTGGCTGGTGACCCATGTAATTCAGTAGATGGGTTCTTTTTATATGGACATTGATGTCATATGTACAAAGACAACAACAAGGGTAAACATTTTTTTATTATTATAATGGAGTGAAATTTTTAATTTCATGTAAATGGGCATACTGCTGTAAGACCTGGTAAGGCATGCATACCCCTGGGTAATTACCGGTAAAGTATGGGTTAGACCTAGGTAATAAGGGGATGTTAGGTTAACAAATTCAGGGTAAAAAATTTGAAGGGGGTAAGGGCTAGAGTGAGCGGGATTGTCTCACTTAGCAGGTTTTGGCTGGATTTAGTCAAAGAACCCCAAGTCAAGTTTAAGGGGGGAATTGTTAGGTAAAATTGACTTGGGGTTTGAGTCAAGGTTGACCTCGTTAAATAGTAGGGGTTTTCGGCACATGGTATAGTGTACCCATGGTATTATGGTCTATGGTATTGAATGTAATGGAACCTATAAAAGGATGGGAATACTTCATTGTAATGTAGGTCTGGAGGTGAGTGGTGAAGGCTCACTTGGCCGGATTGGCCAACGTTTTAGCCAATGCTAATGAGATCTCATTGGGTTGGTTTTTTCCCCAGATTTGAGGTTTTCCTGGATAAATATTATGTCTATAATATTTATGTGTATCGTTTCTAGTTATTTTATTATTCCTCTCTATAAATCTCGGTAAATCTTAGTAATAATTTATCTCTCTGCTGTAAATATTTTTACACTGCACAGATTTTGAACTTTTCTGAATTGAGAATACGAATATTGCCATAAAGAAGTTGCAGAAATTTTCACATGAATATCCTGTCGACTGAAGAATTTATTTGTATATTTAACTTGAAGGTCTTAGCTAGAATCATGGAAACAACATCTGAAGCAATAGTTGATATGCTTGCACCAACATCTCCACAATAGTGATAGATTGTGGGAAGCTTTGAGGTGAGAGATTATAGATTTGGAGTTCACTGCAGGAAGATCCAAATGTGCACAAACTTCAAGAAGACATTCAGCAGAAGCAGCAATAGCTAGAAGAGATTCAGGCAACTGTGAAGACCTTACCAATCTTGTAGAATCTCACCAATATCAATGAGGGGAATTCTCTCCAAAAGAAGATAGAGGAGATGAGGAAGGAAAAGTAGGTTTTGATAGCGAGAACTCAACCATGGTAGGATGGGGCTCTCCAACTATCCCAAGCAGTAGATGAGAAGCTTCAAGAGCTTTGATAGAGGGAGAAAACAATGATGGAGAAGGCTATAGAACCTATGACAGAGGCACTGCTTAAGGAAGTGTGCAGCGAAGAGAAGCAGGTCACATACATTATGTAGCAGTTCAACAATGATTATAACAACATTGCAGCCAAGATCAGAGGAAAATTGGTTGAGTGAATCGGGGAAAGTCATGTGTGAGTGTTGGGGGCCTATTGGGTGCAACCCAACTTGGCCTAGATTTTGGAAAAGAATCTGCATTTTGTGGGGTGGAACGCGCAGTGGAGCATTCAACGAAGTGTAAAGTGGATTGTGTAGTGGAAGCAATAGACCACATTTTGAGGAAGTATATAGACCGCGTATTGTAAGGGATTTTGCATGGGTTGAAGCCCCTCCTTTTTGTAAACATGCACTATTTTTGTAAGGGATCAATGGTTTTGGACCATAGTTTCTTATTTTAGGGAGTCCATGGTATTTAGACCATGGTATTTTGATGATGTAAACATTCAATATGATAGTATATATAGGGTAAACTAATAAGAAGAGAATCATCAAATTTAGTTAATCCAGATAATTGTTATGGTTGTATTATTGTGATCTATAATTTGGTAGAGAAGGCAAGGCCTTGCAACTGAGTGCGCAGAGGCCTAAGTCTCCAATTGAGTGTGCAGATAGCCTGTAGCTTAGTGCACATGCCAAGACGTATTTTTTTTTCAAATATTCATTATATAAGTAACAGTTCTTGTGGACATAGCCCCACATGGGGGTGAACCATGGCAATTTAGTGTCTTGATGTGTATATTTGCTTATTATCTGTTGTAGAGTAGAAATTATTATAGTTGCATTTTACTTTCAACACAATGATGGTTTATGGTTTTATATGAGTTGTTTAAGTTTTTAATCTAATGTGTCAAAGTGATTTATGAATGATAAGAATAAGAAAACATAATAATACCACATCTCCTAATCCTTCAAGGTTGTAGAAACCTGGTTCTACATCCTCCCATAGTCACTTCAGGTGAGACTGTGATATGCTTGCAGGTCATTGCTGAAAGGGCCAGTGATTGAGGGTTTTGTTGGTGTGTAGTATAGATCGAACCTGGGTCATACCAAAACAAGCCAACACCCACCGCTCTTCATTAGGAATGGAGAAATTCACCATATTCTGAAATTTCTCATCTACTTTTGTATATGTTTGAAAAGTTGGTTTGTTTAGAAATAGATGATGGATTTCATACTGAACGAAGAGATCATATTGCAGTCCTTCCATGAAAGCTTCTCCACTTATTTTTCCTCTTAATTTAGTGAACATGGATGTGTCTACAGCTATATTACACAACTGATCTTGATAATTTACTAATGGAATCAATTTTCCATTACAAGCTCTTATGACTGGGATTCCTTTATCCCAATTTGTACTTGATTGATAATAGAAGAGGATGGTGATTGGAGAGGGCACTGGTGCACTTGCAAAATATCTGGACATGAAATTGCACTGATACAATGAAATGGAAAAGGGATAAATTTTGGGCAGTGCAGGATTTTTAAAGTGAAAAGGGAAATAAAATTAACGACAAAATTATTGTTTTTGGAGTGTTGCAATTAATGGTTTAAACATTGGTGGGAGTTAATGACCAATGTATATATGAATGTTAGCGAGATATTTGGCCAAAAGTAATGTGACATAAGGCGATGAGGTGACATGAACATATGTGGTGGCATGGCATGGATGGATGTGGTGGAACGCTATGAGTGGAGCAGGAGTCAGAGGGAGTGGGGGAAAGTGGAGCTGACAGATGGGGGGGGGGGGGGGGGGGGGGGGGGCGCGGGGGGGTTGGAAAGTGAGCGGTAAGGGAGGAGAGGTTGCAGAAATGTCTGTGGGGCTACCACATGTTTGATGGGTGTTTCAAACAAACCACTTTTCAGATCCCCCCTCCTCATTAACCTTCGGGAGGTCGGGGAGGGTCTGAACATCATTCCCTGTCGTTGATTTTGGTGGGGATGATCTCATTCATCCAAAAGAACCAGTTCATTATTGCAAAATAAAAAAACATCATGTCGACTTTTATTCACCATTTAAACCATACTTTTGCTAATTTAATCAAGATTTAAGGATAATAAACAAAACAAATTAGGCGGCATTTTGGATGGCGTGCCCTTTTGAGGATTATATTTCATTCATTTTTCTTTAAATACTTTTCTTTTATTCCTCTCTTCATTTTTTCTCTATTTTTCTTTCTTTTTCCATTTTCATCTTTTCTTCTTTTTCTATTTTTCTATTTTTTTTAACAACTAAACAAATTAAAATGAAAAATAATTTACAACATCCCACTCGGATAAATGGCTAGATAATCATACCTTGATCACTATATTTATAGGACCCTAACATCAAGAAAATTTGTTGTCAGTTTAGGAAATCCTCCATGTCAATGACATATCATAACCAAATAACCACATGCATATACCATGCATGCCAAAACTAGCAAGGAAATGATACATGAAACTAAAAACTTGTAAAGAAATACAACTATGGCCATTGAACCTCTTGTCCCATTGTGCTTTCCTACTTTTCCTTTTCCTTCTTTCTCGAAATCCAAAGTATGCCACAATGCTCCAAGAAACTCTAAGTGTGCAAGAGTATGAGAGAGAGAGTAGAGAGAGAGCTCCAGGCTAGAATTGACAAAAAGTTCAACTAAAAAATTTTCTGTACTGATACTTAGAAGTATTTTTATCATTGAGGCTTCTATTTTCTTCTTTTTCCTCTATTTTCCCTTATATTTTCCTCACATGCAATCTTGTTACCCTTCACCTTCCTTTTCTCCTATTTCCCTTTATTTTCATAAATAATTTCCAATTAATGCCTCTTTGCCTTTTCCATTTCCTTTTCCAATTTCCATAGGCATTAATTAATAATAAGTGATCCCCATAACTATGATTTTTTCCAACATTTGGCTTGGAATACGTGTCCCAGAACCTTGGTCTTATTTCTCCTTTATTAACTTTAATACACATATTTTTAACCAGGGCTATTGCAGAACCCTCCCCCGTGGGGGAACACCATCCTCGGTGTTCAATGATACCTATAAACCAACAAAGCACATGTTTCCCATGGAGCTTTATAAAAAAACTCGATGGAACATTTACATCGTATCGTACTACTAAAGACATACCCAACATATCATGAACACCATACCACTTGTTGGAGCTTTATAACATAGCTCAATGCGATATTTACAACATACATATGCATATAGACATACCCAAATAACAACATCAAAACGTATATCAAAAGAGGTCTGCACAACCAGGGAAGAGAGAAGGATACATAGCCTGCATCTAATTATCCATCTCCCATGTAGCTTCATCGGACCCAACGTAGCTCGATTTTGGAGCATGAGAATCTTTCGCTGCAAAATTCACTGAGGTTCTTGTTGGAATTCTTCTTCTAGATCCACCTACAATACAGACTGTTTAATCACATTATAAAAATCTTTCACATAATTCTTAAGCAAAGACACGTGGAAACATCACAAACTTTCATTGTCTAAGGTAGTGCAAGTCGATAGGCTACTAGTCCAATCCTCACAAGAATCTTGAAAGGCCCACAATACAGAGGTGCCATATTGGCACCTCACCCAATCCTCAAGGAGATCTTCTTGGGCCTGATGCATAAGTGAAACTGTTCCCCAACCTAAAACTCCTTAAACACCTTGGCTTGATCTGCATAACTCTTTTGTCTATCCAGTGTTTCATTTATATTCTTCTTGATAAACTGCATTTCTTGTTCCATCTCTACCAACATGTTTGGTCCAATCAACATCTTGTTCACTAGATGACTCCAACTGATAAGAGTGTTACAACTTCACCTGTAAATTTACTCAAACTAACTTATCTTCAAAGATTCCTGATACCCATTGTTGTAAGCAAACTCAACCAGTGGAAGATACTCTTCCCACTTTCCCTATTGATGCAAGATGTACATTCCCAAAATTTCCTCCAAAATCCTATTGAAGCTCTCTGTTTGTCCATCTATCTGTGGATAATAAGTTGCACTAAAGGGAAAATATGTCCCTAAACCTGCAAATAACTCTTTCCAAAACCTGGAATTGAACTTGGCATCTCTTTCAAACAAAATATTTTTCAAAACACCATGAAACCTCATTATATCTTTGATGAAGACTTGTGCTACCTCACTAAATGAATTCATAGAATTTACTCGAATGAAGTGAGCTACTTTGGTCAACATGTCAACTACAACTATAATAAAATCATGATGTCTATATGTCCTTGGCAAACCTGTAATGAAGTCCACGGAAATGACCTCCCATTACCACTCTGAAATCAAAATTGGTTCTAATAACCCACCTAGATTCTTACACTCCGCTTTTACCTATTGACAATCCAATCATCTCACAACAAACTTTGCCACCTCTTTCTTCAAATTTGACCAATGGTAGAACTTCTTAACTACTTTCAATTTATTCTAATATCCCGAGTGACCTAAATACAACTTGACATGAATTTTCTGAAAGATAAGCTTATTCAGCTCGTTATTGTCTGACACATAGATCATGTCCCTAAATCTTACAAAACCATATGTCGTGAGATGATAGTCCACATCCTGTTCACCTCTACCTTGTTGCTGTAACATGTGCTTAAGTTGATGGTACCTGTCATTTTTTTGTCCTTATTGCAAGATTTGATCCTGTAAATATGTCCCATATGAACTCATATATTCTATGTCATTTACCTATACTCTTCTGCTAAGAGCATAAGAAACCATGTTCTCTTTTCGCTTAATGTACCTGATCTCAAAGTCAAACTCATTGATCATGCACAACCTCGTAGGTTTCCTAGCATTCAAATTAGGTTGGCCAAATAAGTATTTCAATCCACTATGATCACTCATCAATACAAACCTCCTGCCAAGAAGATAGTGTATCCACATCTTCAATGTGTGAATGATTGTTTCCAACACAAGATCACACGTCAAAAAATTCTACTTGCTCTTATTCAATTTTATTGATTCATAAAACACTACTCCTTCGTGCATCATAACCCCACCAAGTAAAATCTTCCAAGCCTTTATACATACCACAAACTCTTTGTCTGGATCTGCAGTCTTTAGAACAAGAGCATTTGTAAAAAATTGCTACAACTACTTAGAACTTGTTCCACATTCCTCTATTTTTTCCTGGGGCGCTACCCGAGACACCATATAGGGGGGCTACCATCACCCTAAAACCCCCTGATAGAGGGGGACACAACCCCCCCTGTGACCCCCTTGCTACGCCCAACACAACGAATAGAGGGGCCTGCATGTACAACTAGTCGTGGAAAGAATATAACACACACCCAACATTCTCCCACATGTTGTTTTCTTTTCCAGATAAGGGGTCACATGAGAGCTTAGTCATTAGTCCATCCCTACAATGGCCATTGTTGCTCTACACCAAGAAAAATTCTCAATGCTTACATACTTCATCAATGCATTTGCAACATTCTTCAAAGTTTCCACATTTACGAGCATCACCATTTTCCTCAACCATATCCCTCACAAAGTGATAATGAACATCAATTTGGTTTGTCTTTGAATGATAAGCAGGTTTCTTTGCCAAGAAAATTACACTTTGGCTACCATAGTCTATCCTTATAGATCGTTGTACTAACCGCATACTTGAACACAATCTCTAAAACCAAACTGCTTCTTTGCTTTCATGAGTGGATGCCATGTATTCAACCTTTGTAGTTAAAAGAGTCACTATAGATTGTCACTTACTCATCCAATTGACTACACCTCCAAATTGGTTAAACTCATACCCACTTGTAGATCTTCTTTGATCCAGATATCCATCCCAGTTTTCATCAACAAAGCTACAAATTTCCAAAACTCTATCCAATCCTGGTCTTCCTTGGTGGCACAGACCATAATCACTAGTGCCACGCAAATACCTAAAAAATCACTTCACTACTATCTAATGCTCTTTCCCTAGTTTTGACATAAACCTGCTCAATACTCCCACTGCATGTGCAATGTATGGTCTAGTACATACCATTTCATACATCAAGCTACCAAATGCACTTGTCTATGGAACACGAGACATGTCCTATTCCTCTTCTTATGTCTTGGGACATTGTTTAACAGATAAATTTACACCTACAGGAATAGGATCCTTCACTGGTTTACTATCCTGCATATTAAACCCTTGAATTATTGTCTCAAAATAATTCCTCTAGTTTAACCAGAGCTTCCTCATTACCCAATCTCGTTTAATTTCCATGCCCAAAATATAGTTTGTAGCACCAAGATCTTTCATGTCGAATTTGGAGGACAATTGGGTCTTCAAATCTTGGATAATTTCTTTTTCATTTCCAATCAATAACATATCATCCATATACAAGACTAGATAAATAACATGGTCACCAATTAATTTAAAATACACATAGCGATCCTCTTTTCTTCTAGTGAAGCCAAGTCCCCGTATAAATGTATCAAAATTTTGATACCACGTCCTTGGTGACTCTTTTAACCCATACAGAGACTTTTTTAACCTACATACAAGTTCTTTCTTTTCCGTGACTGCAAAGTCTTCAGGTTGCTTCAGGTAAATCTCTTCTTCCATATCCCTGTGAAGAAATTTTGTCTTCAGATCCATCTGTTCTACCTCAAAATCAAAAGTAGCAGCAACAGATAAAAGTAATCTAATAGAATCTACCTTGGAAATAGGAGAAAAAATATCACAAAAATTAATTCCCGACACCTCAGAATAACCTATTGCTACCAACCGAGCTTTGTATTTCTGCACCTTGCCTTATACATTCATCTTCTTCTTAAACACCCATTTTCTTCCAATTAGTTTCCTTCCAACCGACAATTCCAACAGATCTCACGCCTCATTTTTGTCCAAAGATTCCATTTCATCAACCATGGCCTCTTTCTATAGTTTTCCATCGTATGAATCGACTACCTCCCTGAAAGTTCAGGGATCATCATCAGTACTAGATAAAGAAAAAATTGAAAAAAAAGAAGATGGACTATACATTTTTGGCTGCCTTCTTTCTCGAACTGATCTCCTGACAGCTAGAGTTTGCGGCTCTTCATCTTCTTATTCTTATTCTGTTGCAGAGTCTCATTCTTCCTCCTTTAGCTCAAATTCTATCTTATCAGGTTCCTTTGGTAGAACTTCATGTTTAATAACATCTTTCACCTCTCTAAACACCACATATCGGTTGTACACAACCTTCCTTTTTTGTGGATTCCAAAGCTTATAACCCTTTAAACCATCCTTATACCGAATAAAGATGCACCTTTTAGATTTACTATCCAACTTGGTTATTTTCTCATTTTGGAACATGTACATATGCATTTGTTGCAGCAGCTATAGCCACCCTCCTAAATTTTTCCTTAGCTTCATTTTGGTGCCTCCCTACCAACCATCCTGAGCAGCATGTCTTGCACTATCAAGTACATAAGCTTCATGGGTTTTTCAGTAGCTTGCTAGCCTATCTGTGATAGATTGCTTCATTCCCCTCACAAGTTGCTACTGCGGACTTGGTCCAACTACTCGCTGAGTTGCTCCTTCAGAAAACTGCGCAGTTTTGGAGGGGAACCAACCTTCCCTCCAGAAATTGCGCAAATCTGACTAGTAGCCTACTGGGCTCAGAAATTGCGCAATCCTGTCAAGCAAAATTCCTGTTGAAAATTGCGCTATCTGGCCCAGCAGTGCTGCTCAGCCCGGGGATTTCACAATTCTGGGAAGCAGTTAGCTACTCCTTCTAGAAATTGTGCAATCCCTCTAGACAACCAGCCCAACTTCCTCCCAGAAATTGTGCAAAAATCTCCCTCAGTCAAGCAGGTTGTTGCATGTGCCTTTAGGTTGACCAGTTCCACCCAGGACCCAGAAAAATTGACTTGCATGCATGGGTTGCTTTTTCGCCAAATAGCAAAAGGCAACATGAAAGAAGAATCCCTAAAATTTAGGGAGTTGTTTTTAGCAGCTAGACATTACGTGCAAATATCGTTTTAGAAACCTTCCTCCAAGTGTCTCTTTTTCCTTGATTTGTGGCATGCGCATCATGAACCTAAAACTTATTTATTCGATGCTTCAGAGCTCATTCTTCACATCGATCTTGGAGCTCTGACATCCCACAACACATCAAGGAGTCTTCGACACATCCAACTAGGTTATTTCTAGGTAAGTCCGCTGAACTTGTCTTTTGCAGTATTTCTGTGACTTTTTGTGTTTTGCCTTGTGTGAGTATTGTATACTTGATTTTTGTGTGTGCTTGCTATCATTTCAATGCATGTTAGCCTTTACAAGCACTGTTTCAATTTTCGTTAGCATCTCACTGATGTAGCATGCATGACACTATTTTTCACGAACGATCGCTGATTCAGTGACTCATTTCACACACGTGCATGTTGTTCCATTTTTTGAATCTTGCATTCACTGTTTGCATGCATGATCATTCACTCCTACTTACTCTCAGTATCGCCATGCATTCACATATTCATTTTCTTTCAGTTACCTGTCGGCGGGTCTGTGCAACCTTGGCCCAAACTCTGCCTCACCTGAACAACATTGCACAATTCTGAGAGGGAAGGATCTACCTTACTCCTATAAAATGTGCAATTTTGGCTAGTCACTTCCCTCCAATCTTGCTTTGTGTAATTTTGAGAGGCAGTGACTGCTGGCCCAGAAAATTGCACAATGCAGTCCCTGGGCCTGCATCACTTGCTACCTAAAATTATGCATTGCGCAACCTAAATACCCAATAAGCTAGTCTGTATTGTGCACTACACAATTCCAGCAGTCAACCAACCTCCAGATAGTTTGGATTTCCTTTTGCGCAGTTCTGACAGTCAATCTCCTGGTCTCCCCGTGAAAATTGCGTAATCCTTGCTAGCAGTTCCTCGGATATGTTACATGTCATTTCTCAATTTTTCTTTGGTTTTAACTGACAGATTTATTTCCATGCATGTTGCCATGTCTCTAGATATAGCAGGCGTTTATCTCTCTCAGTAGTTTAGGGTCAATGGCCTCCAAGAGAGAAGGGTCAAAGGACACCGACGGAATCCAAACTGGAGCAACAATTGGGCAAGTGTCTATGATTTTGTCGATATACGAAGACACCAAGTTGATCTTAGACAAAGAAATGAAGCTAAAATAACAAGAGGTCAATGATGCATTTGTAGGCACATTTGGGGAAGATATTGATTACCGCCAAGTTTATGTGAACATTCACAAGTCTGGCTTGTACTAGATTGCATGTAGGTATCCTGTATTCCCATGCACACACATGATACATTGGATCGTCTCGAACACTGACCCTGAGAAGATGACATTGAGCAGTGTTAGCGAGGCAGAGATTGATACCTTCAGGGCACAGGATTATCAATAGAAGTACCATTTGTCAAAGCCAGTAATCACCATGGAGAGACCCTTTAGCTTACCCAGAACTAATGCCAACTCCAGGGATATCTTTAAGAACTAGGTGAAGGAGCCAACCAAATTCAGGATGACATCCAACCATATTTACAAGGCAAAGGTATTGTGGAACGCGTATTAATACTTGGTCATCTTTTCATGTTGCTTATATGGCCAAGAGAACACGAAGACCTTCCCACAAAGTTGGGTGATCGCATTGGACCAACTGGTCAGTGAAGGCAAAACATGCAACTGGTCTAACATGTTGGCTCACAGGTTGAAGGAATAGGTAACATGAGCTCGACAGCCACCCAAAGGTCAACAAGAAGAAATCTACATGTCCGCCTACATCTTGGATGTAATCTATGTCTGTCAGGAGTTATCGGGATTGATGTGGGCATGGACATGAGCGGAAACCTATGTCAATGCTTATTGTAAAAAAAATTCCGAATGTAGCTTTAGAGGAGTTATGACACATCTGTCAGATCATTTTGTCACCCCAATGTACATGATGATACTTGATTAGTATCCACCTTACATGTCGAAGGCAGCAATGGAGGCACTGATCAACATAGCGGATTGGTATGCCTCACCGTCTGGCACCTTCAGACAGATGTATAGCACGGAGAAGCCTCCACATGTTTTTGTCGAAGTTTTCCATGGACAATCCCATCATGCAAGAAGTATCATACCACATATCGGTAGGACTGTCAGCTAGGCTACACCAGAAGAAGAAGGCACCTTAGCACACTCTTCCATTTTGGATCGGGTTGTACGAGATATGAAATATCAAGCATGTGGATGTCGAAACAGAGGAGGTTAATAAATATCCTTTGGACACTTGAAGCTTCAATCTGTGTGACCCACATTATTTTGTGAAGGATCACTGCGCGAGAGTACAGTTTCCGTGGAGCCACGAGGCGTGTCATTGGGCTGAGGAAGACCCATGGGGATATTTTCATAACTTCCCCGGGCCCAATGAACTGGTCGGCATCGCTGTGGAATGGTTAGTGAAGCTGCGTGAAGTAGCATCTAGGAGAGTAGTAGAAGAGGTAAACATACCAGCGCGTGAGCAAGGCAAGAGAAAGTTTCTCGACAGCACGGAGGTAGAACAAAGCTGCAGGTTTAGAGTAGACCTACTTCTGGAGAAAGCAGCTTTGTAAATAGAGGCTAAGAGGCAACATCATGACAGGAGGACCGCGCAAAGGTAGAGAGAAAAACAGAGGATGGAGGAAATAGTGAAGGAGTTGCATGAGTTGAAGGAGAAACTCAGAAAGGAACAGGAGCTACACAGACAGGAGAAGGAAGCGCAACACAGACGTGTATAGCAAGGGATGCAACATGTACCGACAGATGAAACTGTGCCTATACATGTAGTAGACTCATCTGAATAGCTGGCACAAAAGAGTTAGGGTGAGAAGTCGCAGGAGCAGGACTTCGCTCAAGAGATTGAACGAGTACTTGAGCAAATGGATATGGATATGGAGCAACAAGAGTTATATCAAGACATTGACCTCATTCCTTGCCACCAAGAGTTCGATCCACCAACTTCACTGAATATTGAAGTAAAGAAAGTCCCAAGCGACCAAGGAGACACTAAGATCCTTGGAGACAATCTAGAAGAAGATATGCACAACATATCATTCAACGAGTTGCAACATAGAGTTGTGCAATCATGCAGAGTGTCTACTACAGATGACAACACAACTCTTGTTTATTTTGAGGAATGAGTTATCGTGTCTGACATGTGCAAGCATCCAACAACATTGGCCGATGCTACCAGTGCATATGCCGAAGCCACTAGCTCGAGTGTTCGTTTCCTGATAGCAAAAAACGAGTGAATGGCTAAGGAGATACAAATGGCCAAGCAGGGAGGAGAACTGGTTACAACATCCACTCGAGTAGAGTTGAAGAAGGAGATACTAGATGAATTATCATCCCTTGAGACAGTCATGTTGGTGTTGCATTCCAGATTTGGTACGGTGCATACGTGATTTGTCCATCTCAATGGTTGGTGGCAGTGATGTGCTAGGAGAGCACATATCTTGTCAAACTTGCATACTACTGTTGATCACTTGAAAACATGGACAATGATATACAAGGGAGCCCCATTACACTTGCCCAAGATGATGGAGCCCAGAGCAATCGATCTGAAGGCACGCATCCAGAGTCAGATCTGGAACCCTGAAGAACTCCCGTAGCTCATCACTAGTTTGCAAGCCTCTTATGCATGGGTATTAAGGAGTATGGATGTTGTTGTGCATGCGCATTTGATCCCATCTATTGGGACACTCACCGAGGCAAAGACAAAGGCACAAGTCCGACTGGAGCTTGACTCGTACTTTGATGAGTTGATGCGCATAGCCACCAATGCAGACTTCAAGATCAGTTGCAGACACAATGCATCATTATGTTGATGGTTCGGCTACACTCAAGATAATGATGTGCATGTAATTAGATGAGTTGGATAGAGGAGCGAGAGCAGTGTACCCGGATGCAACAAAGGCAAGATTTCATTTCCAGAAAGATGTCACCACAGAGTACACAGACATCATCGCGAACTACTAAGCTTGGCATCAGTTCGCCACCGTCAACCATCATGAGGATGTCTAAGAGCTGGTCTTCCCACAGTTGTCTAAGTCATAGTGATTTCTTGCATGGCTTGCTCAAGCCTATTTTGTCTCACATGGGTACATGTGTAGATTGTATGTAACATCTTGTCCAGTGGAAGTTCAAGTGTCGATAGTTGAATGTAACATTCATATAGTAGTTGAAGATTCATGAGGGTAGATGAACAGTCACAAAGGGGAATGTCAAGGGTCACCCCACCCTTTTCTATATATAGTCCCTCATAACTCATTGTAGAGGCTTTTGGTAAGCTAAGCTTCCGATAAGAGTATCTTAAAGAAATATTGGAGAGTATTGTAATGAGCCTCGACTTCTCCATTGTGCAGAGCTAGTATATCTCTTTGGAGGAGCAGGTGGAAGTGACTGTAACGTTCCGCTATCGGGACTAGTGGTTGGTCATGGTTGTATTGTATGATTGGAAATTTCACTTCTTAATATAACAGAGCCAACACATTTCATGCATATGTTGTTATTGTATTTAAGCTAACTTGTTTACTCTAATGATATATGTATCTGTTTTCTTACACATGCACATATGGACTTTTCTATATAAGTATGTATGAATCTTACTAAAATGTGTTGTTGGTTTAACCATCACTTTGGATTTATAGATTACTTGCCTTCCAGTTTGTGATGCATCTTTGCTTGTGTGTTCCCTTCTTAACTCCGTGCTTTCACAGGTTTCCAAGGGGTGCACTCACCTCACCCTCCGTGTGTTAGAACTGTTCATGCACCTTCCTTGACTTGCTGCATATGTCACACCCTTTCTACCAACGGGGACATCTTACATGTCTCTGCGCGCAACCATGGTCAAGGCGATACCATATGACGCACCACTGGGACTCCTACACCAAACAGTTTAAGGTCTAGTTGGGAATTCTTACCACGGAGATCCCCTGACATGTTGGAGGGTCCAACACCGTCAACATTTCTAGCGCTAGAAGGAGGGCCAGATGACAATCTATGTCCTCTCATCCTATTTTGAACCTTTGCACATCTATCATAGATACTATAAGATTCATCCCTCCATGATGTCTTTTGCATGCTGAACCTCTCAACATCACGAGGGAGTTTTTTGCTCTCTTATCTGAATTCACGTATGATGGTCAAGGTGAAGTAGCCTGGCCTGAGTACTTAGAAGACTTCTATGTATTCCTTAAGAATGTGGACGAGTTCTATGCAGAGGAGGTCAATCTCCTTCTATCATACACCATTCGTGAATCCCCACAACGGTGGTGCTGGAGTCTTCCTCCTAGCAGCGTGCGCTCACTTGAACAATTATGTGATCTCATTGAATCTACTTTCCATCATTTTGATCCAGAACGTCTTGACAAAAAACTGTTACAACAACGGAAGGCCCAACATGAATTGCTTATGGAAGTTTGGGAACGCTTTCATGTGTTGCAGTTTCAAGCTCCAAAAAGTCAGATGAAATTCCAGTATCTCATGGACAGATTTGAGTATTGTCTTACCAAATTTATTAATCCTAAAAGAAATTTCAAGCGCAAGCCCCGCTCAGCATGCTTCGGTGATGGAGTTGCGCAATCATAGATGCACATGGTCGCTGTCACAAGTGACTTCCAACGTCCCCTCATCAAAATGCTCCACCACTACAGAGTGATGTGGGAGAACATGCACACACATCCGTTAAACTCTCACATCCTAACAACATCACCCCTCTCAATTTTCATGCAGATTTGGATGCGAAGCCCATGGGTTGTCACATGACTATTTTACCTCAACCTTTGTCTTCATGTTCTGTTGATCCTCCATAGTGCATTGTCTTGTGTCCTTCCATTTCGAACTCTACACTTATTTTGAATGAGGATCAATCTATCGATGGAGTTGGTGTTGCACAACCAACCTGCGTTGTCATTCATGAAGAGTATGACTAGGAGCTTGAGCATCAACACTTGCCAAAGGATGACTCCCTTCTGTCTGCGCCTCCTCCATTTTTTCCTGATATCTTTGGTGAACCTTCCATCCATGATTTCACATGTGTATCTCCATCTATGGATGCACCCATTGTTGATCATTCACAGAATACACCGGATGTCAGTCCATCATCCGATAACGAAGAGGACAAATTATTCATTGAAAATCGAGTCGACTTTTCATTTGCTTCTTCCGGAAGCACAGAGGGTGAATTTTTCTACTTCTCATCTACCCATCTATTTGATTCATTATATCATGAGGATGCCGATGAAATCATTGATTTTTCTGATCGTAGCTGTCGTGATCTATTTACTCCTGTATTTGATCATGATGATGATTCTATAACAGTTGATTTTTCGAAGCCACCTATTTATGATGATCTATTTGTTGACGAAGCTGAAACCCTAGAGACTGTCGAGGCACTTCAGCCCGAGCTGATGGTTATGTCAGGCCCTCGTTGTCCTGAGGCTAGTTTCACTTCCAATCAGGAAATTGTTGAAACACCCAAGGCTCCTCATCACTCATTTGTATGCATTGAATATCAATCTCACACACAGATCATGCTTCCTCCAGTCGAACTACATGATCCTGTCACTCATGTATTGGAGGAATCTTACATAGAAAGCACACATGCACGACGCGAGTTTCTTTGTTTGTTTCATTTGCTTACATGTCATAGTCCAGAGTATGCGTATGCTTAACAACTGCATGTAGTGTCGCACAACATCAAGGTAAGTCCATGAATTGCATGTCATGCACTTGCACTCACTTATGTTATGTGGACACATTTAAACTTGGAGTGTGTTTGTCTTCATTGTTATATCTTTCATGTTTTTTGGTTCGCACAACTGTGTTGTTCATGAACCATGCCTTCACCAACATGGGTTGACCAATGCGCCGATGGCTACATTGGAAGTATCACTTCACATGATCAGACCCATGGACCGTTAGCTTAGGAGTAAGAGTAGTGTTTGCTTTTGGTTTGTTTTCTTGCATGCATGTTTGCTTCTTACTTTGCATTTTTGTTGGTTTTCCTGCTTGTTTACTTACTCGCTTTTCTTATGCATTTACTTATGATTTTGCTTTGTTTTGTGTTTGTTTCCTTATTTACGTTCGTAGGTTAGTTTCGCATGGAACCATGCGCGACTCTTGAAAAAAGGTGGGTAAAGTACAGGAGGACTTGTTCAGTTATCAATACTTGGTTATCTGTCGTCTTTCCTCTAAATGAAGAACTTGTTATCTTTAGTCCATGATATGTCAATGGAAAATGCGTACTATTCAAAGTGAGCCTTGGTGAAAAAACAACGCTTGCGCGCTAACTCGTGTCACCTACTCTAGTCGGTTGTTTTTGGGTTAACCCTTGTCAGCTCATTCAAGTAGAGTGAGGTTAGTGGGAACACCTTAACAAGTACGTCAGAGGTATATATAAATTACTTCTCTGAAGGAACAACCTCGTTTGCTCTCAATAAGTCGAGATCCCTCTTTCACCTCCGAAATGAATAAGTGTTATGCATAGTTATGAAAAATGAAAAAAAAATGAATAAGGCGAAAGAAGTGAAAGGCTTCCTGCACAGAGAGGTGGTGCAAGTAACTCCGCCAGGGCACTGACCAGGCTCTCTAGGAGCCAAGTGATGCTTGTGTTATTGCATGACTATGCTGGGGTACTATCTAGGCCTGCTGACAGCGGAGAAACACCAGAGATGAAACTAAAATGCTAACGAACATACTGCTTGTGCACCAATATACCCCTCATCCCCAATCAAAACAATTGTGTTGGCTTGTCTTGGAATGTGTGTCGACCGACCAAGAGCTTCGTGGATGCTACATCTTACAATCAAGAAAGTGTGGAAACCAAGATGAATAGAGAGCTAAACAAATATTCCAGAGGTGTTAGACTTGCTTTTCATGAACAAGGTCCATTCAAAGAGCTGGAGTTCTACCAGTGTGTCACTAAGTGTTGTAGTGGCTACAAACACCCTCCAAAATTTTGCCTTAGCTTTGTTTTGGAGCCTCCCTACCAACCATCCTGAGCAACATGTCTTGCACTGTCAAGTACATAAGCTTCATGGTTTTTCAGAACCTTGCCAGCCTGTGTGTGATAGCTTGCTTTACTCCCCTCACAGGCTGTTACTCCGTGCTTGGTCCAACTGCTGGCTAACTAGCTCCCTCAAAAAACTGTTCAATTCTGGAGGGGAGCTAGCCTTCCCTCCAGAAATTTTGCAAACCTGACTAGCAGCCTGCTGGGCTTAGAAATTGAGCAATCCTGTCAAGCAACCTTCCTCTTGAAAATTGTGAAATCTGGCCCAACATTTCTGCTCAACCCAGGAATTGCACAATTTTGGGCAATAGTCAGCTACTCCTCCCAGAAATTTCACAATGCCTCTGGACAGCTAGCTTAGCTTCCTCCCAGAAATTGTGCAAAAATCTCCCTCAGTCAAGCAAGCTATTGCATGTGCCTTCAGGTTGACCAGTTCCACCCGGGACCCATAAAACTTGACTTGCATGCACGGGTTGCTTTTTCCTGAAAGATCAAAAAGCAACATTTAAAAAGCATTCCTAGATTTTAGGGATCTATTTTTAGCAGCTAGAGGTTACATGAAAAGATCATTTTAGAAACCTTCCTCCAAGTGTCGATTTTTCCTTGATTTGTGGCATGCACGTCATGAACCTAAAACTTATTTATTCGATGCTTCAAAGGTCATTCTTCACATCAATCTTGGAGCTCTGACATCCCACAACACATCCAGGAGTCTTAGACACATCCAGCTCAACTATATCCAGGTAAGTCCGCTTAACTTGTCTTTGCAGCATTTCTGCTGCTTTTTGTGTTTTGGCTTGTGTGAGTGTTGTTTGCATGATTTCTATGAGCGCTTTCTATTGTTTGCATGCATGTTGTTCTATATAAGCACCATTTCATTTTTCATTAGCATCTCACTATTTTCGCATGTATGACATTGTTTTGCATGAACGGTCATCGATTCGGCGACTCGTTTCACACACATGCATGTTTTTACGTTTTCTAAATCTTGCATTCATTATTTGCAGGCATGATCATCACTCTGATCCAGGTGGATATTGGTGGCCACATGCCAAGTCCACCTAGACTCCCACCATTGTTTCTCTCAGCATTTTCAGTTTCCTTAATTGTAGCACAACTTACTATTTTTAGCAGTTTTTCGGGTCCTGAACTTCTGGAGCCATTTTGAGGCCCTAACCGACGTTTTTTGGGAAATCTAGGGGCAACATCGGTCCATGGACCAATGTTTCCCTTCCCAAAGTGGTAGTGCTCGGATAGATCTTTCTAACGAGCTATTGTACGTGTCAAACAAAGATCGTATGCCAAAGTTACGGCCCCGGGAAGTTGATGTACCAATTTACCCAAACAGGGCCCACAGTTTGGCGTTTCATCTCCTAGGGTTAGGTTTTGGAATGTTAAGGGTTTTCCATTGTTTCTCAACAATAAATAGGCCTTCGAGCCTCATTGTAACACATTTCAGAGGCATGTAGCCACCACATCTCTTCTTAGATATAAGCTACCATCACCCTAGCTGGTTTATTTCCATTTCTGGTTGTAAGCATATTTCAGTATTTTCCATTAATGAAATGAAGTATTATTTCCGCTGCATCTTTGTGTATATGGTTATCTCTGTAATTTGTTGCGTCCCTGTTTAAATCTGGATCAGTGGTATCAGAGCGGTCTGCTTTTTCTCTGTTTTTCTTTGCATGTCCCCAACAAGGTCGGGATATAAGGAGTTAGGGCTTGAACTGGTTGAACCTTTGCAAGACTAGCCTCGCAAATCCCGACGGCCTCCCATGGCGGATGAGAAGAAAGACGAGGGGGAAGGAGATCCCATCAAAATCTTGCTCGAAGAAGCCCTCGAGCGACAACGGAGCGCGATGATGGATAGCTTTGCCCAGATCCTTCAGCGGTTACCCAGAAGCGACGCATCGGCTTCCAACAACTACTCTGGAAACGCCACACCCTTTAAGGTACAAGTTAATTTTGAAATCCCCATATTCGAGGGTCAGATAGACGCAGATGCCGTAGATAAATGGTTAAATCTGCTAGAGGCTTATTTTTCTATTCATGAATTTTCGAGTCGGGAAAAGATTGTTTTCGCTCTTCTCAAAGCAACCCCCCACGTCAAGGACTGGTGGGAAACCTACTTTGAGCAGAAGGAAGAAAGTACTGGCTCACTATTTTCAGCTGCACCCACCTGGAATTCATTCCGGGATGCCATCAAGGAGCAGTACTACCCTGTCGGAAGCTATGAGGATGAATACATAAAGTGGACCATGCTGCGGCAGGGAAGGGACCAAGATGTGCTGGAGTTCACCAATCTTTTCCATACCCTTCGCACAAAGTTGGGTATCAAGGATTCAGAGCAACATTTGATACTGAAATACCGTGGCTGCCTGCACAAGTACATCCAGGAAGAAATACAATTCCTGAACATCTCCTCGCTCGGCGCAGCATACCGATATGCCGTCAAGGTCAAGCAGAAGTTTAAACAAAAGAAGCGAGACTTTGGATCTGCGAATTTAAAGCAGGGGAAAGGTGCCCCTAAACCACAGAACAAAGGACAAAGCCAAGGCAAGACAACCCAAGACAACCCGCCGAAGCTGCAAGCAAAGGACAGCGCCGCGAAGCCAAAAAAGGACACTGGAAAATGGTGTGAGTTCCATAAGAGCTCCACTCACAACACAAGTGAGTGTCGGGCCAAGCAATCACTGGTGGCTGAGCTAAAGGTTTCAGAATCAGATGCATGTTCTGACTCTGAGTCAGAACCTGATAAGGGGAATGAAAAAGGGAAGTAGATCATTGATTCAGATCCCAATGCCACTGTTGCTACGGCCAAGATCCAGAAAAATGAACCCAAAGATCCAGACGAGGAGGAGCGTCTCTTCCACTCCCAGATGTGGGTAAAGGGCTCCCCGATACAGTTCATTGTTGATAGCGAGAGTCAAAAGAACCCCATTTCGGCAGAGGTCGTGAAGCGGTTGGGCTTACCGAGCACAACAAATCCACAACCATACACCATTGGGTGGCTTCACTAAGGACGAGATCTTCGCGTGAGCCAGCAGTGTCGCCTTCCATACAACATAAAGCCCTTCACGGATGAGGTATTGTGTGACATTGCTCCCCTTGAAGTTTGTGATGTATTATTAGGACAGCTTGTAACGAATAAAATATATAAATAATATAAATATAATGTAAAAGATAATAATCATAAATAATAGTTAAGATAAGCTAATAGTTAAGTTGAAGAGGCATGTCTAATAGGACATGACTCTTCATGAAGAGACGCTTGTGTGATATATAAGCAAGCCTCTTGTTCTCATTGTAAATCATTATCATTATCATTCTTATTCATATTTAATATAATATTTATATCCTTAATGGATATCTTGATATTCCAAGTCTTTTGGAGTAATTAATCTTAAGAAGGAACTTTGTTCGCTTCATTTGGTATCAGAGCCACGTTTGGCTGATCACCAGGCCTTTGGCTATCAACCTATCATCAACCTTGTTGCTGTCATAATTGAAGCGTTTCGCTATATATTGGGAGATTCTCCATTTTTTAGGCCTTTGGCCATTAAAATAAAAATTAACCAAAAAAAATATAAGTAAATAAATTTAAAAAAGAAGAAGAAAAAAAAAAGTAAAAAAAAAAACAAAAAACAAAAAACAAAACGGATACAAAATCTCATACCAAGTATATTTAAAGCTTTTTACGTGGAGAAGCCCGTGGTTTTAAAAACAACCCATGGTAATTGCCCATGGTATTTTAAAAAGTTAAAGGAAAGAAAAGAAAAACAAAAAAAAAAAGGAATACATTTTACTTTTTACGTGGACAACATTTTAACGGAGGTTTTAAAAACAACTCATGGTAATAGCCCATGGTATTTTAAAAGTTAAAGAAACAAAAATACAAAAGCTCTTACGTGAAAGGTAAATATTACTTTTTACAGAAGGTTTTAAAAACAACCCATGGTATTTTAAAAGTAAAAGATATTTTGATAACATTGGAGAAAAAAAAGTGTGATCTAAATAATTTTAATCGTTCAAATCTAAAGATTGTGACCGTACCAAGGGTCACGTCTCATCCAATTTTTCCGAGAAATACTATATAAGCCTTATATAGTTACATATAAAAGGAAAAGTGGGTCTCAGAAAAGTATATATAAATTTTATATAATTATAATTTTATAATATTTATATATAAATTATTATTATATAAATTTTTTATTAAAAGAACGAACTAAAAAAAGAAGAAGAAGAGGAGAATATTTGAAAAATATATAGGAGAAATAAGTGATATTTTATAATAAAAATAGCTCCAGTTGACATATTGTTTAAGTAAAAACATCAAGGAAAAAATGGAGACTGG
Organism: Pinus tabuliformis; assembly: GCA_031772625.1. Lineage (NCBI taxonomy): Eukaryota > Viridiplantae > Streptophyta > Pinopsida > Pinales > Pinaceae > Pinus > Pinus tabuliformis. The sequence continues at coordinate 1,885,593,789 of CM062819.1, read as the reverse complement.
TAATGAAAGGTTTCCTGAAACCGGTAGGACATGTGTTCGCACACTATTTAACATCAAAGGATCACTCGCAGGAAGAGACATCATAATCTCTATCAGTCCTACTGAAAGAAGTAATTATGTTAGTCCTAAATGTGCTAATCAATTGGTGATTCCTGAATCAAATATAGTTGAAACAATTTTTTTTGGCAAACAATACGATATAAGCAATTTACACCTAAATATTGGAGATTATACTTTTACCTCACAATTCACCGTGCAAACCCTATATTTTAACGATAGTGACATTGTTTTGGGATCACCATGGATGAAAACTCTAGGTTCCTTTATTCTAAATACTAAGAAAAAGTTTTTAACATTTTCTTACAAGAAGAAAAAAATAACGCTCCAAGATGTTACACTGAAACCTAATTCAGTAACGTCAGATGATATATCGGATATTTCAAAAGTAATTTCTCAAGAAGGTAAAAAAGTATTACAAAATATGCAAAATGAAATTGACACAATCACAATTGACAAAAATGAAGAAGTTTCTCGACTTAAAAACCATAGTGAAAAATTTCTGACGCAAATTAAGATACTAAAGAAGGATAAGAAGTCATTAGAAAACCAGGTACAACAACTTATCAAGAAGGAAGCATTAAATGCAGGAATTCAAGTTGATGAGAAAACAACACATTCCGATTCAGTGAATGTCACAACTCAGGAAGAAGACAAGCAAGTTGAAGAAAAGACGTGGGTGGATGTTGCAATTCAAACGATGAACATCCCCAATCAATGTTTCATAACAAACTCAACATCTTCGCCAGAAGAAAATATAAAAATTGTCGCATGCCCAGTAAGGAAAAATCAAACAAAAAAGGTTCCATATCGGCATCCAAATCATGAGAACAAACGAATCAACCATACTACATATTTCAACCAGTTAGAACCGAAACAACAAACTAATGTTCCAAAAACGAGTAATGTAACCTCAACCCAGTGCTACGAGGACAAGTCGTTACAAAGTTTTAGTGATCAAAATGCTATACAGAAGATTAATCTAGGATGGTCTGATCCCTTCTCAATGCGACAATTTTGTTTGTCACTAAGAAGATCATATCAACTTGTATCGACGAAGATGACTGTTCCAAGAGAGAAAGACTTTCAAAGCCAAAAAAGAGATCAAGCTTTTTTTCATCGACAAGCTTTGAGGACAAAGCTTTTTGAGGAAGGAGGCAATGTAACGAATAAAATATATAAATAATATAAATATAATGTAAAAGATAATAATCATAAATAATAGTTAAGATATGCTAATAGTTAGGTAGAAGAGGCATGTCTAATAGGACATGACTCTTCATGAAGAGACGCTTGTGTGATATATAAGCAAGCCTCTTGTTCTCATTGTAAATCATTATCATTATCATTCTTATTCATATTTAATATAATATTTATATCCTTAATGGATATCATGATATTCCAAGTCTTTTGGAGTAATTAATCTTAAGAAGGAACTTTGTTCGCTTCACAGCCATACTTGTGGAAGCGACATGTTGTGTATGAATCAAGGCCCCGTGCTGTTATTATTACATTGGGAAATAAGTTGTACAGGATACCAGAGGTAGCACCACCTACCGCCATTTCTTTGATTACTGCAAAACAATGCAGTAAGATCATTTCCAAAACCAGGAAATTTGTTTTCCTGATGATACGCCCTCAAGGAAAGAAGAAGACGATGGCTGTGGCCTCCAGACGTGGTCCCTCTGCACGACAACTACAGATGGACAAGCTTGTGGAGGAGTACGAGGACATCTTCACCTCCCCTGCAGGGGTTCCTCTGCACTGTCAGGTCAAGCACTCCATCGATCTGACCCCAGGTGCACCACTACGCAATGGACCAATTTATCGGCGCTCCATTCTGGAGAACAATGAAATCAAGAGGCAGATTCAGGAGCTCCTGCAGAAAGGTCGAATCCGTCTGAGTTCATCGCCTTGTGGGAGCCTGATCGTGTTGGTACAGAAGAAGGATGGGACGTGGAGACTCTGTATTGACTATCGGGTGCTGAACAAGATCACTGTCCATAATAGGTACCTGATCCCGTGGATTGATGACCTCCTGGACCAATTAAAGGGGGCGAAATATTTCAGCAAGATCGATTTGAAGTCAGGATATCACCAAGTACCAATTGAACCCTCTGATGTGTGGAAGACTGCCTTCAAATCCAAGGAGGGCCTTTTCGAATGGTTGGTTATGCCTTTCGGATTGACGAATGCTCCTGCAACCTTCATGAGGCTAATGGATGACATCTTGCGGCCATTCACCAACTCCTTTGTAGTAGTATACTTGGATGACATTCTGATCTTCAACCAGAGTTGGGAAGAGCACCTCCACCACATCCGACAGGTTCTCCAAACACTGTGGCAACACAAGCTATGTGCCAATTTGGAGAAATGCACTTTTGGCATAACCCAGGTTCAGTATCTGGGATACATCATTGATAAACAGGGGGTGCATGTCGATCCAGCCAAGATCCGAGTCATTCAGGATTGGTCATCTCCGACCACTCTAATAGAGCTCCGCAGCTTTCTAGGTCTTGCCAACTTCTACCACAAGTTCGTGTTGGGGTTTCCTCATATTACTTGGCCCTTGAGTCAAGTCACTAAGGGAGGGGCAAAAGCAAAATTCTTTTGGTCTGAATCTCAACAGAAGGCATTCATGGAGTTGAAGGATCGCCTCTGCACGGTACCAGTGCTCGCGTTACCAGATTTACAACAACCATTTGAGGTCGAGACAGATGCCTCTAACTATGCTATTGGGGCAGTCCTTACTCAACATGGACATCCAGTGGCATATCACAGTGAAACACTTTCAGACACAGTCCGGAAGTACCCCACTTATGATAAAGAGATGTATTCTATTGTACAGGCCTGCCGACAATGGAAGCATTACATTTTGGGGAAGGAAACGGTCATCCACACAGACCACCGACCCCTGCAGTTCATACAGACCCAAGGGAAATTGCAGAATGATCGCCATCAGAAGTGGTCTACATACCTGCAACAGTTCCACTTGAATATCAAGTATAAGAAGGGCAGCACCAATAATGTTGCAGATTGCCTCAGTCGACCACCGATCATGGCGTTAACCACTGTGCTCAACTCTTGTGGGCACGAGACTTCTGATTGGCCACTTCTCTACAAAAGCAACCTAGAATTCGGCCACACATACCAGACACTCTTGGAGGGTCGGCATGTTCCATATTTTCACCTCCAGGATGCCCTGTTATGCCACTTGGGTCACCTTTGTGTTCCTTCAAGCGAGCGTGCCAAGATGATTTGGGAAGCACACTACAGTCGGGCTGCTGGGCATTTTGGGGTTGAGAAAACAGTGGCAGTACTGCAAAATTATTTGTATTGGCCGAATCTTCGACAGGATGTTGGGAAGTACATCAGATCATGTACTTCCTGTGCCATTGCCAAACCGACCATTAAGAAGCACGGCCTCTATACCCCGTTGCCTACCCCTAGTCAACCTTGGGAATCCATCTCCATGGATTACATGTCAGGCCTTCCTTCCACTAAGCATGGAAATGACTATGTTGTTGTGGTCGTCGACAGGTTCTCGAAGATGGCCATTATGGCGGCCTGCAAGAAGAATATCACAGCAGAAGCCACTGCTAAACTCTTCTTTGAACGAGTGTGGGTGCACTTTGGGATCCCACAGTCTATCATCTTAGATCGGGACAGTCGGTTTCTCAGCACATTTTGTTATAGTCTCTGGTCAATGCTGGAGACCAAACTCACGAAGTCCACAGTCTTCCATCCTTAAACTGATGGCCAGACAGAGGTTGTCAATAGGATGATTGTGCACATTTTGCGCATGTATAACTCAAAGCATCCACGCACATGGGATGAGAGCCTCCCCTATGTTCAGCACAGCTACAACCGAGCTCTTCACAGCTCCACTGGCCATAGCCCTTTTCAGGTGGGTTTGGGATTCTAGCCACTATGCCCCATTGATGTGGCCATGCCACTTGCAGCTACTCACATAAATTCAACTCATGTCTAGTCCGAAACAGATAAGGCCACCAGCTTCATTGAGCACATCCAACATATTCGCCGGCAGGTCCATGACATTCTTGAGAAATCCAATGCCAAGTACAAGCAGCGACATGATCAAGATCGGGTGCCACACAAGTTTCAGGTGGGCGACAAAGTCTGGTTGCATTTGCAAAAGGAACGCCTTACTGGAGCCTATCGGAAATTGAGACCACTCCGATATGGTCCTTACACCATTACTAAAGCTATGGGAGACAATGCATTTGAGCTCAAAATTCCCCCATTCCTTGGCCTGCACCCAGTGTTCAATGTGGACCGCCTTCGCCCATACTTTCCACTATTGCTAGACACATCCGACATTGTAGAACAGCTCAAACCCACAGAATTAAATCCAGATTGCATGGAACAAGCTGCAACTGATCGGATCATGGACACACAGATCAAGAACACTCGCCAACAGAATATCCAACTGTATCAAGTTGTCAAAGTAGGCCAACTCCTTCAGCAGGGCAAGTGGCTCACCAGGGAACAAGTTCAGCAAAAGTTCCCTCATCTCATGGAGGAACTCAACGCAATGGGGACCATTGCTTCCTAAGGGGGGAGGAATGATCCAGGTGGATATTGGTGGCCACCTACCAAGTCCACCTGGACTCCTACCATTGTTTCTCTCAGCATTTTCAGTTTCCTTAATTGTAGCACAACCTACTATTTTTAGCAGTTTTTCGGGTCCTGAACTTCTGGAGCCGTTTTGAGGCCCTAAACGACGCTTTTTTGGGAAATATGGGGGCAACATGGATCCATGGACCGATGTTGCCCTTCCCAAAGTGGTAGTTCTCGGATAGATCTTTCTAACGAGCTATTGTACGTGTCAAATGGAGATCGTATGCCAAAGTTATGAACCCGGGAAGTTGATGTACCAATTTACCCAAACGGGGCCCATAGTTTGGCATTTCATCTCCTAGGGTTAGGTTTTGGAATGTTAAGGGTTTTCCATTGTTTCTCAACAATAAATAGGCCTTCGAGCCTCATTGTAACACAGTTCAGAGGCATGTAGCCACCACATCTCTTCTCAGAGATAAGCTACCATCGCCCTAGCTGGTTTATTTCCATTTCTGGTTGTAAGCATATTTCAGTATTTTCCATTAATGAAATGAAGTATTATTTCCGCTGCATCTTTGTGTATATGGTTATCTCTGTAATTTGTTTCGTTCCTTTTTAAATCTGGATCACACTCATTCTTACACTCAGTATCACCATTCATTCACATCTTCATTTTCTTTTAGTTTCCTGTCAGCAGATCTGTGCAACCTTGGCCCAGACTTTACCTCACTAGGACAACATTTCACAATTTTGAGAGGGAAGGCTCTGCCTTCCTCCTAGAAAATGCATAATTCTGGCCAATCACTGCCATCCAATCTTGCTTTGTGCATTCTAAGAGGGAGTGACTGCTGGCCCACAAAATTATGCAATGCAGTCCTTGGGCCGGCATCACTTGCCAGCTGAAATTCCACATTACGCAATCTCAGCACCCAACAGCCCAGTCTGGATTGCACAATGCGCAATTCCAGCAGTCAACCAACATCCGGATAGTTCGAACAGCCTTTTGCACAATTCCGACAGTCAGTCTCCCAACCTCCCAGTGAAATTGCACAATCCTTGCTAGCAGTTCCCCGGGTATGTTAGATGTCGTTCCTCAACTTTGCTTTGGTTTTAACTGACATATTTATTTCCATGCATGTCGTCATGTCTCCATATATAGCAGGTGTTCATCTGTCTCTCAGTAGTTCAGGATCAATGGCCTCCAAGAGAGCAAGGTCAAAGGACATCGAAGGAAGTGCAACTGGAGCAGCAGTTTAGTGAGTGTATATGAGTTTTCTGATCAAGGAGGCACCAAGCTGATCGTAGACAAAAACATCAAGCTGAAAATGGAAAGAGGTCAATGATGCATTCTTAGGCACATTTGGGGAACATATTGAAGACCAACAAGTCTATGTGAACATTCACAAGTCTAGCTTGTACAGGATTGCATGCAGGTATCCCGTGTTCCCATGCGCGGACATGATACATTGGATCGTCTCACACACTGATCCCGAGATGATGACATTGAGTAGTGTCAGTGGGATAGATATTTCTATCTTCAGAGCACAAGATTATCCACAAATGTACCATTTGTTGAAGCCAGTAATCACCATGGAGACACCCTTTAGTATACCCTGCAGCAATGACAACTCCAGGGACAACTTGAAGAACTGGGTGAAGGAGCCAGCCAAATTCAGGATGAGACCCAACCATATTTACAAGACGAAGATATTGCAGTAGGCGTATTAATACTTGGTCATCTTTGTATGTCTCTTATATGGCCAAGAGAACATGGATACCTTCCCACAGAGTTGGGTGATCAGATTGGACCAACTGGCCAGTGAAGGAAAAGCATGCAATTTGTCTGATATGTTGGCCCCTAGGTTGAAGGAATAGGTAAAAGGAGCTTGACAACCTACCAAAGGTCAGCAAGCAGAAATCTACATGTCCTCCTACATCTTCGATGCAATCTGTGCCTGTCAGGAGTTCCCGGGCTTGAAGTGGCCATGAACACTAGCAAAAACCTCTGTTAATACTTATTGTAAAATGTTTTCCGAATGAAGCTTCAGAGGAGTTATCACACAACTGTTAGATCATTTTGTCACCCCAGTGTACAAGATGATATTTGAGCAGGATCCAACTTGCATGTCGAAGGCAACAATAGAGGCACTGATTGACATAATGGATTGGTATGCCTCACTGTCTAGCACCTTCATACGGATGTACAGAGCAGAGAAGCCTCCACATGTTTTGCCAAAGTTTTCCATGGAAAATCTCGTCATGCAAGAAGTATCATACCACATCTCAGTAGGACTATCAGATAGGCTGCACCGGAATAATAAGGCACCTTTTCCCACTCTTCCATTGTGGATCAGGTTATATGAGATACAAAATATCAATCATGCAGATGCCAAAATAGAGGAGGTTAAGAAATGTCCTTTCAACACCCGAAGCTTCAATCCGTATGAACCACATTATTTGTGAAGGATCACTATGCAAGAGTACAGTTTCTGTGGATCCACGGGGCATGTCATTGGGCAGAGGAAGACCCATGGAGATATTGTCACAACTTCTCCAGGCCCAATGAATCAATCGACATTGTTGTGGAATGGTTAGGGAAGCAGCGTGTAGTAGCATCTAGGAGAGCAACAGCAGCAGAGGTAAACATACCGGTGCGTGACAAAGGCAAGATAAATACTGTTGAAAACGTGAAGGCAGAGAAAAGCTACAAGTTTATAGGAGACCCACTTGTGTAGAAAGCAACTTTGGAAATAGATGTGAAGAGGCAACAATGCAACATGAGGATCGCACAAAGGCAGAGAGAAAAATAGAGGGTGGAGGAAATAGTGAAGGAGTTGCATGAGTTTAAGGAGAAACTCTGGAAGGAGTAGGAGTTGCTTAGATAGGAGAAGGAAGCGCAACAAGGAAAGGTACAATAGGGACCTCAACATGTACAGACAGATGAAACTGTGCCCATAGAGGTATTAGACTCATCCGAAAAGCTAGCACAAAGAAGTCAGGGTGAGAAGTCACAGGAGAAGGACTTCACTCAAGAGAATGAATGAGTACTTGAGTAGATGGATACGAATATGGAGTATCAAGAATTAGAGTAAGACATCGACCTCATGCTTTGCCATGAAGGGGTCGATCGACTAGCTTCACCGGATCGGGAAGTAGAGCAAGTACCAAGCGACCAAGGAGACACTAATATCCTTGGAGACAATCTGGAAGACAAGATGCACAACATATCATTTGAGGATCACAACATAGCGTTGTGTAATCACGCAGAGTGTCTACTCCGGATGACAACACATCTCCTACGTAGTTCCAGGAACAAGTGATCATGTCTGATGTGCACAAACATCCAACAACATTGGCCAATGCTACCAGAGCATATGCCCAAGCCACTAGCCTGCGTGTTCACTTCTTTATAGCAAAGAAAAAGCAAATGGCTAAGGAGTTACAGATGACCAAGAAGGGAGGAGGAATCGTTACAACATTCACCTTAGTAGAGTTGAAGAAGGTGATACTGGATGAAGTATCATCCCTTGAGATAATCATGAGGGCGTTGTATTCCAGATTTGGGACCGTGCATAAGGCAGTTGTCCATCTCAACGGTGGGTAGCAGCGATGTGCTAGGAGAGCACGTATCTTGTCAAGCTTGCATAATGTTGTTGACCACATTCAAAAATGGAGAATGAGATACAAGGGAGCCGCATTACACTTTCTAAGATGATGAAGCCCAGAGTGGTCGAGCTGAAGGCACGCATCCGGAGTCAAATCCAGAACTATGAAGAACTCTTGCAGCTCATCACTAGTTTGTAGGCTTCCCATGCATGGGTATTTAGGAGTATGGATGTTGTTGTGCGCACACATGTGATCCCATCTATTGGGACACTCATCGAGGCAAAGACAAAGCCACAAGTCTGACTAGAGCTTGACTCATACTTTGACGAGTTGATGCGCATAGACACCAGTGCAGACTTGGAGATGAGTGCAGACACCATGCATCAGTATGTTGCTAGTTTGGACGCACTCAAGATAATGATTCACATCTTATTCCATGAGTTGGATAGAGGAGCTAGTGTAGTTTACTCGGATGCAATGAAGACAAGAGTTCATTTTCAAAATCACGTCACCACAGAGTACATAGACACCATCGGGGACTACTAATCTTGGCATCATTTTGCCACCATCGACCATCGTGAGGATGTTGAAGAGTTGGTCTTCGCACAGTTGTCCAAGTCATTGTGATGTCTTGCATGGCTTGCTCAAGCCTATTTTGTCTCACATCAGTACATGTGCAGATTGTATGTAACATCTTGTCAAGTGGAAGTTCAAGTGTCGATAGTTGATGTAACAGTCTTAGAGTAGTTGAAGAGTCATGAGGGTAGATGAACGGTCACAAAGGGGAATGTAAAGGGTCACCCCACCCTTTGCTATATATAGTCCCTCATAACTCATTGTAGAGTCTTTTAATCATCCAAGCTTTCTATAGGAGAATCTTGGAGAAAGATTGGAGAGTATTGTAACGAACCTTGGCTTCTCCATTGTGCAGAGCTAGTATATCTCTTTGGAGGAGCAGGTGGAAATGACTTTAACGTTACGCTGTCGAGACTAGTGGTTTGTCATGGTTGTATTGTATGATTGGAACTTTCACTTCTAAATATAACAGAGCCAACACATTTCATGCATATGTTGTTATTGTATTTTAGTTAACTTGTTTACTCTAATGATATATGTATCTCTTTTCTTACGCATGCACGCATGGACTTTTCTGTATAAGTATGTATGAATCTTACTAAAATTTGTTGTTGGTTTAACCATCACTTTGGATTGCTATATTACTTTCCTTCTAGTTTGTGATGCATCTTTTCTCGTGTGTTCCCTTCTTAACTCCTTGCTTTCACAAGTTTCCAAGGGGTTCACTCACCTCACCCTCCGTGTATTAGAACCGTTCATGCACCTTCCTTGACTTGTTGCATATGTCACACCTTTTATACTAGCGGGGACATCTTACCTGTCTCTTCGTGCAACCATGGTCAAGGCGATAACATATGACCCACTGTTGGGACTCCTACACCAAACAATTTGAGGTCTAGTTGGGACTTCTTATCGCGGAGAGCCCCTTACATGTTGGCGGGTCCTGCACTATCAACAACATCACAACAAAATACCCTCATATGTGAAATATAGGGTTTATTACCAGTCCATACCTCATGTGGAGTCCTATCCTCTTATTTTGATGAACATGATCTGTTGACCAGGTAACATGTAGTCTCCACTACCTCTGCCTAGACTTCCTGTCCTAACTTGACACCACTAAACAAGCTTCTTGCGTTTTCTATAAATGTCCTATTCATTCTTTCTGCAAATCCATTTTGCTAAGGTTTGTATGGAGTAGTGTTTTTTCATGTTATACCACACTTCTTACAGAACTCTTCAAATTCGTTATTGTAGAACTCTCCATCATTATCTGTCCTCGACAACTTTATCTTCTTCTCTGTCTAGTTTTCCACTATAGCCTTAAATTTTTTTAACCTGTCAAAGACTTTAGATTTCTTCCTAATGAAATATATCCATGTATTCCTTAAGAATTCATCTATAAATGATACATAGTACACAAACTTACCCAATGATGTTACCGACACAGGTCTAAACACATCAGTGTGCACGAGCTCTAATATCCCTTTCACCCTCTTAGCACCAGAGGGGAAACTCACCCAATTTTGCTTGCCATATACACAATGTTCACAAAAATAAAAATCCAGAGAGAAATTAGAAATAACTTCTACCATACCATTACCATGAAGTATTCGAAGACTCTTCTCTCCAATATGTTCAAGCCTTTAATGCCATAGCATGGTCTTTTCTCTAGATACCACTAGATTTTCTGCTCCACTTTTAGGAACCACAAAACTATTTCACCCATCAATACAATACTACCCATAATATTGTACAAAGTTTCAATCTGAACTCCCCACATCAATACCAGTGCTCCCCAAACCATCTTGCAGGTATCTTTCTTGAACACTATTTTTACACCTACACCATCCATCTTGCTTACAATAATAAGATTTATGGCCAATGCAGGAATATGAAGAACACCCATAAGTGTTCTAATCCTTCCCGCTTGAGACTTCATCTTGAATTTACCACGTCTGACGATTGTGGCCTTCCTATCATCCCCTAAGAAGACATCACCACTATCATATTTCTCATACTGGCAGGAACACTCCCTATGGGAAATGAAATGAAAGGATGCACCTGATTCAATCAATCATGCCTCATGATACACATGTGTACTTGAACAAGAAGCCAAGTACACATCCCCACCTTCATGTTGGGACGGGGTCGCCCAGGGTTACGTTTTTCTAAGTCTTAAGTTAAATTTTGATAAGATATTGTAAAGTCTCCGCATTCTGAGGAGTGGTGTGCAAGTAGCGCAGGATTTTAAGAGTCAAAGGGGATTTTAGGAAAATCAAAGCCCCTTAGTTTGTAAAGAGATGAGTTGTATTAAGCTTCATCCATGGTTTGCCAACCATGGTAATATAATTTAAACACTATCAAAGGGAGTCATTGAGGATTCATTAGGCAGTTAAGTTAATTCAATGTTATGATTGATGCTTAGAGTCTGAATTTTTATTTTTTCTATTTGGGCAAAGGGGAAGGATCCTGCTGCTGTGTGCGTAGAGACCTGGGTATGTCTGCAGCTGAGTGCGAGGGCCCCTGCAGTTGTGCACGCAGGGCCTGAAAAGTATATGTATTGAAGATCTGGAATAATAAAGAGTATTTGAAGAAATTTTGTGTTGAAACTATATACTTATGTGTGTTCTATATTTATGCTTAGTTCAATGCCATTTATCCGTAATATTTTCTTAATTACATTGCAAAGATCTGGATCTATTGTTATATGTTATTTTTTGCATGATTAGGCCCTTAGATGAAGCTCATAACTCTATTTAATTGGAAATTGCATTAAGTTTGGATTTTGAGGATAAGGGTTTGCGAAGGTCAAGTCAAGCCTTAAACTGAAGAAATTCCTTACCCCCACATCACATAGCCCTATGGATGTAGAAACCTGGTTCTAGCATCCCCCAATACTGCCTCAGGTGAAACTGCAGCCTGCGCCAAGTGGGTTGTTGCCGAAAGGGGTGGTAATGTAAAGCTTTGTTGGTTAGCGCAACTAACTCTGAACCAAGGTCCAAGCCCCCTCAAGCCAACAAATGGTTATGTTGCCTGGACCAGGATCTATCTGAGGAATGTGCGATGTGGCATTCATGGATACCAACTAATAAAGAAATTGAGAAGTGCATAGATTGGAAGTTGAAAGAGTTTGCAGCTCAGGAAAATCAAAATCCATGTTTGTCAAAAGAAAGGTGGTTACGGAGATATATCTACACAGAAGTGCACGAGTGGCAGTCCAAATTAACGGATATCGAACCTACTTGGAAGCATGACGATCCTATTGTGTGGACTCTAGAATTAGTCAAACATCTTGAAGGATATGGTTATAAGCTTGCAAGCGTTGTTGATTACTCGATTGATAGTATCTTGGGCGGTTTCATCACCGAATTTGCAATTGATACATCTTTGTCTTATAGCAAAGCTAAATGCCAATTCTTCAAAGGTTCGAGAGGTAAGTACCTGAAATCACTAAAGACCTGAATTAAAATGATGTTGTACGAAAAAGGGGTTATGCCTTTACATTAATGTTTAATAGAGGTTAGATTGGATCTACATGAAGTGGAAAGCGACTCAGAGTAGATCTAGACAAATTTTTTAGAAGTGAATATAGTCCTTTATTGGGAGAGTATGGAAGTGAAGAAGAAAGAAGTAGCCCTATTATGCGCAAAGGTGCAACGTACTTAGTGTACTTCTAGAATTCCACATCCATCCGCTCCACCTCCACCTCCACCTCCACCTCCACCTCCACCCCATACACCTACGCATCCACCTCCACCTCCACCTCGCTATTCAGTATGGAAAATATAGTGAAAATTCCTGTATTTAGGGGTCACGGATCAAAGCATCCCGATTAGTTTTGGTTCATCGCAAAAGCTGTGTGGAAGGCGCAATAGGTCAATGATTATGACATGAAAAAATCGCAACTGGTTACATCGCTATAGGAAAGAACACTTACCTGGTACATTGAATATAGTACGACTCATCTAGCTGCTTCGTTAGCTGAGATGAAGGATGCGCTAAATGCAAAATTTAGGGAGCCAAAGTCACAAACTCAGTGTGAGATCGAAATAAAGGAGAGAAAATAGAGGGTTAACGAGTTTGCATGGGATATAGATCAGTAACTAAAGTGTTTACTAAGCCAAGCTAATATTCAAAATTTCAAATGAACAACATAAGGAATGGTACATATATATGATATTACCTCACTTAAGATTTTCGTTATCTCAGTAGAAGATTGGTGTTAGGCCGAAGCATTGGAGATTGCAATGAATCTAGAAGCTTCACCAATCCAAGACACGAATATAGGAGTTCAACAGATCCAGTCGCAGCTAGAAGGCCTGCAAATGGAGTTGTAGGATTTGAAGAAGGGAAAGAAGGTTAAATCAAAAACACATTCTAAAGTTTGGTGTATGAAGTGCAAGAATGAAGGTCATCATAAATATCAGTGCCATGTATTCTAGGATTATATAACTATGAGGGGTCCCAACCCACTAATGCCAAAATCTCCTGTCGGATCAAGCATCGATGAAAGTGTCTGGTGTAGCATATGCCAAGTGTAGGGATAGAATTCGACAGATAAATGTTATCTATTGCAGAAGTTTGTATAGTCTCCAAAGCAACTCTTTTGTAACTTTTGTAAATCAGTTGGTCATGATGAAAAGAATTGTCAAAGCTATGAATTTATGATGGAAAAGACTCTGATGTATAGACTGCAGGCTGAAAAATGTGCGTAGAACGATCAAGGATCACTTGCAGCTCATGGAGGGGGAGCTGGAAGAGGTCGGGACAATATAATTTTCTACAACTGTGGAGAACCAAGACATTTTGCACGCGACTCTTAGAATCCAACTCACCCTTCTTGTCAATACCATTGGCAGTTTGATCATGTTTTATAATATTGTTGGGTATTAATAACAAATATGCAGGTGAAGAAGAAGCAACAACTGATGCAAAATATTTATATGATGAGATCCAGGCTGTACGAAGACGATCCCAATAGCAATATAGTGACACGAAATGATATAGCCACTAGTGAAGACAAGGTGGAAGGCAAACAACTAGTATCAGATCTATGGTTTCGAAGAGCCGGTGAGAAGAATGTTAGGTCTGATTGACATAGAGAAAAATAGACTTTCATGGAGGCAAGAAAACGTTTTATGGATCTAGGTGCTTCTACGTCTAAGAAACAGATGCCGCTAGCCCCAATGTTAAGGCATAAAACACCCTAGGGTCTAGGTTGAGAACCCCAACAGATCAAAGGACATACACCAACAAGAAGCAAGAAAAAAAGCATTCCTAATGCTTAAACTACTAACATGGGATGAAGAGATAATACCCATAGGTCCTACATTTGAGGATGTTCTTGTATGGTCCAAACCCTCTGCTTCCTCCAATGCTTCAAAACCTGCAACACATTCTAGAAAAGCATATATACTAGTAGTAGTTAAAAGCATGTTCAAGATATGAATGTTAGATCATATAAGCATATAGATATAAAACATGAGATCATACATAATTAGATCATAACATGAGTTAAAGCATAAACATAATCACATCATGAACAAGATAGAGCTTATCTATTGATGTCTACAAATAATGTGGAAGAATACAACCTAATTTGACCATGGCTACAAGTGAAACCTTCCTCCGGATCTGTCCAGCCCAAGCCTCAACAATCCTCTTTCAAATGCATACACATAGATGCCATATAAAGGAGATGGACATATCTATGAGGAAACAAGGGTTTCCTATAGCTAGGAGTGGAGGAGGCACATGGATAAATCAGACCTGATCAGGGACAAATTATATATAATATGTGTTTTCCTTTGAGATAACTCTAGGTCAATTAGTTATGGCAAAGAATCTATAATGTTTTGTTGTTTTAAATGATTGGATGACCAGTGAATTTTTTTTATAAACAGGTGTTTCAAACTTAGATAGATTTCCAAGTAAAATGAAAGGTTGTTCTTTAACTGCACATAGTTAATTTGATTTTAATGGGGTGGAAAGCTGGATCATGGAGAAGTATAATTGATTTAGTATTCAAACTCAATACTTAACCAGTTATAAGAAGAAATTAAGAAAGCAATGTTTACTTAATAACCAAAATATAATTAAACTATTATGGAGATATGATGTAATTTATATTTAAAGAGGAACTTACAATAACAAATAGTTCTATAAATCATTCTCTTATTTAAAATCACAACCTCATAGAGGATTCAAAATGAAACTGATACTCAGTTAAATTTTGAATCGGATAACTGCAAAAGAATTAATTTATATGAAGAAAACATAATGAATAAACAAGATGAAATACAACTCACTGAGAAACATACCATATGAGGTAAATCTAGAATCTTTTATTATTCCAAAAAAATGCTCCAGCTTAGTACAAATCTGCTTGATAGCTTGTTCAAGGGTTCAACCCCTAATAACTAAAAGGAGGAGTTATTTATACAAAATTTGCAAAAGATCTACAATTTGTTTTGGAATAGAAAACCAAAATAGTACAAAATTACCAAAATAGATCAATATAATATGAACCGAGAAACTGCTGAAGGGGTGGCTCTATCCTTTGGGAATTTGTTGATGATCTGGCTTGAAAATACTGATGAGCTGTCATGCTGTTAGAATAAAAAATTACTAAATTGTTTCACACAATTGATCCCATCTTTCTTCAATTGGGATTTCCACATTCACTATCTTTCTAAATGTTTCATCTAGTTCTGTGTATCTCTCGAAATTTGGCTTGGTGAGAAACAACTGTTTAATTTCATGCATGATGGTTAAATCAAACTTCAAGGCTTCTAGAAAGGCCTTTATTGTTATCTGTCCTTTTATTCCTACAAATTTAGTTCTGCCACTGCAATAACATACAACTCCTTGCAATGATCCTCTAATTTGATCAATTTATCATTTAGGCCTACCAACCCTGGTAGTCCTTTATGATTCAAGATATTAAACTTTGAATGAAATATTTTGACAGTAATATCTAGAGTTTGACATTTAGTTTCTAATTGGTTGATCAAATTCATCTTTTGTAATACCTTCTTAATCTCTAAGATGGTAGTTGTTATATTAGAGATGTTTATTTATTCCAATTATTCTATGATCTTTTAATTTAAAACTTTAATCATATTTGTGGCTTCTACTGGCTTGGTCCTCAAGGCTTCTTTTTGTTCTTCTATCACTGCTCTACACCTGGTAATGAGTTCTTGCTGCTCAAAAATAATTTGTATGGATGGTCATACCTCTGTCATGGATTGGCTGATTTTTGTCTAGATATTTTCCTTGGCATGGGCCAAAGTATCTTCCATTAGGGACTCACTTTCCAATTTCTGGATTTTAAGTTCCAATTTGTGGGACTTCTGCATCTCCTGCACATACAAAGTATCATTTTTTACTTTCTGTAATTCTAAGTTTTGGAATTTTTGCAGTAACTTCTTGTTTTCCTATTTTTGTATGCCCAATTCTTGTGATAATCTTGTTGGATCAGCTGTTGTGTATGTAGACTCAATGGTTGTTGATGATGAACTAGGCTCTGTTCCTACAACTACTATGGGTACTGCTGTGACTGGAACCATAGCAAGTTGTGCTGCTTCCTTTTCCTTTAGTAACTCTTCAATCTGCTCTTCCATTTTCTTCAACTGTATATTTTACTCAATGATAAGCTTGAGCGTGTCCTCCTTCTGCTATTCATTCTCTTCTATATCCTTTGTTAGAGGATCCTCTATAGAAGGTAGCTTCAACTATTTCTTCAATGTAGCAATGTCTTCATCTTTTGTTTTTAGGAGTAGCTCTGTAGCTTTTACATCTTTGGAATCATATCCCACTTTAATTACAAAATCCTCCACTGCTTTTATTCTGTTATCCTTAGCTAAGGAATAAATCTTTTCTAACTTAAGCTGAGACTGAACATTGGATATGACAGTGCTAAGTTTAGAAAGAGACATACTTGTAGTTGTCATAGTGGAAAACAACATCTCACCAGTCTGTCTATGCATATCCATCTAGTCAATTGGATGAATTTGACTGATATCAAATGAAAACACAATATTTTTATAATATAATGGAGACTTGGGAAATGAAATTTGAGCTTGTAAGAAAGCCATTTGCATTCTGCCTTTTTCACTATCAAAAGCAAAATGAATCCCATGCTGGGAAGTTGAAGTTTATTTCTAGAACCGGATGTACACATTGGACTTCAAAGTCTCATTCTTCTGTTTAATCTCAAGGAACCTTGAAAAGATATTGTGATCATCTGAAGAACTAGTTCTTGTGGACTGAATTATTTCTAGAGGTTCTCTAGAAGGTGAAGCTGTAGGAGGAGTGGTTGAAACATTGGTTATAGGAGGAGTGGTTGAGACACTAGTTATATGAGGAGTGGTTGAATCACTAACTCCTGCTTATGTAGAAATTTATGAATCTCCTAGATCAATTATAACTGGTTGAGTTTCTTTTGTTGAAGTAACCAAGCTAGCCTTTGGCTTCATCTATTGAAAAATAAAACCATTCATAACCTCCTCAGTAGATGAAGAATCTTCTCTCACCCTTTTCTGTTGCTAGCTCTGAGCAACTGGAGTTTGTTCAGTGGGGGTGGATACAACCTGTTCATGTGCCTCTTGAAGTGTCCCATCAACCCATTGCTCTTGATTCATGGATTTTTATATCTCTGGTCTAGGAGTATGATTATAAGGAGTCATTTTTAAATCAACTCTCAAAGAAGAAATAATACCAAAAGGATCATAGGACCACGTGAAGCTGGGCTGGAAATTTATCTTTTTCAACAATGTATCTTCCTCAAAACTAGTTGATATGGTGTTGCAAATGAATGATACAATCTATGTTTTAATCTTTAATTGAGATTTCCTTTTTCCTTACACAAAGTGCAGGTCATCCATGTTGATCATCTGCCTAATATATTCCAGAGAAAATATTGTCATTGGAACATATTTGGGTAGCTTATATGGTTGCAATATCACAAGCATACACCCTTATCTTTGTGCAGTTCTGGTATAAGTACCCGTCACCAGTTTTAGTCTGCTCACTTAAGTGTAAAATCCTTTTAATTTCATATCCAATCCTTGGCTTAGTTTGATTGTTGAGGAGTTGTGCCACTAGATGTATAAATGTGTCTACAAATTATGAAAACGAGGAGGTGGTGGAAGTTGTCCTAACTATTTCTGTCTAGTGAATCATTGATTGATTCGCTCCTTATTCATCCTGCTTCTTGAGCTTGATAGGAAAAATATCGTCCTCCTGAAAAAGAAACATGTGGACAATTACAAAGCTGTAACTAAACACTCCATATATAGTAAAATTCATGAATTTTTCATGTATATTATTAGCCAAGAATTGACTGTAATTATACATGAATGTTTGCTCTTGATCTTTATTAAAGACAGAAAGGAAACCAAGAACAGTCTCATCAACGGACTGGTCATACAGATATCCTAATAAGTAGGAAAGCAGAGAAATACAATGTCTGGAGGCTTTAGGAAACATGGAAGGTGAGTAGGGAGGATTTCTTTTGGTAATTATACATCCTCAGTAAAACGATTTTAAAAATTTGGCCTCTCTGAGGAAAGGTTAACTTATGGTATAGGTCCATAAGTGTTGCTGGTGAAAAATGGCTGAGAGAGTCTATTTGAGGGATTAGCAACATTTGGTTTATGGTCTCAACAGAGATGGTGATCAAAATGTCCCCATTCTGAGCCACCAATGCTCTTTTTACAGGGTCATATTTGGCTTGACACCAGGTAATAAGGTCAGGGAACTCATGTGTTTTTGGGAAACTAAAGAAAGGTAATAGAGATTCCAAAAATATGATTGGGTCTTGCTTCTCTAGGTAATTCTGTTTGAGCCAGAAGTGTAGTTCATATAAATCAAACTCTCACTTGGCTTCTACAATTTTGAACTGTGTGTCTACAAGAGGAACATGGTCAAGGTCGAGCTGGGTTGCAATAGAAGTGCTTTCCTCTTCACTCTTCTTTTTAGATTTCCCTTTTGGGGCCATGTTGGTAGACAAAAGGAAGAGGAATGCTGGTAATAGATCGATGGAATAGGAAGAGGTCCTGCATAAACTGTTTACCTGTAAATAATAGAAAAGAGTGAGAGGAAAGTGACAAAGTGTTGGGTATGAGTTTATTTATAACATGCCGGGAAGGGCTAACAATTTTATTCATGATCGTAGTGGTTTTAATGCACAAGAGCGGAGCTACAACAGATGAATATAAACAGGTATGACAATAGGGTAGTGAGCTCGTGAGATGGCAATGGATAGGATGAGTGGGAAATGGGTATGTGAGGTGGCATCAAGGGATTGGTTAGGGGATAACAGTCGAGGCACAGGATGAAAGATCGTTGGCGGAAGGAAACCACGAGCAATTTGCGGGGTGGGGGTTATGAGTGGTTTATGGTTTTGAGTGGGGGAGTTGTGGAGTAATATGGTGGCGACATGTAGGGTTGGGGTGTCCGCCATTGAAACCGATTTACAAGCCCCCTTGTCGCATTAACCAGAAATAATTGAGGGGAGTACGAAGTCTCACCCCACCATTGATCTGGGCAAGGAGTAGATCGACTGTTGAATGATGCGCTCTTTTTATTTAAAGCCAACAAGACCTTTTTTCCATTAGCGGCTTTGGCCCAAATGATATATATGAGATATATAACATAATTTTTAATGCGAAAGGTTTATAACCAAAAATTAATCCCGTTTAAGGAAATTAATCATTGATTAACAAAATTTAACATTTTTCTAATGTGGCACATTTAAATGAGCAACCCCTACATTTATTTTTTTATTTGAAAATGAAGCCTTTATTTCTTTTTTCTTCCATAACATTTTTATCTTCTTTTGCCTTATTTCTTTAGGGAAACTAACTCCTAACATTTTATTGATATGGATGCCTATAAAATATAAAATTGTCCTAACATTTTTATTTTTCATTATTTTCCATCCATATCCTAACTTAACATTTTGAATTTATTTTTGACTAATATACTAACTTATCAAAACCAAATAATGTTATAACATTGGCTCCAGCGGGGGACTACTTCCCCTTGTGGGATGCAGAGAACAAGCAGATCCAAGTGCCTTCTCCTCGGGCTATGGATTCTTTGTTGAAACAACTACACACTTGCAATTTTCTCAAAATAAAATGAACTCTCCAGGTATTTTCAAATGATGAATGGATGTATGAAAATCTAATACTGGATATAATGTTTCAAATATTTCCCATTGACTAGAAATGAGGAATACTCTCCTTCCAAATTCTGTAGGATGAATGTATTATTCCTTCTGACTTTTTCAATGCTAAATGGACCAAAACAAAGGTTGTCAAATTTTATATGCTTGCCTTTATCCTCCCTCCTTGTATCCCATATAAGCACTAGGTATCCTTTCTTAAAATTTATTTCTCTGGCCTTTCTGTCAAACAATTCCTTCATCTTGTTTTGATATTTCCTTAGCTTGTATTGAATTTCATCCATGTCCTCATTTAATTCAATGATTTGATTAATCCTTATTGAGAAATCATCTTTTTCCTCATAAGACTCCTGAAGGAACCTCATAATTGGTAAAGCCAAATGAGTAGGGAAAACTGCTACCTTACCATAAACTAATTGGAAAGGAGACTTGCCTGTGGATCTGCTAGGAGAAACTTTGTTTGCCCAAATTGCATGGATGAGGTGAGTGTCCCAACTCTTTTTATGGTATTCAAGATTCTTCTTAATGACCTTAACTAAGCTCTTGTTGGAGGACTCTGGTAGCCAATTACCCTATGGATAGTATAGTGTAGAATGATGTAATCGAATTGAATACTTTTGAGAGAACTCAATCATTTTAACACTCCTAAAAGTTGTTGCATTGTATATAGGAATTTGTTGAGGACATCCGATTCTTGATAAAATATTTTCCTCAAGGAATTTAATTACAAAAGTATCAGTTTCATTTTTAATAGGTATTTCCTCTACCCATTTGGTAAAATAGTCTGTAGTAGTTAGAATCCATCTGTGTTGATTACTTGATTGTGGATGAATCTCTCCTATGAAGTCCAACCCTCATTGTAGAAAAGGTGCCTGAACCAATACTGGAACAAGAGGGAGTGATGACAACTTCTGTTTCCCTTCAAATATTTGACATTGTGTGAAACTTCTAACTCTTGCTCCAACTTCTTTAAATAGTGTGGGCCAGTAGAAACCCGCCCTTAAAATTTTCTAAGTTGTTGCTCTCCAGGCACAGTATCCACCACAAAAGCCTGCATGGAACTGATCTATAATTCCCTCTGTTTCATTTTTAGTTAAACAAAGAAGAAGGAAATTGAGAGGATCCTTCCAGTATATATTACCATTGATAATACAATATTTCACTGCTTTAAGCTTCAGGGATTTACACTGCTTCAAGTCAAGTTCATGTGGACATTGAAAATCGCTAAGAAAGTGCACAATATCAGAATACCAATCAGAGAGTATATATTTCTGATCTATATGAATGAGGATGGTTTGTTCTAAAGAGGGAGGTTCTTGTGGATTCTCCCCTTCTGCATTTAAGGAAGGTTCTTGTGGATTCTCCCTTTGTGCAATTTGAGAAGGTTCTTGTGCATTCTTCTCATATAATAGTTTAGAAATGTAATTTATCCCCAATACTTTGCAATTGTATTCAGCCAGCAATTTGGCCAAACCTTGACCCTTCTCCAGCTTCATGGTCTTGTCTCAGGGTCAAATTCAAGAATTTTGGCAATCCATCTTCCCCTTCTTCCATCAATATTAGGTTGGGTAAAAATAGTTTTGACAACATGATTAGGGACATAGGTTCTAAAGGCTTTGAGGGCTTGGATTAAGGCATAATCTTGTTTTTCAATAATGTCATACCTAAGCTTAGCATACCTCATGACTTTAGAAAAGAAGGCTATGGGATGGTC
The DNA here is from genome assembly GCA_031772625.1 of Pinus tabuliformis. Classification (NCBI taxonomy): domain Eukaryota; kingdom Viridiplantae; phylum Streptophyta; class Pinopsida; order Pinales; family Pinaceae; genus Pinus; species Pinus tabuliformis. Next base: position 1,885,572,061 of record CM062819.1, on the reverse strand, counting down.
ATCACCATTTGTATTCTTCTATAACAGTACAAATGCTAAGGTTGTCTCTAATGCAAAAGAAAATATGCTAAAAGGAGAGGATTACTCAGGACTGGCTAATGTAGGAGAGGAGTAATCTGGTCACAAATTTCCATTTCACTTCAATGTTATTTTTTAACATATCATTTATATCTTTGACTATCTCTGCATAATTAGGGATAAATCTTCTGAGAAAATTATTTTTCCCAAGGAAGGTTTGTATCTCCTTCTTATTTCTAGGTAGAGATAGAGTTTGAATAGTTGAAACTCTCTTTGGATCAATGATAACTCCCTCTTTGGAGATAATATTCCATAGTAATTTCCATTCCTTTACAACAAATAGAGACTTCTTTGGGTTTATTTATATGCCATATTTGCTACACCTGTTAAAAACCTTACTCAAGTTTTTTAAATGATTTTCATTAGAATTAGAGAAACCAGTTAAATCATCTAGATAAATGATAGTAAATTTAGATGTATTACCAACAAATGCTAGATCCATGGCTCTTTGGAAAGTGGCTCCAGCGTTTTTTAGTCCAAATGGCATCCTGGCATACATGAATGTACCCTACGGAGTGGTAAAAGCAGTTTTGTCTTGGTCAACTTGACTCACCATAATCTGGTTGTAACCAGAAAATCCATCTAGCATAGAAATCCTATTTGCACCTAAAATGCTCTAAAGTAGATGGTCCATTTTGGGCAATGGGTAGTTATCCTTTAAAGATGATTTGTTTAGATTTCAGAAGTCTACACATAGCCTAATTTCACCATTTTTCTTTCTAACAGGAACTAGGTTAGCTACCCAATCAGAATACCTAAGAGGAACTATGATATGAGCATCAAGCAAATTTTTAAGTTCTTTCTCAATAGTTGGAAGAAGTATTGGATTGATTCTTCTTAGTTTTTGTTGGAATGGTTTTGCTTCTGGTTTGAAAGGAATCTTATGCTCAATTAAAGATGTATCATAAGTTTTAATTCATTATAAGACCAGGCAAAAACATCTTTGTAATTTTTAAGAATGAAATATTTGTTTTTAACATCCAAAGGCAAAGATGATGACAATTTAACATTTTTCACTTCATTTAAAGTCCCAATATTGCACTCTTCGATTTCTTCTTCAATTGAATTAGAAAAGGGGTTTTTGGAGACATCATTATTATCAAATAGATTTTCCGATGGAACTAATCCTTTGGGAACAAAATTATTAGATAATTGAATGATATCATGATCAAGAATTTTAGGACTGAATGAAGTTTTTGGGCTCTCTTGATTTGATTCTTGGACATATTTTTGATCTTCTTCAATTTTCATATTTGATAATTGATCAATGACTTGAAGAAAATATTTTAATATCTCATCATCCTAAAAAATCTGCCAGTGTTTAAGGTTATCAGGAATTGATGGTTTGTACTTGACTTGAATATGATATTCCAACAATATTGGCTAAGGGATTTTGAAAGAGCTTGCTGAAACAACAAGTGAATTAGCATGCATATTCTCATATCTGGGTATAGTAGTTATGTTAAATCCTTGGAATAAATTTTCAATTATATCCCAAACTTCATTTCTATAAGATCTAAGTCTTGGGTGCTTTGTTTGACACAAGTTCCTAACCTGCTTCACTATTAGCTCAGAATCAGAAAAGACACTCAAGTTTTGAACCTTTAAACTCTTAGCTAGTTCAAGACCAAGAAGAAAAGCTTCATACTCAACCACATTATTGGTGACTTCAAATTCAATTTTACATGACTAAGTAATATTTTCTTTATTTGGTGAGATTAAAACAATGCCTGCTCCTGCTCCTTCCTTTGAGAAAGAGCCATCAAAATAAAGTTTCTAGATGTTTTATTTTACAATTTTAGGTTTGGAAACTGTATTTTCAATAGAAGGTTGAGTGTTTGATGAATTTTGCAATCATAAATGAAAGCAACCAAATACTGATCTACCACATATATGGGGTGATTTTTTGCTTGATCAGACCTGAAAACAGTATGGAGAAATCTGACTTCCCTATATAACCTTAAATGTTCACCTCCATAAACTGGAATAGTGGCAAAAGACATGTCCATCTAAAGTGATCCTCCAAGTTTATCACATGATGATCTAGATAGAAGCATTCCAAACTTGGCAGGAATATGAGTGACAACTATGTCTAAAACTATACTCTGAACAGGTATTTGGGCTAGGGTGACAACTAGGTCTTTGATTAGTCCTAGACATGGTACTTTCTTTGAATCAAAGGTGTAGAGGTCATGATTGGAATGAGTAATTTCTAACTGAAGCTGGTCCATAATTACCTTTCGCATAATGTTATGAGAAGCACTAGAGTCGAACATGTAGTTATACAAGAGAAAATCATGGACCTTTAAAGTTACATAAAAGGGTGGAACAATATCATCAATCATATCAGAACTGGGGCCAAAAAATACTGATGGTTTTTCATCTTGTAGACTCACAATATCTCCCTCAACATCTAAACTAGATGATTGTATCCATTTAGACACTTGATTTTTATAACCTGGGTTCTTGGAAAGTTCAGCTAAAGGGATAGGAATATTGACTCTTTCCAATTATTTCTCAATATTAAAAGTTGTCAAAATGGTTTTATCAGATGAAATTTTTTTAGTAGATGACTCTACAGGTTGAAGTGTTGGAGTTTGTGTTTGAATAGATTTTATTGCAGGTTCAATTATAGTTGTAGATTTAGGAGGTCTACTTGGGCCTGATCTAGGTCTTAGATCATACCTCTTATTTAATTCTACAATAAAAAATTCATAGAATGCTTGATATTTGGAAAGTTAAGTATCTCCTTGTTCTTGTTCAAGAGACTGAGAGGAAGATGTAGGTACTATTGCCATTTGTACTGCTAAAGAATCAAGATTATAGATATCTTAGGCAATTAAAGGACCTACATCCTGAGGTTGTTGATCATCAATCAATAATGGTGGTTGGATGTTTTGATCAGAACTTGGTCTCTGGAGGATCTGCATTTGAGGAGCTCTTTGAAATTGAGTTTGAGCTTGTGGCCTAAAAAAATTTTGTTGAATGGTTCTAGGTTGTGTTTAAATTTTAGAAATCCTATTGGAAAGGTTTCTAAGTAAATATGTAATTTCATCAATTTTCTAATCTTCAAGTTTGGATTTGGAGGAAGATGAATCATCAATCCTAGCTTTTAATTTTATTTCTCCTTTTTCTGCTTTAAATTTAAGTTTGCTAGAAGCAGACCTATTATCTTCAACCTCTATGGCATTTGTCTGCATATCTTCTAATGTATTGGACACACTTTCTCTTAACATGACTACAAAGTCATCTCAAATTCTTTGGAAAATCTGACCTTTGCAACTTCTACCGGTGGCTCACAATCAACAAGCATTTTATGATAGAGCTTATTAAATCTCTTGATAAATTCGGCCACTGGCTCACTAGGTTTTCTCTTCAATTCTTCAAATTCAGTGAAAAAGTAGACAGGATCCTTATTTACCCACCATTGGTTCTTAAATATAGTTATGAGCTCATTCCATGCTCTAATAGAGTCAGGTCTAAGTTGCCTAAACCAGATCCTAACATTTCCTTCTAAGGATTGCACAAATAATCTCATATAAACATTTTCATGTTCGATGTTCATATTATCAACAAAATCTAGGAAAGAAACTACATGATCTTCTGTTGAAGGACGAGTTTCACCATTGAATGTTGGTAAATGATTTACATATCCATCTGGAAAATTTTCCAAGTTTTGAGAAAGAACTAAAGCAACATATCTTGCTTGTACAATGGGTTGAAAATCCATGATGGAAGGTGGAGTCTCGGGTGACTGAGTGGATAATGAAGAGGAAGAAGAAGATCATGAAGATCAAGGTGAAGAAGAAAAATCGGTAAGGGTATTAGTATGTGGAGGAGAAAAAGAAGGAGGCGACCTCCTTGAAGATTTCAAAGGGGTTTTAATAACCAATTTCTGAACTCCTAAGGGAAAGTCTTCCTTATTATAAAACAAAGGATTTGAATAGACAGAGAATATCTCTTCAAGATTAGTAGAAGTTGATGGAACATAATAAGGAGTTGGAGAATGGAATCTATAAGTTTGAATTCAGGTAAATGTAAACCCAATTATTCCTCAGACGAAGGTGATTTTGTAGGAATGGATGGCACTTGATATGACTCAAGTGATTGGATTAAAAAGGCTAATGGAAGATATACTCCTTTTGAATGGAGTTCATAAACCCTAGGAGGTATTTCAACCGAATCAAGATTAGATAGAACAAATGAAAAAGGATCTACAAAATATATATCTTCAGAATGTAATGTTGAAGAAGAATAAGAGGTTTGATGTCTTCTCCTTAAAGAGGCTCCCCAAATAAGTCTCTTTGGCTCTGGAAGAGGGTTAACAATCTTAGAATCAGAGCATGATCTAGTATTCTTAAAAGGAGCCATTTTGAAACAGTGGAATCGCCAGGTGAAATTTTTTGACCTACATCTAATCCTTTATTCACCTTAAAGGAAAGCAAAAAATCATTGTCCCAGGGAAAATAAAACTTTCAATCCTTCGGTCCCTGGAAACAATGCGAATCTGATGTTGTCCTTTGAGATAACTTTAGGTCAATTAGTTATGCCAAAGAATATATAATGTTTTGTTGTTTTAAATGATTGGATGACCACTGAACAATTTTTATAAACAGGTGTTTCAAACTTAGATAGATTTCCAAGTAAAATAAAAGTTTGTTCTTTAACCGCACATAGTTAATTTGATTTTAATGGGGTGGAAATGTAGAGCATGGAGAAGTATAATTGATTTAGTATTCAAACTGAATACATAACCAGTTATAATTAGAAATTAAGAAAACAATGTTCACTTAATCAACAAAATATAATTAAACTATTATAGAGATTTGATGTAATTTATATTTAAAGAGGAACTTACAATAACAAACAGTTCTGTAAATTATTTTCTTATTTAAAATGACAACTTCACAGAGGATTCAAAATGAGACTGAAGCTCAGTTAAATTTTGAATCAGATAACTGCAAAAGAATTAATTTATATCAAGAAAACATAATGAATAAACAAGATGAAATACAACTCACTACGAAACATACCATATGAGGTAAATCCATAATCTTTTATTATTCCAAAAAAAATCTCTAGCTTAGTACAAATATGCTTGATATCTTGTGCAAGGGTTCAACCCCTAATAACTCAAAGGGGGAGTTATTTATACAAAATTTGGAAAAGATCTACAATCCGTTTTAGAATAACATACCAAAATAGTACAAAATTACAAAAATATATCAATATAATAGGAATCGAGAAATTGGTGAAGAGGTGGCTCTATCCTTTGGGAATCTATTGATGATATGACTTGAAATAATGATGAGATATCATGTTGTTAGAATAAGAAATTACTAAATTGTTTCACACAATTGATCCCATATTTATTCGCTTTGGATTTCCACATTCACCATATTTCTAAATGTTTCATCCAGTTCCGTGTATCTCTTGAAATTTGGCTTGGTGAGAAACAAATGTTTAATTTCATGCATGATGGTTAAATCAAACTCCAAGGCTTATAGAAAGGCCTTCCCTGTTATCTATCCTTTGATTCCTGCAAATTTAGTTCTGTCAACTGCAATAGTATACAATTCCTTGAAATAATCCTCTAATTTGATCAATTTGTCATTCAGGCCTACCAATCCTGGTAGTCCTTTATGATTCAAGCTATTAAAATTTGAATGAAATCTTTTGATAGTAATATCTATAGTTTGACATGTAGTTTCTAATTGGCTGATCAAATTCTTCTTTTGTAATACCTTCTAAATCTCTAAGATGGTAGTTGTTATGTCTGAGATGTTTATTTCTTCTAATTCTTCTCTGCATTTTGAATTTAAAAATTTAATCATATATGTGGCTTTTGTTGGCTTGGTCTTCAAGGCTTCTTTCTGTTCTTCTATGATTTCTCTACACTTGGTAATGAGTTCTTGCTACTAAAAAATAATCTGTATGGATGGCCATACATCTGTCATGGATTGGCTGATTTTTGTCTAGATATTTTCCTTGGCATGGGCCAAAGTATCTACCATTAAGGACTCACTTTCCAATTTCTAGATTTTAAGTTCCAATTTGTGGGACTACTGCATCTCCTAGACATACAAAGTATCATTTTTTACTTTTTTCAATTCTAAGTTTTGGAATTTATGTAGTAATTTCTCATTTTCCTATTTTTGTGTGCCCAATTCTTGTGATAATCTTTCTGGATTAGTTGTTGTTGATGTTGACTCAATGGATGTTGATGATGAACTAAGCTTTGTGCCTGCAATTGCTATGGGTACTACTGTGACTGGAGCCATAGAAAGTTGTGCTACTTCCTTCTTTTTAGTAACTCTTCAATATGCTCTTCCATATGCTCTTATGGTACAGGTCCATAAGTGTTGCTGGTGAAAAATGGCTGAGAGAGTCTAATTGAGGGACTAGGAGCATATGGTTTATCATCTCAGCAGAGATGGTGATTAGAATGTCTCCATTCTGAGCCACAACTACTCTTTTTACAAGGTCATATTTGGCTTGACACTAGGTAATAAGGTCAGGGAACTCATGTATTTTTGGGAAACTAAAGAAAGGTAATAGAGATTCCCAAAATCTGGTTGGGTCTTGCTTGTCTAGGTAATCCTGTTTGAGCCATAAGCGAAGTTCATAGAAATCAAACTCACACTTGGCTTCTATAATTTTGAACAGTGAGTCTGCAAGAGGAACATGGTCAAGGTCGAGCCGAGTTGGAGTAGGAGTGCTTTCCTCTGCACTCTTCTTTTTAGCTTTACCTTTTGGGGCCATGGTGGTAGACAGAAGGAAAAGGAATTTTGGTAACAGATCGATGGAATAGGAAAAGGTCCTACAGAAACTGTTTACCTACAAATAACAGAAAAGAGTCAGAGGAAAGTGACAAAGAGGTGGGTATGGGTTTATTTATAACATGCCAGGAAGGGTTAACGGTTTTATTCATGACCATAGTGGTTTTAATGCACAGGAGCAGAGCTACAACAGGTGAATATAAATGGGTATGACAGCAAGGCAGCGAGCTCGTGAGATGGCAACGTGTATGTGAGGTGGTGGCATGGGATTGGTTAGGGGATAACAGTTGAGGCACAGGATGAAAGATTGTTGGTGGAAGGAAACCACGAGCGGTTTGCGGGGGGGGGGGTAGCGAGTGGTTTACGGTTTTGAGTGGGGGGGTAAGAGTGGTTTACAGTGTTGAGCCGGGTGGGGGTGCGGAGTAATATGGTGGTGACACGTAGGGTTGGGGAATCCGCTAGTGAAACTGCTTTACGGAACCCCGCCCCCCTACCCCATCGTGTTAATGAGAAACTATCGAGGGGGTGAGAAATATCTCCCCGCCATTGATTCGGGTTGGGAGTAGATCGGCCGTTGAATGATGTGCTCTTTTTATTTAAAGCTGACAAGACCTTTTGTCCGTTATCGACTTTGGACCAAATGATATATATGCACTATATAAGATAATTTTTAATGCGAAAGGTTTATAACCAAAAATTAATCCCGATTAAGGAAATTAATCATTAATTAACAAAATTTAACATTTTTCTAATGTGGTGCATTTAACTGAGCAGCCCTTGCATTTATTTTTTTATTTGAAAATGAAGCCTTTATTTCTTTTTCTTCCCTAAAATTTTTATTTTATTTTTCCTTCTTTCTTTAGGGAAACTAACTCCTAACATTTTATTGATATGGATGCCTATAAAATATAAAATTGTCCTAACATTTTTATTTTTCATTCTTTTCCATCCATATCCTAACTTAAAATTTTGAATTTATTTTTGACCAATATACTAACCTATCAAAACCAAATAATGTTACAACAATTTGAATATCCTATATTTCTCTTCCCTTTAGGCCTTCCCATGAGGTGTATTTATATCACCCCAAAATAGTTGTTTCAGTTGGGATACAGTTAGGCCACGAGCTCCTGTAGGCGGGATTTCAGTGTAACCTATAAACCTACCCATAAAATAGGGATTTTATATTTTTTTAATATTTCAAATTATATATGCAGGTTGGGTATAGATGGACCCACATTTGTATGCGCTTTTTGAAGGGCAGAGTCACGTATGAAATTTAAAATAATGTTTTTTAGTAATTGGACCAAGTCTGAAGGGAAAGGGCTTCCCAAGGCCATGACTCAGAGAATAAAGTATAAAAGGGTGATAAATTATGCTATAATGCCCATGAAAGGAGAAACATGAAGAATTTATTGCGACGCAAGAATTCAGATCCCATGGTGTTAATTAAAATCATTTCTGCAGACCTGCATGGAGTTATTATGGGATCATAAAGAAATTGAGGGAGTGTAAGCGCTGATAGATAACTGTGCTAGAAATGATAAGTCATTACTAGAATAGCAAGGTGAACCGATGCAAGAAGAGAACTGGTAGGGAGATGCGGATGCCAGCATAGATTGGTGATTTTGAAATGGAGTAGGTAATCCTACACTTGGGATATGATGCTAACGTAATGCCAAAGAAAACCTGGGAAGATATGGGGAATCCTAAGTTACAGTGGTCGCCAATTCAGCTGCACATGGTGAACCAGCAAAATATAATTCCAATGGGTCACCTACATGGAGTAACTATACATTTGAAGGCGCAAGTACACTAGAAGATTTTGAGGTTATTGAGATAGTAGATGACAGTAATCCATACCTATAATTTCTTGGGATTGATTATGCCTTTGACATGAACGAAATATTTAATTTGAAGAAGTGAAACATGGTATTTCAAAAGAATGAGCTTCAAGTGATTTTTCTGTTGGATCTAGCAGAAGGTGCGCGATACACAAAACCAGTCTGTGATTATTATGAAGATGAAGACATTGATCACATATATAAGATAACTGCGTGAAATGAACATTGGATCAATCCCACCGCAGATGGCAAGATCAGGTGGGATAAGAACAATTCCTGCCAATCAAATTCAGATGAAGAGTTATAAAACTGGTGTAAGCAGTTGCATCAGGTCTCTATGTTGCAATGCAATCGTCTTACATAGTCACTACGATGTATATCTATTAAGGGATGTAACTTGTCTTATTATGATGGCTTGGATGATGTCAATATGTTTCTTAACCATTTTGAAGGGGACGTACCAGAGGAACATCAGTTCTCGGCCTTAGGTCTAGTGTTGAGAGCTACGCCTGCAAGATGGTGGGGTACTCACAAGGATAATATTGTTGTCTGGAAGGAATATCATAGAATGATATGATTAATATTTTGCTATGCAAACACCCGAATCATTAAAAAGTACACAAGAAAGGATGATATGCATGAACATCTAGCTTGATAGACTAAGGCATGGGGTGAGGTACCTCAACTAGAGTGGGTGCATATCTTTATCCATAACTTGGATGTTATACCAAGGAACTGGTATGTAGAGACGGAGTTTCGACATGGGACTGCTGATTGGGATGAAATGAAGGAGATTTTCTTGGTGACATTCATTTTTGAATATGGGTTCAAATGCATTGATGAAGCGCTTCCAGAGATTGAAGTAGAAGTATTCCAAACACTCATAGAGCCTATCACTTGGATACAACCTCGCTGGAGTATGCAACTACAACATGCTTTGGAATGTTACAATGTTACTACGGAAGAAGACAATGAGGATTTGTGGAATATTAATATCCTTGAGTTAGAGGGACTGCACGAAGTTGTTGGAACTGATATGGAGATCCTTGATATCTCCCAACCGGTAGCACAAAACAAGTAAATATTGGCTTAGAAGCAGAACCAAAATTCGCGCACATTGGCAACTATTGGGATGAAGACGCAGTGGATAAGGTTTTTGAATTATTAAACGAATCTTAGGATTTACTTCCAACTAAGTTCTCTAACTTAAAGGGGATATTAGGATATTTGGGTAGGATGAAGATCAATCTAAAACCCGATGCAAATCCAGTTAAGCAACTCCCATATCGGTTGAATCCAAAATAAAAGGAAAAGGTATGAGAAGAACTTGAAAAGATGCTCGCAACAGGAATAATTGAGCCTGTAGAAGAATCAGAATGGATCAGTCCTATGGTGGTCCAGGAGAAGGAAACAAAGGGTGATATCAATATCTATGTTGATCAGAGGAAGTTAAATGATGCATGTGTACATGATCCATTTCCTACGCCTTTTACAGATGAAGTTCTAGAAAATGTTGGTGGGTAGGAAGCTTATTCATTCACAGATGGATTTTCAGGATATCACCAAATTAAGATTGCACCAGAGGATAGAAGAAAGACTACCTTTGCTACAAAATGGGGGTCTTTCCAATATATAGTCATACCTTTCAGACTAAAAATTGCTCTTGCGATATTCTCAAGGGTGGTAGTCACAATGTTCAAGGAATTCATTCATAATTTTTTGGAACTATACTTCGATGATTGGACGGTGTTTGGGCTAGTTAAGAAGCATGTCTCTAGTCCGTTCTTGATGTTGGATACATGTAGAAAGTATCATATTTCCTTGAATTTGAAGAAATGCATTTTTTGCGTACCTTATGGAATACTTTTGGGACATGTTATCTATAAGCAGGAATTAATTATAGACCCTGCTAAGATTGTTGTAACTATCAATTTGGGATCCCTTAAGAATGTAAAGCAATTATGCATGAATTTGGGTCATACTGGGTACTACATGAATTTTATTAAGGCATACACGCAGATCACTGCGCCCATGGAGAAGTTGTTAAAGAAGGATACTACATTCTATTGGGACGACGACTGTTAGAAAAGCTTGGATATTCTGAAGGAAAATATGGTTACAACACTAATCCTAGTATTCCCATATTGGAAGAAGGAATTTCATGTGCATGTAGATGCATCTTGTATAGCATTGGGAGTTGTCTTAACTCAACTAGGGGCAAGAGATATTGATCACCTGATTTCCTTCGCCAGTCACAAACTATATAAGGCAAAGAATAACTATTCAACCATAGAGCGAGAAGGATTGGCCATGGTTTATGCACTACAAAAATTTAGGCATTACCTACTAGGTGCGCACTTTCAAGTGTACATGTACCATTGTGCTTTGAAGTACCTAGTCAATAAGCCTGTGTTGGGGGGGGGGGGGGATATGTAGATGGCTGCATCTTTTCCAGGAGTATGATTTTGAAGAGATAGTTAAGCCCGAGAGATTGAATGGTGGACCTAATCACCTCTCTTGGATTGAGAATGGTGAAGAGACCACTAATATTGATGAAGGGTTACCTAACGCACAACTCCTAAATTGCTGTCAGAGTTACGGATGAGAATTTTGTAGACATTAATCATTTTTTATCTACTGGTGTAGCTCCTAGATTTTATACGACACAACAAAATAAGGAATTAGTTGTCCGAGGTGCATATTTTTTCGCGATTGCAGGACACTTATATAATATGGGATGAGATGAAGTTCTACATTGATATGTACCTAAATATGAAAGACATAGTATTCTAGATGAAGTACATGGTGGTGTCATTGGAGTAAACTATGCTAGCAAGGAAACTGCATAGAATATTCTGCAAGTAGGATTATGGTGGCATATGACACACAAAGATTCTAAGGAGTAATCTAGTTCTTGTGATGTGTGTCAAAGGGTCGGGAGGCCATCATGAAGGGATGAATTTCCATTAAATCCATAAGTCAGGCTACAATCATTTGAGAAATGGCCAATTCACTTTGTTGGACATATTCATCCACTAAGGAACAAGACGGGAGCACATTATATTATCATTGTGATAGAGTACTTAACTAGATGGGCCAAGGCACAAATTGTGAAGGATTTCTGCTCAACAACTACTATGAAGTTTATATTCGAATTTATTCTGTCAAGGATTGGATGCTCGAAGATTCTGATGAGTGACAGAGTTTCACACTTCCTGAATGAGAGAATTATGGCCTTAATAGAAGAATTCCATATGTACAATCAGAAGAGTACATCGTATCATCCCCAGGTGAATGGAACTGTCGAAGTTTTCAACAAAATATTGGAGAATTCCCTAACAAGGGTCTACAATGTTAATAGGAATGATTGGGATGTGCGCACACTGGCAGTTCTATGGGCATATAGGATGACCTGTAAGAAATTGACTAGGAAAACACCATTTTGACTAGTTTATGGACAAGAAACAGTGATGCTGATGGAATATATAGTGCCCAACCTTAGGATCATAGCAATTACCAAGATGGCAGATCACGACGTAATGGAGGAACTCCCAGTGTAGCTACTTGCGTTACAAGAAGACCGCTTTTCAGCTAGCTTTCATTAGAAGATGCAGAAAGCTAGAGAAAAGGCATGGTATGATAATCAAATTAAGAACTGTACTTTTAAGAATGGAGATTTGGTCATGATGTATGACAACAAGTTTACCAAATTTTTGGGGAAGTTTCAGAGGCATTGGCTAGGCTCGTACATGATCAAGGATATTTTGGATGGTGGCGTTGTTCATCTCGCGAAGCTGAATGGGGAAGTGTTTCTAGGAAAGATTAATGGGAGAAGATTGAAGGTTTATAGGGACAATATTAGCCCTGCGCAATGACTACCTAAGAATAGGAAATTCTTAGTTCTTTTGTCCATTGAAAGAGAGTGTAGGACTATAAACTATTATGTCAGGGAAAAATTCTATCAAAGAGGAGGGTTGTTCACTGTTTAAGAAGATGGCACATGTGGAAGATACAAAGCAGTAGTTGTGCCATACGGAGGGGTCTCGCGCAGCTGCCCAGAAAGTGGCCGTTGGAATAACTATAGTTGATTTGACATCAATTTTTCCGTTAGAAGGAGAGAGGGAGATGCATTTAAGGAGATATCTATGAAATATGCGACCAAAAACACATTAATGAGGGAGATCTTGAGGGAATCAAGTGGTTTGAATTCAAAAAAGGCTATAAATGTGGCACCCCACTCGACATTCAGACACTTTGCTTTCAAAGAGCTTATTTTGTGATTTTACACCTAAGTGTGAGCCGGGAGAATTGTTGGATGTCTGAGTGGAATCGGATAGAGTTGGAGAAGGAATTATTGTAGATATGGTTTGCATATACCATCAGAGAGACTCAAGATGCGTCACATCTTTTTGTTGGGGGCTTGTTGGGACGGGGTCCCCCAGGGTTAAGTTTTGGTAAGTCTTAAGTCAAATTTTTATAAGATATAGTAAAGTCTCCGCATTTTGAGGAACAGAGTGCAAGTAGCATAGGTTGTTAAGAGTAAAAGGTGATTTTAGGAAAATAAAAGACCCTTACTTTGTAAAGAGATGAGTTGTATTAAGCTCCACCAATGGTTCACGGACCATGGTATTATAATGTAAACACTATAAAATGGAGTCATTGAGGCGTCATAAGGCAATTAAGTTAATTCAATGTTAGGATTGATGTTTAGAGTCTGAGTTTTTATTTTTTGTATTCAGGCAAAGGGGAAGTCTCCTACCCCTGTGTGTGTAGAAACCTTTGTAAGCCCGCAGCTGAGTGCGTAGGGTCTGAAAATTATATGTATTGAAGATCTGGACTAATAAAGAGTATATGAAGAAATTATGTGTCTGAATTGTATGTTTTTGTATTTTCTATATTTATGCTCAGTTGAATTCCATTTATCTGTCAGATTGTTGTAATTACACCACGAGTATCAAGATCTACTGTTATATGTTATTTTATGTGTGATTAGGTCCTTAGGAAAAGTTCATAACTCTGTTTAATTGGAAATTGCTTTAAGTTTGGTGATTTTGAGGATAAGGGTTTGTAAAGGTTAAGTCAAGCCTTAAACTGAAGAAGCAACTTACCCTCACATCACATAGCCCTATGGATGTAGAATCCTAGTTCTAGAATCCCCAATACTACCTCGGGTGGGACTACAGCCTGTGCCAAGTGGGTTGTTGCTGAAAGGGGCGGTAGTGTAGGGTTTTGTTGGTTAGTGCAACTAACTCTAAACGTGGCTCCAAGCCCCCTCAAGCCAACACTTCATCTGAGGTGGTTTTCACCTCTATAGAAGGAGCATCATCAGATAATTTTCTTTTCATGAGGTTTAGATATACAATCTTTTTTGAAGTGTCCTTCCTTTCCACATTTCTAGCACACCTTATAGGTTTTCCTGGAAATTTAGATCTCCCTCTACATTTAAATCTTCCACTTGAGGACTTATTTTTGTTTATGTTCTAGGAATGTCCTCATATAGACAAGGCATGTCCATTCTTTCTCTCCATATTTTTCTGTATCATCTCCTCTGACAACAAGGATGAGACTATTTCATCAAACTTCAAGGTAGTTTTATTGCTACCTATAGCAACAACCAGAATATCCCACAATTCTAGTAGAGAACAAAACAAACTGATGCACTTATCTTTATCTGAAATTTTTATATGAACATATAACAACTGGCTCACCACAGTATTGAATCTGTTCAAATGATCTGTCACCGAGTCTCCATCCTTCATCCTTAGGTTATAGAACTTTTTTCGCAGGAACAATTTGTTCACCAGAGACTTAGATTGGTACAAAGTCCCTAACTTGACCCATAAATCCTTCGTTGTAGCTTCCCCTAGTGCATTCAACAATAATGAATCTGAGATACAAAACTGTATTGTGCTCTTTTCCTTCTGATCCAACTTCACCCAGTCTTCCACTCACATCTACTGTGATCCACTGATCTTTATCCACTAGAAAACCCTCCATCTTGAGCTTCCACAACTCAAAACTCTGACCATTAAATTTCTGGATCTCTATTTTTCCACTGCTTGTCATCTTTTTTCACCACAAGAATCGATCCTTCAGATCTCCCATTGAACATAATCTACCATAGGCCCGAGAAAAACCCCTCAGTAGAAAAGGAATCCCTTCAAGATGAAACAACTCTGATACTAAATGTAGGTTTTAACCCTATATAGAAACTACATGCAGACAAAATCTAAAAATAGAAATTAAACAATGACGAGAATATAAAACAAATACACAGAGATTTCCCCTGGATCCCAAAACCGGGACTACCTTATTAATTCTTCATTATGTTCCTTTTAATGTTACGATGCATATGTATACATGCTAAAGCATTCATAAACACCAATATATTAACCCTATATTATAACATAACCATAGTTACCTTGAACCGATCTACAAAATACCATGGGCAGAAAACCATAATGCCCAAAACAATGTGCAAGACCTATGCACAAAACCATAGGTAGGGCTACACACCTAATATAAGGTCCAAGAAAAAATTCCTATGGCGTTCCCCGAGACCCTGTACAGGGGGGTGGTAGCCCCACTGAAACTCTCCAACAGGGGGGGATGCACCCCCCTGTGACCCCTCTGATGTACCCACCACAACAAAATGAGGGGCTCCCGCCCCAACTGTGACCCTCGCATGTGTGCGGCTAGTTTTTGAAATAATATAACAAACACCTAAGAATAATATATGAGTCGTGATACACCTACCTATTATCCAACATTGCATAAATTCGAGGAATACTTTGGCCAACATCTGCCATTGTTTGTGCTTCCTTGGCACTGTAAATCTGTGGTATTTCACCCTGATGTTGTGGACAATATCGCTTGCAATGATCCTTGCCAAAATTTCAACACTATAAAGGTTTTCTCCTGTCACCCTTGCTCTACCCCACATACAAAAATCCATGTCCTCTATCAACTGCGTTTAACTTCTTATGTGGTGCTGCACTCTCCTTATCATCTATATCGTGTGATTTTCCTCTCTTCTTAATCCACTTTCCCTTATTCTTATCATTACCTTTCTAATCCTTCTTAGACTTATACCTATTCTTTGATTTTTCATAACAATGTTTCAACTTTTTGATGGCTTCATCCAATGATATAGGCTCATCAAACTCAACCTTGTCTTTGAATGACACTGGAAACCCACTGATGAATCTCTGAATATTCGCTTTCTCCTCCTTAAGATAAGGCACATACCTTAACAAATCTAAGAATCTACTAGTATACTCCTCATCGGTCATAGATCCCATCTTCAACTCATAGAACTCGTTTTCTCTATCATCATAGTATATCTCAGGTAGGTACTTTTTCCTTAAAAGTATCTCAAACTCACTCCAAGTCAATTCCCCTTCTTGAATACTTTTGACATTATTTAAATATTCCCACCAGATATAAACTTTCCCTTTACAACCGAAGGTAGCTAACCTTTATTTCATGTCCTCTGAGTAATCATGCAACCAGAAGAACTTATTCATCCCAAGCATCCACATTTCTACATCTTGTGACGTCTTCATTATCCATTAAATGTAGGAGGCCTTCATTTTTGTTGTAGCAGCTGCAACACCCTCCAAAATTTTGTATTGCATCCAAATTTCAGAGCCTTCCTTGGTTTTTCCTTTGATGGCTACAAATGCTCGAGCTCATCCCATGAGCTCTTGTGAAATCTTTCCACCTCTTTGCTCATCTGACCAGTGGTCATGTTTTGGCATGTTGATTGCCTTTTCATGCTTGCGATCTTGTTCTATAGATTTTGAATGTTCGTCTTTGTGTTCATGAGTTGTCTTCACTATGTTAACATCGGTCATAGTCACACACAAAGTTGTAAGCATTGTTACACAAGTGTCATCACGGACGTTCGAAGGTCTATATCAAGTATCACACTTTTCACTCTTAACCTTAAGACAGTTTCACTGAGCACATGTTTGTCTTGTTGGTTTGTGGTGTCGCATTCTCAAGTCATGCTAAGTGTCTGATCATAATTTCACGTCTACACAAGTTCAAATTCTCTCACACTTAGCCATTTTTCCTGAAAATCTGTCGACCAGACAAACCCTTTCAAACGGACCCCGACTGAGTTGCACTACGTAGTCTCAGCTCTTAGTGACCGTGATATGCTGCCCAAAACTGCGTAGTCTTTGAGGTTATTGTCTTGGATAGCTGCACTGCACAATATTGAAAGTGAGAAGGTTGTCTGTCTCCTAGAACTACGTAGAAGTTGTCTCCAAGTCCATTCGAATCTGCCCTTCCCACAAGATCTATTATCAAGCCTCCCTCTGGTCTTCCAGAAATATGCACTGTAGTGCGACCTGGGGCTGCATCGCTCTCCAAAACTACACAAACATGCCCAGCAACCTGCCTTTCACTTCCTATAGAAACTGCACAGTAATTTTGAATTAGGCCTCTCCTGCCTTGCTCTACACTATTCCTGGAAATAATGCAGGCTTGTTTGGTAGGCCCTCCTACTGGTTTTCTCTACTCGCCTCCTAAAAATTGGAAAGTCCTGATTAGTACACCTTCTGTTGCCCCACTCTGCACTACTTTCAGAAACTGCATAGTCATGATGGGAAGGCTCCTACTTCCTGTCCCGCGATGTCCCTCAAAACTTCTCAGTTGTGACTAGCAGCTCTTGGCAACTCGATCATGCCTTTCTCTGGAAAACTGAATAGAATTTCCTAGCAGTGCCCTATGTTGCCCTACTCTGTCTCCCTCTGAGAAATTGTGTAGATTCCCATATAGACCCCGAGTGGCCTTCTTAGTCGACATCCTGAAAACTATGCAAAACTTTCCAACAGTACCGGTCTCCACGACACCTTGCCTTGTCTTCCTCCCAGACACTACAGAATTCTGCCCGACTCGGTTCCACCTTGTAGCTGTCACTGATTTCCTTGATTGCAAAATTTTTCCTCCCAAGGACCTCTACGCAGGTTTTCTCGACTCTACTATGGAGCTCCTCATCCCAGCCTGAGTTGTTCTTTATGCATTTTCAGTGTCTTGTCCTCCCTCCCAATCACTTGGAACCAAAACTGAAAACAATGCATCATGCTAGACTAGGAGATTTTTGGATTTCATGTCGTCCTATCATGAGTGAAATGCAGGAACAGGTACACTGATGGAACATGGTGTGATGACAAGCAGGATGAAGAAGGAGTGCATGCTAGGAGACTTGCTCGCAGCTGAATGGACATACATATCACAACGAGCAGCAAGCGAAACAAATACATGAACTGAAGCATCAAACAAAGACCAAGACCATCAAATACCCGACAACACTTTTCCATGTGGAGGTGAAGACAAAACACATCGAGAGCACATCTATCACTAAGTAGCATAGAAACTTGACATGGAAACCATAGTCACCTAGTACATCTCAGCAATGACATGTCGATTTGTGTCGTGAGTTGTCTAAGCCACATCACTAATATGGTCCATAGTTGTTGTATTCAAAGGTAATGTAAAGTGAAAGCGCAATGGACGCACATATGAAGTTGAAGAGTCACGTCAGTTGAAAAGTCATAGGTAGTTGAATGGTCATGAGGGAAGTCCAAGAGTCACAATTGTCAAGCATCACCCTTGGCTATATATACCCCCTCATTGTATGAGCAAAGGACTTTTCACCTTGGCTCCTCTCACATAGTCTTGAGAGTTTGCAATTTGTTCTTTGAGGAGTGAGGAGTGGCTCCAATGTCCCACTACTAGGACTAGTGGTGTATGGTGTACAAATGTGTCTTGGGACTTTTTCTTAATTTAGAAGCCTATTTCAGGTCAGAACGTTTTCACGCATGTTTTGTATATGTTTGTAAGATTACTTTTTAAACATTTGTAATGCATGTTTTCTTAACCTGTACTAAGATAGTTTAACTATTTTGTTATTTTAGTACTTACATTGTTGAATATGTGTTGTATTTCTTATCACTGCTATCTCGTCCGTGTGGGCTACTCCGCAGGAAATTTGAAAGATCATTCTTGTTTTCTTGGTTCTAATGACTGTCACCTCCATGTGGAATATTGTGCTAGATGGTGTACTTGTTTTCCCTTGCACTTTGGTTTTAATGACTGTCGCATCTGTTGTGGAATACTCTGCAAGATGCTTGATAGATCCTTGTTGTTTTTCGCATGTGTATCTCCCTGGGTGGTACTACTACCTCTCATCTAGAGGCTCACTTTTACCGCCTCCCTTACTGTAAGAGAACCCAAACACAAAGTTACATTACACACTCACCAGGCATACTCAAATTGCTTTTAGAAGATACAAGCATAACACTCTCATGTGCTAAACAACAAGAGCTAAGGTAAATCTCTAAGATTATGGCAATCGGGCCATCATACTAGATGGGAATCCTACACCAAACGATGTGAGGTCTAGTTGGGACATCACATAGGGGAGATCCCCTTTGTTGGTGGGTCCAACACCGTTAATAGTTTCGTAAAATCCTCTAGCAAGTACTGCTTCTCACTTCTCCTATATGGATGGTGACGTTGATCATGATGTTGTCTCTGTAAATCAAAACTAGAATGAAATCCATAGCCATTACCCCTCCCTTTCAAGTGTATCCAAGAACCCACGATCTCTGACTATATCATCCATGTCAAACATGTATCCCGACTAAGACCTACTGTCGTATGACCCATCAGTGCTTTCCTCTTTTCCATGACTGATCCTAAGCGGTCACTATCTTTTCAAATTTGATAGACTCTGAAAAGTCACTTCATTAACCTCTGTTTGTTTCTCATGTTACCTAGAAAGTATTTCCTTTATTCAATTATTTTGTCATTTTCTGCCTTATAACTCCTGATCTCTCCTTTCAAACTTCTCAATGTGTTTGCTATGTCAGGGGAGTATGCATCACGATGCTTCTTGTTGGGCACAACCCAACTTGATCCAAGTTTTGGTTCAAAGACTCTGCATTTTGAGGAGCGGAGTGTGTGGAGCTGGTGAAGTTCTATTCATTGCGTAGTGTTTAGGGTCTTTGGGGTGGGTCAAAAGTCCTTTATTTTGTAACGAGCTTCAGGTATTAGCCGCTTTTTTTGTCGAATCCATGGTATGTGGACTGTGGTCTTGTAGAAAGGAAGTCTATATAAAGAAGATGGAATACTTTGCCAAATATAGGGTGACTAAAAAAGCATAGATTGTTCATATTCTCTATCTTGAGTCTGTAATTTTGGGGAAGGCTTCACAACTGAGTGTGTGGAGGCCTTGAAGAGTCTGCAACTGAGTGCGAAAAGCACCTACAGCTAGGTGCGCAGGTTAGGGAAGAGCATGTATTGAAGATCCTTATTAATAAATAAGAAACTTGGTGAAGTATTGTGTATCTTTTTGTGTTCATTCTCTATTGTTATTGATATTTTTATGCATGCTTTTTATTGAATTATGCGAAAATAAAACATGTATACTATTTTATTTTATGTCTATGCGTTAAGTACCAATATATAAGGTGAATCATCAGCACGAAGTTATTCATATACATGAAGTTGTAGGTAGATCTAAGACATAAGTGGACACACAGATGCCACAATGCGCATATCCCTCCGGCTACTGAAACTTGGTTCTATAACCTCCCATAACCGCTTTGGGTGAGACTATGATGTACTTGTAGGTTGTTGCTAAAAGAGCCAGTGGTTGAGGGTTTTGTTGGGGCACAACACACTCCAAACCTAGGTTAAGCCCCTTTAAACCAACAAATGGTTTCGTTGCCGAGAGTGGGATCTGCTTAAGGGATATTTTTTGGCGCCTATCGAAGAAATAAATCTAGGAGTGCGTTGAACAGAAAGAAAAAGAATTTGCGGAAAAGGAAAACTGAAACCCTCGATTATCATATGAAGATTGGTTGTAGAAGTATATCTTCGAAGAGAAATACAAAATATTCTTTGTTTCGTTCTACATTGAATTGTATGAGTGGGTATCTAAGTTGACCGAGCAGAAGACTTGTTTCAAGAGAGACAAACCTAAGGAGTGGAATCCTGAATTGATAGGGAGACTCAAGAACGCTAGTAATAGTATCTCAAGGGCTATTGATTTCTGGATCGATAAAATTTCTGGAGGATTTATTATTGATTTTGCGATAGATACGATCATGTCCTATAGCGAAGCTAAACGAAGATTTTTCAAAGGACCACGCGATCAGCGCTTAAGATCTTTTAATCTCTGGATTAAGATGCTATTGTGTGAAAAGGGAATTCTGTGAATGCATTCAGATTAATGTTTGGATGAAGAGGAACTAAGTCTGAACCAGGGTCTATGCAAAGTGGAAAACGATATAGAAAAAATATAAATAATTTTATTGAAACTGATTATAGCCCCTTGTTAGGGGGATCTGAGAGTGAAGAAGAAAGAAGTAACCCTACAACCCCACAACATTCCCCCACCTGTCCTGAGGATGCATTGAAGTTAGGAGTTGAGAATAATTAGGGTGTCTTTGGATTCCCCATCCATCCACCCCCCTTACACTCCATCCCCTCCCCATAATTCCCCTACACCCCACCCCCTCCACCTCCACCTAGCCACCCAAGAAGGAAAATGGCCAATGACACTAAGATGGCTATTTTTAAAGGACTGGGATCAGAGGATCCTGATCAATTCTGGTTTGTAGCTGATGTAGTATAGACAACAAGACATATCACTAGGGATGATGTAAAGAAGGTGCAGCTTGTCATGTCGCTGTGAGAAAGAGCGCTAACCTGGTATATGAAATAATCAGTGACTAACCCAACTGCTTTGTTGGATGAAATTAAGAAAGTATTGGCATCAGAATTCAAGAATCCAAAAGAGGAATCTGTTGGCATTATGATACATATGTTGTACTTGATGGCAACCCACTCATCTCAGATGATAAATTATAGTGCAGAAAAGTTCACGCACTTTCATGAAGATAAAAGTTTCTTTCATGTAGAGAAAGGTTCACACACTTTTATGCAGAGAAAAGTTTATTTCATGTAGAGAAACGTTCACGCACTTTTATGCAGAGAAAAGTTTATTTCATGTAGAGAAAAGTTCACGCACTTTCATGTAGAGAAAATTCCCTTTCATGAAGAGAAAAGTTCACACACTTTCATGGTTGGCTCATGGTATTAGTCCTACAGTTTTTGATCCTATGGTTTTGGTCCATGGTATTGCATCCAAAAGTGTTGATCTCATGCACTTTCGTGGTTGGTTCATGGTATTAGTCCTATAGTTTTTGATCCTATGGTTTTGGCTCGTGGTATTGCATCCAAAAGTGTTGATCTCACGCACTTTCATGGTTGGTTCATGGTATTAGTCCAACAGTTTTTTGATCCTATGGTTTTGGACCATGGTATTGTGGAAGGCCTAAGACTATAAAAGAGGAAGGAGATCATTTGGCAAAGCATCATCGAATAAATTGAATATCTAATAAGTGCTAGATCTGAAATATTTGTGATTGGGTTATGGTGCAGATTTGGATCCGAATGAAGGAGGAACCTTAGCGCATAAAGAAGGATACGTTCTATTGATGTGTCATAATCTTTATGCTTGAATAATAGTATCTTTGCATGATTTTGATCTGTTATATGAGGCGCATGCTTGATCTATAAATCTGACAATCTGGGTTAATTAGTGTCTGAATATTTGAAAGAAGGAATTATCCTTTATAGATCTGCATGCAGGTTTCAGGTTGTTGAAGTAGCGTATATCTTTAAATTATGATCTAGCTGCCTCTGTCTATTGCTGTAGTATTCTGGGTTCAGAATTTGGTGTGTGGTTACTGTTACTGTGTTCTAGGTAAAGCTGTTAGAGAAGTGTTTATTTGATTCAGTGCTAATTGGGAAAAGGAGATTGTTTGATGCAGATATACTTGATGATTGATTGATGTTCATGGATCCAGTCTGAAAATTTATGATCCGTGGTCCCTGGAAGAAAGAGAAGGTTGTAGCCTTCAGTAGGCCAGCACCTACGTACTAGTATCTTGGCTAGTACAAGAGCTAAGGGGGTTGTAGCTCCCTTCCAGGAGAAGCTGGAGAACGAGAGAGGGTTGTAGCTCTCTGCAGGTTGTAGCCTGTGTACTGGTAAAGGACTGCACCAGTACAAAATCATTGTGAAAGGAGTTTCTAATTGAAAGAAGATAGAGACATATTGCAGCAGCTGGTTTTCACCCACATTGGGTTTCCACCTTATATCTGGTGTTCTTTTGTGTGACTATTTGCTTTTCTTGTTCCTGCTGATTATTTTATGATACTGACATACAAAGTAATGATCAATATTTGAAGAATTATTCAAAGTATTAATAAGGAAGATAGATTGAAAAGAATTTGATAATACTGATTCACCCCCCCCTCTCAGTATTATTTCCAACAATTGGTACCAGAGCAGGTCCTTCTGAAGAAGCTTGATCGCTTGAAGGAAGATCTAACATCATGAGCAACTACGAGAGGGAAGCATCAATCAGGCCACCGATTTTTGATGGAACAAACTTCGTATATTGGAAGGTAAGAGTTACTGCCTATCTTCAATCTTTGGGTACAGAAGTATGGGACATTATAGAAACAGGGTATACTTTTTCATTAGCTACTCCTACAGATTCAGCTGAGAAGAAGAAATATGAAACAAATGCAAAGGTGGTTAATACTCTTCTAGGATGTCTATCTCAATCTGAATTCGTGAAGGTTATGCAATATAAATCCGCAAAAGAAATATGGGACAAGATTGTTTTGAGCTACGAAGGAGATGAACAGGTAAAACGTGCAAAACTTCAAACCCTCAGGATTCAGTATGAGAATCTCAGAATGTATAATGATGAAAGTGTGGCTAACTATTTCCTTCGGGTAGATGAGATTGTTAATTGTATGAAAAACTTGGGTGAAGAAATAAAAGAGGTTGTTGTGGTTGAAAAAGTCCTAAGATCATTGTCCCCCAAGTTTGAATCTAAAGTGTCTACAATAGAAGAAAAGGAAAATCTACGAACTCTTACTATGTCTCAGCTACACGGAATTCTAACTACTTATGAAATGAGAAAAGGAGGTCCATCAGACAGGAGAGAAGCTGCTTTTAAGGCTTCAGGCAAAGGAGACTACTATGAATCAAGTCATGTGCCAGAAGAAGAAGAAGAATCAAATTTTGTCAGAAATATTCAACGGGGTACTGGAAGGTTCAGAGGTAAGCTACCTTTTAAATGATTTTCTTGTGGAAGAGTAGGTCATTATGCTACCAAATGTCCTCATAAGCATAAGATTGACAAAGGAAAGGAACCTGCCAGATGGAACAAGAAACAGAATGCAAATAAGAAAAGCTACTACACTCATGAAGACAATGATGGTCTATCAAATAGTGATGAAGATGAACGAGGTAATGACTATAAACTTTTAATGGCATTTGAAGATGATGATTACATGGATGCTATAGATGTGGATAGTTTTTATGAAGAGATTTCTAGACTTAAGACATGTATAGAAGAAAAGAATATGATCATTGATACTCTACAATTTCAAATTGATGAAAAAGAAAAATATCTTGAAAAGTTAGAAGGTGAAATTGTTGGCCTTAGAAAAGAAATTGAGAAAACAAAGGCTATTAATCTTAAGTTTGTCAAAGGATCTGAAACTCTGGATGAGATCATCAATGTACAATGTTCTCCGCTAAACAAGACAGGTCTAGGGTATAATGGAGAAACATCTCAAGCATCCACCTCAAAGAGTTATCTTGATGCAGCAAGAAGGAATGAGCAAAAGCACAATGGAGATCACCGGGTAAAGCAGGGACAAATTACATCAAGAACGAACAAAGACTATCAGGTAAACCAGGGGCAATCTGTCTTAAGGATGAACAAAAGCTACAACCAGCCACAGGTAAAATCTTCTCAATTTGCTTCAAGAATGGATGACAATAGAAATTACAATCATTTGGCCGGTAGATTTGATAATCGCAGAAGTTTCTTCAATGGGAAATGTTTCTCTTGCCATAACTTTGGTCACAAAGCAGCTCAATGTGTTGCATATAAAACAATCATGACTAGAGAAGCTCAAAAACAAAGAAGTATGATCGGGATTACAAAAAGGACCTATAACAATTTTTCGGCTCTTGAAAATGAAGTTGAATGTTCTATTTGCAATAACTTTGGTCATGAAGATTCTGAATGCAGGAGCAGGTTTCAGCAGACAAAGGAACAAGCCTCAAGCACCAGAACATGGAGAATAAAGGAACCACAAACAAAAAGATGTGGGATAGCATTTTATGCAGAAGGACAAGAAAATCTATGGTACATTGACAGTGGATGTTCGAAACATATGACAGGTGATAAAGAAAAACTTGAATCATATTCTGCTTTAGAAAAGGGAAAGAAAGTCTCTTTTGGAAATGATACTCCTGCAGCTATAAAAGGAAAAGGCACTGCTCAGTTAAAAGAAAAGGTCAAAGCTGGAAATGTTTTGTATGTTGATGGATTGAAGCATAATCTTCTAAGTGTCAGACAGATGTGTGATCAAGGAACCGAGGTGATATTTAGATCAAACGGATGTCGTGTTCGTGATCTTGATACAGGTGAAACAATGATCAAAGGTAGAAGAACTCCAAATAATCTATACATATTTAAAGAAGGACAACAACAATGCTATTTGAGCAAGGATGATGAACACTGGTTATGGCACCAGAGGTTGGGGCATCTAAGTTTTTCACAAATAAGGAAAGCATGCAAATATCAGGCAATTCGTGGTCTTCCAGATATCAAAATTCCAGACAACACCATATGAAAATCATGTCAGTTTGGAAAGCAAACCAGAACTAACTTTCCAGAGAAGGAAGGATCAGCTAGCATGCCTCTTGAGCTAGTCCATACAGATGTATGTGGTCCATTTAGGAAAAGGACACCTCGAGGAGAAGAATACTTGATATTATTCATTGATGATTTCTTCAGGTTTGTTTGGTTAGGACTTATGAAGCACAAAGACGAAGCATTCGAGAAATTCAAATCCTTCAAAGCCTTGGTTGAAAATGAATCAGGTTACAAAATTAAGTGCCTCAGGTCTGACAGAGGTGGGGAGTTTACCTCAAATGAATTTTTCAATTTCTGTGAAGAACATGGGATAAGAAGAGAATTCTCTACAGCTAGAACTCCTCAGCAAAATGGAGTGGTGGAAAGGATGAACAGAACAGTCCAACAAATGGCTCATGCTATGCTGGATGAGTTTGGAACTCCCGCAACTTTCTGGGGTGAAGCCGCATATGCTGCGGTTTTTATTCTCAACAAAACAAATGTCCGAGTGAACAACACTCAAACTCCTCATGAGCTCTGGTATGGTGAGACTCCTTCGGTAAAGCACTTCAAAATCTTTGGGAGAAAATGCTATATTAAGAACACTGATGAGCAACTTGGCAGACTTGAACCTAGAGCAGATGAAGGCATTCTTCTTGGTTATTCTCCACACAACAAAGCATATAAGTGCTACAATAAAAGACTTGGAAGAATTGTTGACAGCATTGATGTAGTGGTTGATGAAAAGGGATACATTCCTAGGCAAGTAAATCATGAAAATATCGAAGAAGATGAAGACTACCCTCAAAGACAGAATGATGAAGAAGAAGAACCTCAAGAAGCACCAGAAGAACAGATAAGGATAGAAGAGAAGACTCCATCCTGGTACGTTCAGAAGAATCATCCAGAATCTCAGATTTTGAGGCAAAAAGAAGCAGGTGTACAAACAGGAAGAACAATTGCAGAAGCTTCAAGCTATTTGGCATTACTCTCCTCCACTGAACCAAAAAATGTAAAATAGGCATGCAAAGATGAATGTTGGGTCAAAGCAATGGATGAAGAACTTGAGCATATCGAAAAGAACAACACTTGGGAGTTGGTTCCTAGACCAAAGGATAAGAATGTTATAGGGACAAAATGGGTCTTCAAAAATAAGTTGAATGAAAATGGGGAAGTAATTAGAAACAAGGCAAGACTTGTTTGTAAAGGGTATGCGTAGCAAGAAGGAATAGATTTTGAGGAAACTTTTGCTCCTGTTGCAAGACTTGAGGCCATCCGAATATTCCTTGCTCTCTCAAGCTTTCAAAAGTTCAAAGTATTTCAAATGGACATGAAATTAGCCTTTCTGAATGAGACTTAGAAGAAGTATACATTGAGCAGCCAGATGGTTTCATTCTTGGAAATGATCCAAATCTTGTATGCAGAATGAAAAAGGCTCTCTATGGTCTTAAACAAGCTCCAAGGGCTTGGTACTATCGTTTGGACAAATATCTTCATCAACAAGGTTTTTCAAAAGGATCAACAGATAGCAATCTTTATATAAAAATTGAAAATGACAAATTGCTAATACTTGTTGTGTATGTAGATGACATTATCTTTGGCAGCAATGAAGAATCTATGAGTCAAAGCTTTGCCTTGGTGTTGCAGAAAGAATTCGAAATGTCCTTGCTTGGAGAATTGACATATTTTCTTGGCCTTCAAATCCAACAAAAGGAAGGAGGGATCTTCTTGTCTCAAACCAAGTATCTCAAGCAGATTTTGAAGAAATATGGCATGGAAGATGCAAAACCAATATGTACACCCATGGTCACAGGATGTAGCCTCAGTGCAAATGATGAATCAGCAGCAGTACATCAACCAACCTACAGATCTATGATTGGAAGTCTACTTTATTTGACAGGTACCTGACCAGACATCATGCATGCAGTGGGAATAGTTGGAAGATTTTAGGCAAATCCAAAGGAAACTCATCTTCAGGCAGTAAAGAGAATCTTCAAATATCTTCAAGGGACTCAAAATTATGGCTTATGGTATTCTAGAGATATAGATCTCACACTTCATGCTTATACTGATGCATATTGGGCCGGAAGTGTGGATGACAGGAAGAGCACAAGTGGTGGTGCATTCTTTATGGGTTCCAGATTAGTATCTTGGTTCAGCAAGAAATAGAGTTCGATTGCCTTGTCTACAACTGAAGCAGAATATGTTGTTGCTGCATCTTGCTGCACTCAACTCCTTTGGATGATGCAGACCTTGCAGGATTTTCAAATCACTTGTACACCACCCATCTCCATCTTATGTGATAATACAAGTGCAATCAGCATTTCAAAGAACCCAGTCATGCATTCAATAACCAAGCACATACCAATCAAGTATCACTTTCTCCGGGAACAAGTGCTTGAACAAAAGGTCAAGTTGGAGTATGTTCCTTCTAAGGAACAGGTTGTTGATATACTCACCAAACCATTGCCTAGGGAGATCTTTGAATACCTCAAGCAAAAGCTGGGGGTTGATGATGCATCATCTTGTTGTTGAATCTCTTCTGATTGTTGGTTGTACGCAAGGTTCATCTGAAGTATATGCGTACATGTGCTGGGTTGCGGATTGGTCAAAGATCGAATGGCACAGGTTCAGGGAGAGCATATCATGCATTCTTGGCATTATGGAGGAAGTACAAAAGGAGATCATGGATGCTGGTCTGAATATTGCTGCAATACGTCTCTATCTCTTTCATGGTCATTTATGGTGTTTGATGGATTATCGTTCTTCTTTGCAGATCTGGTTTATAGTCAGGGGGAGCATGTTCTTAGGGGGAGCATAAACCTTTGCCCTTGATGTCAAAGGGGGAGAGTGATTGGTTGTTGTTGCCATCAAGTCCAAAGGGGGAGATTTTTGGCATTATGATACATATGTTGTACTTGATGGCAACCCACTCATCTCAGATGATAAATTATAGTGCAGCAAAGTTCACGCACTTTCATGAAGATAAAAGTTTCTTTCATGTAGAGAAAAGTTCACGCACTTTTATGCAGAGAAAAGTTTATTTCATGTAGAGAAACGTTCACGCACTTTCATGCAGAGAAAAGTTTATTTCATGTAGAGAAAAGTTCACGCACTTTCATGCAGAGAAAAGTCCCTTTCATGAAGAGAAAAGTTCACGCACTTTCATGGTTGGCTCATGGTATTAGTCCGACAGTTTTTGATCCTATGGTTTTGGTCTATGGTATTGCATCCAAAAGTGTTGATCTCACGCACTTTCATGGTTGGTTCATGGTATTAGTCCTATAGTTTTTGATCCTATGGTTTTGGCTCGTGGTATTGCATCCAAAAGTGTTGATCTCACGCACTTTCATGGTTGGTTCATGGTATTAGTCCAACAGTTTTTTGATCCTATGGTTTTCGACCGTGGTATTGTGGAAGGCCTAAGACTATAAAAGAGGAAGGAGATCATTTGGCAAAGCATCATTGAATAAATTGAATATCTAATAAGTGCTAGATCTGAAATATTTGTGATTGGGTTATGGTGCAGATCTGGATCTGAATGAAGGAGGAACCTTAGCGCATAAAGAAGGATAAGTTCTATTGATGGATCATAATCTTCAGGCTTGAATAATAGTATCTTTGCATGATTTTGATATGTTATATGAGGCGCATGCTTGATCTATAAATCTAACAATCTTGGTTAATTAGTGTCTGAATATTTGAAAGAAGGAATTATCCTTTATAGATCTGCACGCAGGTTTCAGGTTGTTGAAGTAGCGTATATCTTTAAATTATGATCTAGCTGCCTCTGTCTATTGCTGTAGTATTCTGGGTTCAGAATTTGGTGTGTGGTTACTGTTACTGTGTTCTAGGTACAGCTGTCAGAGAAGTGTTTACTTGATTCAGTGCTAATTGGGAAAAGGAGATTGTTTGATGCAGATATACTTGATGATTGATTGATGTTCATGGATCCAGTCTGAAAATTTATGATCTGTGGTCCCTGGATGAAAGAGAAGGTTGTAGCCTTCAGTAGGCCAGCACCTACGTACTAGTATATTGGCTAGTACAAGAGCTAAGGGGGTTGTAGCTCCCTTCCAGGAGAAGCTGGAGAACGAGAGAGGGTTGTAGCTCTCTGCAGGTTGTAGCCTGCGTACTAGTAAAGGAATGCACTAGTACAAAATCGTTGTAAAAGGAGTTTCTAATTGAAAGAAGATAGAGACATATTGCAGCAGGTGGTTTTCACCCACATTGGGTTTCCACGTTATATCTGGTGTTCTTTTGTGTGACTATTTGCTTTTCTTGTTCCTGCTCATTATTTTATGATACTGACATACAAAGTAATGATCAATATTTGAAGAATTATTCAAAGTATAAATAACGAAGATAGATTGAAAAGAATTTGATAATACTGATTCACCCCCCCCCTCAGTATTATTTCCAACAGAATCACAGTGCATCACAGAGCTAAAAGAAATCAAACAGACAACAACTAAATCTATGTGGGAGTTGGATCAACGATTCAAGGTGTTGATGGGTCAAGTAAGCTTTAATATACCCCCAAAATAACATAAATAATGGTTCATAGTCACACTACTGCCACATATTAGATTACCTTTGACACAATAGAAGATCGTGAATCAAGCTGAAGCATTGGAGATTGTGATGAAGCTGGAAGCTTCACTGATTGGAGATACTCATGCAGGAGTAGAGTAGATACAGAGTCAGCTGGCAAATTTGACCTTGGAATTGGAGGATCACAAGAAAGGTAAAGGGACAAGATGAGAATTATGGTGTATAAAATGTGAAGAAGAGGGTTGTTATAAGGATCAATGCCCCGTGTTTGGAGATTATTTTGCAAGTGGAGCGCCTAATCCAGTAAATCCAGGTATGTGGTGTGAGATTTGTAGAATGAGAGGAAAGCATTAGTCTAAATATTTCTACCTATTACAGAAATATGTGCAAACCCCGAAGAAATTGTTTTGTAACTTTTGTAGATCAGTGGGCTATGATGAGAGAAATTTATTTATATTTATTTATTTTTAATAACTTTTTCTATTATTATTTTGAATATTATTATTAGTATTTATTTACTTGGTAACTTAATTATTTATTATATTTTTAATTATTATTTATTTATTTATTTATAAACTATTATTTATAATGATACCATTTCTATTTTCATTTATAGAAATTAAATAAATAATTTATTTACTATTATTTTGTATATTTACTCCTTTATTTCATAAATAAATAAATAAATAATTTAGTATTATTTCTAATTCTTCATTTATATTTTTATTTATTTAATAAATAAATAATTTATTGTTAGTTTTATAATTCTTCAATTGTTTGCTTATCTTACACCTAATATAACTAAATTTATGTATTTACCTTACTAATGATACCATTTATTTTTCATTTATATAAATTAAATAAATAATTTATTTTTGCTATTATATTTATTAATTTATATTTTCATAAATAAATAAATAGTTTATTATTATTTATATATTTATTAATAAATAAATAATTTATTATTATTTTATATTTCTTCATTTATATATTTATGTATGTATCTTACACCCAATATAACTAAATCTATATTTCTATATATAAATTTATATATTTATTTTTATTATTATATTATAATTTATCATTTATATATTTAGATATTTATTTTTATTTTTCATTTATATAAATTAAATAAATAATTTATTTTTGCTATTATATTTATTAATTTATATTTTCATAAATAAATAAATAGTTTATTATTATTCTTCATTTATATATTTATTAATAAATAAATAATTTATTATTATTTTATATTTCTTCATTTATATATTTATGTATGTATCTTACACCCGATATAACTAAATTTATATTTCTATATATAAGTTATATATTTTTTATTTTTATTTTTATTATTATATTATAATTTATCATTTATATATTTAGATATTTATTTATTTTCTTTACCTAATATAACTAAATTTGACCTTGCTCCTTAAGTCAACCTTTTGCCCAGGTAACCGTTGGTGTCTCTGCTCTAGCTATTTAAACAGGCTAAGCTGGATCTGTTCTTCAACTTGTCCTGACGATGAACCACACTGGTTGGTTCGAAACGTGTCGACAAATGGTTTCTCATGTGATTTTCGCCGAAGAATCTATCATAAACTTCTCATGGATCACAAAAGCCTCAACTCTACGAGAGAAATTTTTGAAGTTATGACTTAATGATGGAGCACACTGCTGATACTTATAGACGGCAAGATGAAGGACATACACACAAAAATCCAGGCCAACACGCTAGTCGGGGAGGATTTCAAGGATGAGGATGAGCACGAGGATGAGGAGGTGGTCGACTACAGGCAGGACACTTTGGACAGGCAGGACACTTTGCAAGAGACTGTTAGAACCCTATGACATCCTGTATTTACTGTAAGTGTTTTGATCATGTGATATAATAATGCCCTGTCCTTAATGTGAAGATATAGGAGAAACGAAATTAGAATCCTACATGAAATATCCAAATGATGACTGTTAAGCCAATGGAGGATCAACCACGCATAGACATTGTAACAAGTAGTGGAGCCTTGACTAGAAATTATAAGTCCAATGGGAAAAAGGAAGTTGAAGCTACATGGGTAAGAAAAACTACTTAAAAAGATCTTGCATTTGATATCCTAAAGGAAAATCAAGTTTTCATGGAGGTGAGGTGAAGCTTTATGGATGATGGGGCCTCGATCTCTACTAGACAACTAACTCAGAGGGATAACAATGAGATAGTACTAGTTGCGAGACAAGATGTGGATCTGAATATTTTGAAGTCTTTTTTACAAACTTGCATGAAGTTGTTTAGAAATCAGAAGGTCATAGAGGGATTATAGGAATTGATAAACTCATGTGCTCCTAAAGAGGTATCGCAGAGCGAGATGTGCGTATTGAATAATCTACATAGACACACGAAGCAGATTGGAAAGGAAATGAGGCTTGTAGCACATATTGGGGAATATGGCATGGATCACGTTATCTTGGATCTAGGATCTAATGCCAATGTCTTGCCAAAGGAAACTTGGGAATTGATGGGTAGGCCAAAGCTACAATGATAAACTATACACCTGAATATGGCGAATCAGCAGAAGATTGTAACTCTTTGAAGATTGTCAGGAATCACAGTAGACATTGATGGAGTGTGCACTACCACTGACTTCGAAGTGATTGAGATTGTGGATGATAGTAATCCCTACCTCACATTTCTTGGATTGGATTGGGAATTTGATAACATGGCTATAATTAACTTGAAGAAAAGGAAAATGATATTTTAAATCAATAACATGAGAGCTATTGTGCTATTAGATCCATTGGAGGGATTGAGATATATTGAACCTATCAAAGAAGAGTATATTGGGGAAGACATCGACAACGTTTATCAAATAACAACAAAAGAGGAAGAATGGATTAACCCTACTGCAGATGGAAAACTAACTTGGGAACAAGATAGTTCTTGCACTTCAGATTCAAAAGAGGAATTGGAAAAATGAAAGAATAGGTTGCATGAAGTGTCTACAAGGCGATGTGCAAGGATCACTAAAGTAGTGTGATGTATGACGGCTGAAGTATGTAATTTATCTTTGTATGATGGTTTTGATGATTTAAATGCTTTCTTTAGAGATTATGAAAGACGGGTACCTGAATGTTAGAGATCGTTAGCGCTGCATCAAGCACTGAGGGATATTGTTGCTAGATGGCGGGGTACTCATAAGAATAATATAGGAGATTGGAAAAAACATAGAAGGTTGATGTGGGTAAGGTTTGGTGAAGTAGAAATAGAGCTTGTAGACATGTATGACAGATAGAATTATCCTAGAGACCACATACAACTCTGTATGGCAACTTGGGGAGATATTTCGCAAGAAGAATGGGTTCATGGATTCATCCATACCCTGGAGACAATTCCTTAGAATTGGTATTTGGAAACTGGGCTTCAACATGGTACTACTAGTTGGGAAAAAATGATTGATGGATTTATAATGACATTTAGATTTCAAGATGACTATCCACATATAGATGAAACTCTTAATATAGTTAAGAAGAAGATTTTTTAGAACGAGGTTCTAGTTATCTAGCAACCTGATTGGGATGTGCAAATACACAATGTAATGGAATGGTATAATATCACTGCAGAAGAGGATGAAGATCCTCACAATATTGACATCAAAGAATCAGAAGTTCATCGCAAAGTAAATGGACCTGAGATAGAGATGCCCGATATAACTAAGCCATTGAAGACAAGAAAGGTGAATATAGGGTCAAAGGTTGAACCGAGGTACGCAACAATAGTAGAGTACTGGGATCAAGACACAGTTAGAAAGATAATCTCTTGCATGAATATCAGTCATTGTTCCCTACTAATTTTTCAGATATGAAGGGCATATTAGGATATTTGGGAGTCATGAGGATTCCTCTGAAACCTGATGTGAAGCTTGTCAAGTAGAGACCTTAAAAACTGAATCCAAAATACAATGAGAAGGTGAAAGAATAATTAGAAAAAATGTTAAGAAAAGGGATAATTGAACCTGTTGAAGAGTCTGAATGGGTAAGTCCCATGGTGGTTCAGGAAAATAATGAAAGGGGGAATCAGAATTTGTGTTGACTTAAGGAAATTGAATGATGCAGGCCCACATGACCCCATCCCTACAACATTTACAGATGAAGTATTGGATAATGTAGGGGGATAAGAGGCTTGATCTTTTACAGATGGCTTTTAAGGATACCATCAAATCAAGATTCTGCCAAAAGATAGACATAAAACGACTTTTGAAACATAGTGGGGCTCTTATCAGTACACGATGATGCCTTTTGGATTAAAGAATGTGCTTTCTATATTTTCCAGAGTTGTTATTGCAGTCTTCAAAGAATACATACACAAGTTCATGGAAATATACATCGACGATTAGACAATATTTGGTCTATTAAAGAAGCATGTGGCAAGATTAAGGTTGATGTTGGATACATGTAGGAAGTACCAGATCTCATTGAAGTTGAAGAAGTGCATCTTTTGTGCACCATTTCCTATACTGTTGGGACATGCATTTTGTAAATAGGGATTAATGGAGGATCTCATGAAGATCACAGTTATTGTGAACTTGCTAGCACCAAAACTAGTGAGACAACTGTGCACAACACTGGGACACACTGGATACTATAGAAAGTTTATAAAGGGGCATGTGCGGATAACTGTGTTGATGGAGAAATTTCTGATGAAAGATGTGACTTTTCAATGGAGCGAAGAGTGCTAGAAGAGATTGGATGTACTGAAAGAGAAGATGGTAACTACGCCCATTCTAGTTTTCCCGGACTGGAAAAAGGAGTTCCATGTACATGTTGATGCATCTTGCATAGAATTGGGTGTAGTGCTAGCGTAGCCAGGAGTAGGGGAAATTGATCATCCCATAACATTTGCTAGCAGGAAATTGTCTAATGCGGTAAAAACCTATATCATGAAGGAAAGAGAGGGATTAGCTATTGTGTATGAATTACATAAGTTCAGGCACTACTTTTTGGGGCGCATTTAAAAATATTCACTGTGTTATCACTCATATTTTTTCCTTAGAAATTATCAAAGAAGGAATAGTCTGAGGTAACCACAAACCTAATCTTTTAGACTCAGGTTCTAGCCAACCAAAGTCCAGAGAGGGCTCTCTCTTTATGATTTAACTTTGTTTGAATAAGATATCAGGCCAGTCCTTAGTGTTCAGGATTGTTTTATTTTGATTGGGTGGTGGAATTAAGAAGACAGATGGGCAAAGCAAGTATTTAGGCCATTGGCCTATGGAGTCAATCAAAAAAGGCTCAACTGGATTTGATCTATCACTAAGGTAAGAGTCCATAGGGCAGGCTACAAAAAAAAAAGCAAATCTGTAGGTTTAAATGAATGAAAGAGTCCTAACTAGGGCAAAGGGCAATGAAGAATCCTTAAACAGGATTAAGATGAAGAAAGGAAGGATGATCAGTAGTAAAGGGAAAGGAAGAATCCTTTACTATGTACCAAAGGGGGGGTAAACTATGAAAGTAAGGGGGAAATGAAGAATCCCGAGACCAAGGCAGTTTAGTAGAAAACATAAATAAAGCAAACAGTTAAAACAGAGAGCACTTAAGCTAATTCTGATGATATCATTCCTTGTTTTCTTTACAGATTTAATAAGAAACACATGTGAATATTTACAACATGAAGAGAAAAACAATATTTAAACATGAGAAGATGACACTTATTTGTTCCAACTGTGCACAAGAATCCACTGAAATGTCCTCAGCTTTATTTCATTTCCAGCAAAACCAGTCCAGTCTTGAGTACAATAGCTCCTTGGATCAAAAATAGATGTCTACATAAATGTCTTCTAATCCACACTAATTACTTCAATTTGTGAAGTATTTATACAAAATTTGATACAAAATATCTCATAACCATATGAGAATTATTCTAGGAAACAAAAAATATCTTCAACACGAAGATAGAGATAGATGGAGAACTGTTTTCTTGTTGTCCCTTTTATTGTGACTGTGCTAGCTGTTGTCACTTGAATTTGTCTCTTTCAGTTGCTTTGTAGTTATGAGCTAGAATCAATTTCTATCTTCTACCTACTGATACTCTTTACCTATTCTTCTTTGATCCTGTCTTACCTGTTTTACCTGGCAGCCATGTTTTACCATGTAGATTTACTGCAGTAACTTATGGTAAATCAGTCAAATTTGTCCACCATTCACTGTCAGGTAATTTCATTCTTATCATTTTTCGGTAAAATTCATCAGCTTCTGTGTACTTGGAAAAATATGGTTTGCTTGTGAACAAGTGCTTCACTTCATGTTCTATGTAGAACAGATTCTCAAGGCCATCATAAAGCACCTTTCCAGTGGGCAAAGATTTCACCCCTGAAGTACTAGCTTGGCTTCTGGCCAGCTTGTTTAACTTTTCAATGTAATCTTCCTGGGTCATCAACTTATCATGGATTACCTTAGGACTGGGGAGTCCTTTTTCTCTTAAGATGCCATGCTTCAACATAAAGTTGTCAATATCTGTTTGGATGATCTGACATCTTTTCTCCAGATTGACCATTAGGTTCCTTTTGGTGAGAATCTTTTTGATTTCTATAATTGTTGTTGTTCTGTCTTCTATCTCAAGTTCATCAAGCTGATATCTATTTTTGTTGTTCAAAAAGGTGATCAAATGATTGGCTTCTTCAGGTTTATTTCCTAATTCTTCCACTGTCTTGTGGATTTCCTCTGTAGCCATTTTGACTAATTTTGTTTGCTAAAAAATAATCTGAATAGAAGGCAAAACATCATTGATGGAATCAATGATGTTGGCCCAAAGAATTTCTTTCATATCTCCTAATGGCTCTTGTAGTGTGAAGTCCTTCTCAAGGGATTTTTTCCTTTCTACCATCCTTAGGTTCCTCTGACTTTCTTCTTTCTGCTGTATTCGTGCAAGTTTACAATTGGTTTCTAAACTTCACACTCGTTCTCTGAGCTTCTTAAGCTCAGTGGCCTGGATACTCATTTCTTCCATGGCCTTGATCAATTCTGCAGTCTTCTCTGTTGGTGTCTCTGTGCTGTTTGATGTAGATGTGCCTGCTGAAGTACCTGTTACTGGAAAAGCGGTTGTTGGTGGAATTGTTGGTGCTAATGCAGTAGCCAAGGTGGATGGTACTGCTGTGGAAACTATAGGTATTACAGTCTGAGGAGTGGTGGCTAACTCACTCTGATTGGACTATATTAAATTGTCTAATTCTTTTTCATTTTCCTTCAATTGGTCATTCAACTTAAGGACTAGGTCCATAAGCTCTTCCTCCTTTTGTGTTTCCAGCACTTCAGCTGTTTGAGGATGATGTAGAGGAGGAATATTAAGTTGCTTCTTTAGTGTAGCTATATCATCATTTCTCTTCTTTATCAGCTTATCTGCTGCTTTCACATCCTTGGGATCATGTCCCAGTTCTATGACCAAGTGCTCTAAGGACTTTATTCTGGTGTCTTTGGCCTATGAAGAGGCCTTTTCCAACTGAAATTGTGCTGAGATGTTATTAAGTGAATTCTGAAGTTGGTGGGTTGATATTGCCTTGCTGGTCAAGGTGGAATAGACCATTTCACCCATTTGCTTAAGTAACTCTATTTGGTCAATAGGATGGATATCCTTTGCCAATACTTCAAAATCGTTTTTTAGGTAATCTTCCATTGATTTAGGTTTCTATATGGTTGCCTTCAGAAAACTCATCTTCATCTTACCTTCTTTTATATCAAAGGCTGACATTAGCCTGGTTTGGTTTGTTGGAGCCATTTTTAGATAATGTGCATAACTTTGCACCCTTAGCCTTTTATTTCTTGCTTTGATTTCCTTATACTTTTCTTTGATATCTAAGCTCTGTCCAGCAGGAGCCCTGAAGGAGGACACTTCCACACTTTGTTGCCTTTCCAACATTTGAGCATGTGAGGTGGAAGGTTCTTGTGTACCTCCTGAAGGAGTAGTATGCCTGCATTTTGTCCTCTCTGCTCCTGAAGTTGCTGATGTCTCTTCAGTATATTCTTGTTCTGAATATGGATTTAACCTTTGCCTCTTAGCATAGGTTTGGGCAACAGGCCTGATGGAAGGAGTGGCCTCATCTATGTCCCTTTTTAGGTTCCTCTCCTCATTTAGAGGAGTCTGCAAAATAGGAGGATTGCTCATGATTTTTTCAGGTTGAGCAAGTTAATCTGAAATTTCAGGTTGTTCAGATTCTTTTGGCTGTTCTGAAAGTTCTGGTTGCTTTGATGGCCCTGCTTGATCTGAAGACTTTGGTTGCCCTGATGGTCCTACCTCTACTGTCTGCCCACTGTGTCCCTGGGATTGCCTATGAGATTGAGACTCTCTTGGCACC
Organism: Pinus tabuliformis; assembly: GCA_031772625.1. NCBI lineage: Eukaryota > Viridiplantae > Streptophyta > Pinopsida > Pinales > Pinaceae > Pinus > Pinus tabuliformis. The sequence goes on along the minus strand of CM062819.1, from coordinate 1,885,533,722 downwards.
TGTACAAAGTAATCCTCATCAAGTCTTCTATCTAAATCAATCAAAACATGATTTACAGTAGTCTCTGTGCTATCCCGGTCTACCAAAGTACTTTCCACCCATTCAAGCTGATTTTCATACTACTCAATTTCAGGGATTCTATGATGGATGTAAGGAGATAATTTATTCTTTTGTCTCCTCTTACAAATGATGTCTAAGGGATCATAATTCCATATAAAACTCTGTTTCAATTTCAACCTTTGGAGGATTTCATCTGCCTCCTTTCCTGCTTCCCTACTGTTACAAATAAATGGGCCCAGCTGATCCTTTATCCCAAGTTGGGATTTCTTCTTGGCTTTTACAAAGTGCACCTAATCTGAATTGATCATTTGTCTGTAGTACTCCAGAGCAAACAATCTCATGGGGAGGTACTTTGGCATTTTGTAAGGTGCCAATTCACATCCATAGATTCTAATTTCAGTGTGGTTTTGTTACAAGTACCAATCCCCCACTTTGTAGTTCTTTGACAACTATAGGACCCTCCTGTTGTCTGAACTGATTCTGGGTAGAGGGCTTCCTAGTAGCATGGTTGTCACAGGGTACACCAAGAGGTCTATGAAATCTATATAGGAGTATTGAGAATCAAATTTATGGATTAATGAAGTCCAAAAGATCACTGATGTGGGGTTACCTTTGGTATCAAGCTTTTGGAGAGCAATTGGAAATCTATCAGCTTGATAATACAAGAATAAATGATATAGAACTGAGGAATATTTAAACACTCTTCCATTTTCCAATCTCATGAACTGATCATGCATTCTATCAGTAATAAACTTAGCATAATCCATCATGATGGCTGGTGGTTGACCAGGGGAGTAGATGGACATGAAGGATATTATGATTTCATCAACAAATTCACTTGTGGTCTAGCCTAGCACCCTGGATATCATGTCTATGATGTCTTGGCCAAGGTTGGAGAATATTGTCCAAAGATAAGGAGGAGAGTCCTTTGGGGTATACTGTTCTTCTCTGATGAAGGTTTGGAATAACTAATCCAGTCTGATTGATGTGAGGGTAGGGTATCTATTCAACATATCTCCAATAGAAAGGGGATTCAAACTTTGGCTTGGTTGTAATTGTACCATTTCATTAATAGATTCAACAGTGATGGTAAATAGAACGACAAGGTTAGGGGTTCTCACTGCCCTTTGGATGGGATCATAGTTCATATGGTAGTAATGTACAATCTATGGGAATACATGCATTCTGGGGAACTGTTACTTGGGTAAACTTGATTCCCAAAGTCCAATGGAATCTGCTTGGTTCCAGTACTAGTCTCTGTACTTGTAGAAAAGTTTCAAAGTGGATTTTGAGATAGAGGTATCTTTAATCTAGAAATATTTGTCTGCAAGTGGGAGATGGTCTAAATCTCTGTGGGGAGTCGTAATAGGCATGATATTTAGTGCAATTGGGGCTTCCGTCCTTGGTTCTTGTGGATTCAAGGACGGGGGCAAAGGGTTTACAGTAGATTGGGATGAACCGATTTGTTTCAGGGTGTTTGAGAGTCACCAGGCAACTTATCTAACTAAATCACTTAGTATTTAAAGCAATTCAGTTTCAGGCTTGGCAAGAAAATAGGGATTCTCGGTGAAATTAGGGTAAATACCTATTTTTGGCTATTGAACGGAGAAAAGGCGACTGTGCACTATTGGTAGGAAGCGCACGGGTCTGCAACATGGTCTGGAGTTCAACGGCTTTGGAAAGTTGACGGTTGATAGCAGGTTGATAGCTTGAACGTACTCTACTTTGCATGGAAGTCAGAAAGTTCTTTTTACGATAAAACGAAAAGATTATAAATTTTTTGGTTTTATGTGTAAAGTCAATGACATCGGTGGGTACATCTGGAAAATGACAGTTGGCGCCAACCGGGATGTGAAATTTTGGCATGTAGCAGAGGTGGTAAGTGAAATCCATCGCACCGCTTTTTGGGATAAGCAGTTTTGGGGGGAGGCCGCCCAATGCCATTCATCGGGTGCCACATAATGGTGGGGTGAACAGTGAAACTGTTCACATCGAGTGGGTAAAGGTCGGCCTTCGGAGGGCACCCAATATGAGCGTCGGCTGTTGGATCTGAAGGGGTCATATCGCACGGTAGTCGGCACTATGATTTGATCGGGGAGTTAATGGAGGGGCCCAATGGGATATTAACTGCGATTAAGAAGGACTTAATGACATCGTGGGTGAATTGATTGGCGGAACAGGCTATTAATTAATCATTGTTTGATTAATTAACCCTTTTGTTTGGCGGAGGGTTATGGCGCTTAATTGGCTGCTGATCGACTAATTAATCTATTTTAATTAATTTACTAATAAGGTTTATATTTCAAACCTCGGGGCGGGATATTTATCATATGGGATTTTAATAAACATACGAGAAGGGGTTTTCTTTGGGAATTTAATTAATAAAATTAGGAGTTAATATGAAATGAAAGCGGAAAGTGGGTTTTTGCGCTAGGTATAATGTATTTAACGTTTTTTTACATATTCGCATTTGTACATTACAACTTAGGCTAAATGCTTTTTGTGGGTTTTTGTGGAAAAAAGGGGTTTTATGTAGGGTTAATTACTTTCCCTAGGTAAATAGTGATTTCACCTTAGGAAAAGGGATTTCTTAGATGAAATGAATGAATTATGGAGGGAGTGAATGTTGGTAAGGGGGTTTTAGTACTTAGACCCTATAAGTTATTAGGCTGAGGGTCCAGTCCCTCCAGAAGTCAGAGAAATGCTCCGAGCCCCTTTAACTTAAGGTTTTTGATACTTTTGTCCTTGCTTATGGGAAATTAGTAAAATTAAAGGTAAAATGAATGGGGAAATTAATCACTTGACTTTGTAAATGTTCCATTATCATCCACATTCTTAACAACTTGATGATGAAAGTAAATGATATGATTTTATCCAATCAATCACCATAATTCTGCAACCATCCAACTACTTACTCATCTACTTATCCTACCATTTTTTCTACTCTTTATTAGGGTGCACTTAAGCTGGAAAACCCTTATTAAAACATTTTTCTTTTCTTTTTACAATAGAAATCTATATAATTTTATCCTTATTACATCCAAGGGCTCAAATTAAACTGTTGAGCTCCTTTTATTTCCTCTACCTATCTACTTATCTTCCAAGATTAAACGGTTTGGTCAGATTTTATTCTCTATCTACAAACATGAAATTCAAAACATGGAATAACCAAGATTAAATTGTTTGGTTACCATGGATTGTGGCATGAATACAAGTTGCATACAATCATTATTATGCAAAAAAGTAAATAGTAGTGGCATTTGGTCTTGCACACTTTCATGGTCTTTTTCTTTTTCATTTGGGTTCATTTTTTATCTTTTTTGATCCTTTTCATTCTTTTTGTCCCTTGATTTTTCTTTTGGGACACACCCTCTCTACATTTTTTAATTTTTTGATTTTTTGAATATGGAAAACATTTTCCGAAAGAAAAGGTATGTACATATTACAGTTTTAACCTCAGATATTCAAAAATTATGATACCTATTGGTATAGGAACATAATAGTGGCTCCAATTGGGGATGGCATTTCCTGGTGAAATGTCAAGAACTAGTAGATCAATGGCCTTCTGAATTTCTGTGATTTTACCCTGCAACTTTCCCTTTTACTTTGCTGCTTTATTGATACTTATTGATAGTAAACTTTTGAAGCTTAGGGCCTTCTCTTCGGGCTTCAACTCCAAAATTTACCATCCAATTCACACTAAACTTTGTGAAGGATATAATATGTACAAGTGATTAGTGGAATCAGTGACTGGGATCTTCTTAGTGCTTCAGCATCTGACCATTGACTGGTCCTCCTTCTATTTCTGCACCATCCAATTCCTAGAGAAAATAAGCATTGTTACCTATAAAAGCATAAATAATGTAAGGACCTTTCCTTAGGAAGTCAAACTTCCCATGTTTCCCTTTATCTTCCCTTCTTGAGTCCCATTTCAAGACTTTATCTCTTAAATAGAAATCTTCTACCTTGGTTCTTTTGTCAAATGCTTTCTTGATTCTCTCCTGGACAACCTAGGATCTGATGTACACTTGCTCCCTGGTTTGCTGCAAATGAATTGTCTGGTTGATCCTTCTCTGAATATCATTTGGCTCCACCTGTGCTTCTTGGATTAATTTCATTATTGGAGTTCCCAAAGAAGATGGGAAATAGCCTCCATTCCATAGACTAGCTGATAGGGACTGGTACCAATAGATTTCTTTGTGGTCAGCCTGTCAGCCCACAAGGCATTCACCAGTTTCTTGTTCCAGGTCTTCTTATTATCTTCCAAAAGTTTTTTGATGATATTCATTAAGCTCTTATTGGAAGACTCTACAAGTCCATTTCCCTGGGGATAATAGGTTGTGGAGTGACCTAGGGTTATCTGATATTTGTTGCAGAAATCAATCATCATTTTTTATTTAAAGGATGCTGCATTGTCTGTGATGATTTTAGTGGGGCAACCAAATCTGGACAGAATATTTGCCTAAAGGAAACTTATTATGACTGTACCAATGGCTTGTCTTGAGGGTATGGCTTCTATCCACTTTGTAAAATAATCTGTGGCAGTCAAGATCCATCTATGTTGGGCCGAGGAAGGGGGATGAACTTCACCAATGAGGTCGAGACGCCACTGTTGAAATGGTGTTTCAGTAGATATAGGTTTCAAAGGTAATGGCAATAGTTTTCTTTTCCCTTCAAAAATTTGACATTTGTGGCATGAGGTTACAAACTTTTTAACATCAACAAACAGAGTGGGCCAGTAAAAACCAGCCCTCAAGATCTTGTCAGTTGTTGTCTTCCAATAGAGATGTCCCCCACAGTCACCTACATGAAACTCTTGCAAAATTTTATCAGATTCTTCCTTCAACAAACAATTTAAGAGGATGCCTTCATGATTTTTCTAAAATAAAGCGTTATCAATTATGCAAAACTTTAAAGATTTCAGTTTTAAGAACCTAATTTTAGTCTTGGATAGCTCTGGAGGAGCTTGAAGGTTTTGTAGAACGTATATTATGTCAGCATACCATGGTGAATCTGTAAAGTCTTGGCTGATCTATGGAGTCGCCATCTCCTCTTCGTTATCCAGTTCTGCAATGAAGTCTATGTCTAGGGCCTGGTAGTTTGATTCAGCCATGAGCTTGGCTAAACCTTGGCCATTGATCAATTTTGTAGGCTTAATTTCTAAATCATACTCTAATATTGTAGCTATCCACTTTCCTCTCTTTCCATCAAGTCCATCCTGTGTTAGAATGTCCTTGACTACAACGTTGGGAACATAAGCCACTATATGAGAGTACAATATATACACTCTAAAATCTTTAATAGCTTTAACCAGAGAAAAAGCCTGATTTTCCATTATATTGTACTTTAAAGGTGCATCTCTCAAGGCTTTACTAAAAAAGGCTATTGGCTGTTCAAAAGCTTGATCATTTTTCTATAGGAGGACTGCAACAATTGTGTGTTTTGAAGAAAAAGAAAATATGATGAACTCCCTATCAAACATTGGACTGATGAGAATTCGTGTTTGTGTTAAGGCTAACTTTATATCTTCGAATGACATTTTAGCCTCTAGAGTCCATTTAATAGTCGAATATTTCTTTAACATGTTGTTTAGTAATCTAATTAACTCAGCTAAATTAGAGATAAATCTTCTCAAAAAGTTTATTTTGCCTAAAAATGCTTGAATTTCTTTGATGTTCCTAGGATGTGGTATCTGCAAAATAGCTTCAATCGTGTTGGGTCAATCCTGATACCATCATTGGAGATAATGTGGCCTAGTAATTTCCCTTCTTCCAACCCAAATAAAGATTTTTTAGGATTAAGAGAAATTCCATATTTCCTGCACTTAGTAAAGACCTGCCTAAGATGATCCAGGTGTTGTTGATCTGATTTAGAGAATACTGTGATATCATCAAGGTATATTACCAGGAAGTCATGGATTTCCTTAGCAAAGGCTATGTCCATTGCTCTTTGAAAGGTGGCCCCTACATTTTTTAACCCAAATGGCATTTTCACATACATGAGGTTGCCCCATGGTGTAGTGAATGCAGTCTTTGCTTGATCACCTGGGTGGACTAGGATTTGGTTATAACCAGAGAACCCATCTAGCAGTGAGATTCTGGTGGAACCTACTACCCTCTGTAGTATGTGATCCATTTTAGGAAGAGGATAGTTATCCTTAAGTGAAACTTTATTCAAATTCCTAAGGTCAACACACAATCTAATTTCGCCAGTTTTCTTTCTTGTAGGTACCAAATTAGAAACCCAGTCTGAGAATCTAGTCAGTGCAATAATCTTATCTTCATACATTCTTTTGATCTCCTTTTCAATAGAATGTAGTAGAATGGGGTTAATCCTTCTAAGCTTATGTCTAAAAGGCTTTTGGTTTTTTTTTAATGGAAAGGTGTGCTAAATTATGTTGGTATCATAGGACTTCAGGTCCTCATAATTCCAAGCAAAAACATCTTGGAATTCTCTTACCAGTTCTATGTATTTCACTTTTTCATTGGGAGGTAATGATTTCGAAAGTTTTATCAGTTTGGGATCTTCTTCAGAACCTATGTTACATTCCTAAATGTTTGATTTAAAAGGTTCCATTTTGGGCTTTTTAGGAATATTGTTTGAATTAAAGAAGTCCTCCAAAGGAGTTAATCCTTTGGGCAAAAAATTATCTTTAAGATTAATGACTTCAGATTCTTCATCCATTGCTTCATCAATTTCCATTTTTTTTAGATTTCGAATATCTGATTTTGTAAACTTTGTGGGATGAAATCTATCTATCTGATCATCTCTTACTTTGTTAATTTCTACTTCATCAAAGCAATCAAAATCTAATGTTATGTCTGTGTCTATGTTGCTATTTACAAATTCCTCATCTAAAGTAAAAGAATTGTTAATTTGTTGATCATTCTCAAACACTTGCCAGTTCTTTAAGTTGTCAATAATAGTAGGTATGTGCCTAACCTCAGCAGTGTACTAATGGTTGGGCTGAAAGGGCAACTTACAAGTACTAGCAAACATGGCTAAGCTGTGAGCTTGCATATTGTGTTTTCTTGGAATAACAACAAGCTTGGTTTCTAAAAAAGTATTAAGTATTTCTACAATTGTACCTCTATAAAATCCTAACCTAGGGTCCCTAGTCATATAAACAGAATTAATTCTTTTGATTACCAACTCAGAATCTCCCATAATAGAGACTCTTATGGCTCCTAACCTTTTGACTAGTTTTAGAGCTAACAAAAGTGCTTCATATTCGGCCATGTTGTTTGTACATTTAAAGTTCAACCTCTAGGCATGACCCTATGAATGATCATTTTCTAAGTTGTAAATCCATACACCTGCTCCTGCACCTAGTTTGTTGAATGAACCATCGAATTCAAGATGCCATAGGATTTCATGCTCATAATTTTCATCTGGCGAAAGGAAATCTTTCTTGACTAAAGTATCTAGGTCATCTTTTTTATCTAAAATCTCATGAATTTGGACATTTTGATTTTCTTTTCATACTGAAATTTATTTTGATTCTGTTGTTATGCTGCTTTTAGTGTCTTCTTGATTAGTTTCAGCATTGTAAAGTATGAAAGAATCAATATCATAATATACTGAATATATAGGAAAGTTTTGGGGCCTCTCCTAGGTACTCACTACATACTTCATCAGTGTCTCTCTATACAGCTTCTTCGGATGTCCAAAGACTGATATGGTAGCATAGGACATGTCCAGTTGCAGAGACCCCTAGAGTTTGGCACCCAAAGATCTAGACAACAACATACCATACTTAGGTGGTATATCAGCAACAACTATGTCCATAAGTATGGTCTTGGCAGGGTATTGAACTAGGGAAACACACAAATATTTTATCATCCCCAAGCACTTAACTTGGCTTGAATCAAAGGAAAATAGATCTTTGTAAGGCCTGGTTATATCCAAGTTTAGATTTTCCATTACAGACTTAGGCATAAGATTGTGTGAGGCTCCAGAGTCAAGCATGGCATTATGTAGGATTTTATCATGGATGTTAAGGCTAATGTAGAAGGCTGGTATCCCTCCTTCAACTGGCTTCCCATTCACATCAGGTCTGAAAATTAACTCAGGTTGATCATCAAATAAATTCACAGATTCTTCATTTTCAATGAAGTTTAAAGATTTACTAATTTGAGATCTGTAAGTTTCATGTTTGACCAATTCTATCAAAGCCACTGAGCTTTTGAGTTTAGCCACCTTTGCCCCCAAATTGAAAGGCAGAGGGGATTTGTCTGTTTGAACATTTGAAATTTTAGCACCAAGGTTCTGAGTAGTCTTTTCTTCTCTTTCCATGTTTAGAGTGTTTCTATTTGGATTTTCTAATATGATTTCTAGATGTTGTTCCATTGTTCCCTTGAGGAGGACTGAAGTGGCATCTTTCTCATCAGAAGGTTGGTCATCGGTTACATCTTCAATGGTGGTGTTATCACTCAGGTTGTCCTTAAGCTCCGGAAAAGGATACGGCCGAGGTAACCACAAACCAACTTTGGACTGCAGGTTCTAGCCAACCTGCAATCAGAGAGGGCTCTCTCTTTATGATTTAGCTTTGTTTGAAAGGATTTTAGGCTAGGTTTCGAGTTCAGAGGGTTTTGTTTGTTTTTGGTGGGAAAATTGATTTTTCAGGTAGAGAGGCAGAGCATAGTCTAAGGGTTTCGAACCATTGGGCGTGGAGTCGAGGAGAAAAACTGCTGGCGCTTTTCCTTAATAACAGTGAGGGAAAATGGAGCAAGATAGCTGAGCATGAAACAATGTTTCAGGTTTAAGGGATGGAAAGAAGTGCTAAGTAATGAGAGGCAGTTAAGAATCTCTCAATTATACTTAATAAGGGAAGATAACAGGGCGCTACCTAGGGGCAGTTAAGAATCCCTAGATAATTGGCAAACACAGGTGAATCGGGGTAAACATGAGCCAGAAGGAATTCATATTCATAACCAATTCAATCAGAAGAAAACATAAAGAAATAGCAGAAATTGAGCATAAAGAGTATTTAAACTAATTCTAGGCTATTCTTTCTTCCTGCTATTTAGATAGTGGTAAACAATAAATAGAGGTAAGATGCATGTATTGCTTCAGGCTACACCACAAGAATTCCATCTTCATATCTCCATAAACATTCATTCACAACAGACAGTTTGCTCTCCAAGCTTTCGACAATCTTTGATTATGGAAAAACTTAGGTATACACAGCGAGTCTCTAGTGAAATTCTCAATTGACCAACCCTTAAAACTATACAGAGGGTGGTATATATAGGGCAAAAACTCTCTGCAGAGTTCCTTTATTACATCTTGACCTAATTAGTTCATAAAGAAAAATGACTACTTAACCTAATTCTATCCAGAAATAAATGCAAAAAATATCTCGGGCTGCGCTCAGGGCCGCCGTATCAAAACTAAATAAATGATGTTGTCCTTGGTGGCTTGCTACAGTGTTTTCTAAAATAAATGTGTATGGGCTTTTGCATCTCTGCTGTCTGTATGCATTTAAAGCTTTAACTGTGATTTGAGGGCAAGGATGGGCTTACGCCTCCTGATTTGACTTTCTGGGGGACCTCATCAATGTTCAGGTGTTTCGAGCCCCTAAAAAATCTTGACTGATACTCTTTGGCTCTTCTTCTTCCTCTGATACTCTTTGGCAATAAATTTATGCTGTTTTGACATGCCGTGGGTCTTATTCACAAATTAATGGCCGCTGTTCAGCCTCTGTTTCCTTCAAAACTGATATCTGCTCCTTCCGGCAAGCTTTGCGAAGAAAAATGGGTCTTTCGGCGCCTTTTGGGCTTGCTGGGGGCCGCAGAATGAAAATATTCCCTGAAGATTCCCCATTTGGGCCCAAAAAATCTAGCGATGAGCGATTTGCGATAGCAAATCGCTCATCAAAAACTGCCTCATAATCTGATTTGGGGCTCCGAAGTGCGATTTTTTTGCCCTTCGCGCAAAAAAAGTGCTGATGACATCATCATGACGTGACATTGTACGGTGGGTGATGTCAGCGATGACGTCAGCATGATGATGTGGCAGGATCACGTCAGCATGACGTCATCATGTACGGACGGTGACGTGGCATGACACGTGGCAAGGGGCCACATAAGCAGATGACTCGACATGTGACTGGGCAGAGGGGGGTGACGTAAGCGGTGACTGTGCAGGGGGGTGACGGTAAGTGGTTTTGTGACGCACCACCTTTGGGGGGGGAGTGGTTTTGTCAGAGAGGGCTCCGCCATAGCCCAGGAGCTGACGCGTGGCAGGAGGTACGGTGGTAATACTGCCCATCTCCCGGACGCTAAAGCTTAGGCAGTTCGGAGATGGGGCGGCCCCCCCACCGTTCATCCGTGGGGCAAGCGATCCAACGGTTGGCAGTCGGTGCGAGGTGATGGCGGGATAAAGGACGGGGAATATGCGAAGAATATATCTATTTTAATATGCACGCGGGTGGGTTATGACTTAGGGAAAGTGGGTTTGGGGTTTTAAAACGGGCGCGATTAATATTTACAGTTGGGACTTACGGTATGGGGTAAAATATGGGTTAAATGCACGCGGGTTTAGGATTTTATGTACAAAACTTTGGTTAGGGGGCGAGATAGGGGGGCTTTTGAGGGTTTTAGGGCTAGGGAATAGGTTGTTAGCATGACCAGGTGCCATCTAACCCCTGTTATGACATGGATGGGCTAAAAACAGCCCCAGATGGACTATTTTTTCCCTGGACTTTGAAAAATATGACTATATTGCCAGGGAGGGGATATTTACATAGGGGAGTTATATATACATAGTTTTAGTAGGGGAAGGGAATAACTGATAGGGAGTTACATAATACTGTTAGTAGTTAATATGAAGGTGACCAGCAAGTGCTAAGGTCAGGGACCTTAGACTAAATTTGGGGAAAAGAACCTGTAGAGAAATGAAATCCTTGAGTGAAGCAGATCTTTCACCAAGGCAACTGATATGGAGTATGATGAGACTAAGAGGCTCAAGCAAATCTTGACCTCTTTGGGGAGTTAGTAAGTGACTTTGGGGAATTAGAAGAAGGGGGAGTTAGTGATGTCCAGCTCTGAGCTCTTCTGAATGCAAAACTGCCTGCACTGTGATCTGAAAAGATAAACATTTTGAAACACAAAATTGATCATGAATCACCATTCTGCAACCACAGCTACCTACCCGGCCTACTCATCTAACATTTTTTCTTCTTTTTGTTTTGGGTGCACTTAGACTTGCAAACCCAGATTTACAATTTTTTCTTTTGAATTTTTCCTATCTAAATCTACACTTTTTTGTGCAAGGGCCCAGATTAAACAGTTGGGTCCCTTTGATTCTCTACCTATCTACAGATCTGCCAAGATGAAACTGTTTGGACAGATATCATTCTCTATATTCTATAACAGGAAATTGAAACCTAGGGAGACCAAGATTGGACTGTTTGGACCTCCCTCTAAAACTCTCCAAAACTAGAACACAGCAGTGGCCTTTGGACTAGCACATTTCATGGCTTCTTCTTTGGTATGTTCTGGAAATATGGAACACTGCAGCCTGCAAAGTATGACATATTTGGCATGTAAAAATGTCAATCATGAAAAATGAATACCTGCTGCAGCAGGAGGCTAACAGTGGCTCCACTGGGGGATGGCTTTTCCTTGTGAAAAGTCAAGAACAGCAGGTCAGACTGCCTTGTATTCAATTGCTGCTGTATTCTGCAAAATTTGCTTGGTCGGTTGCCTTATTAATCCTACCTACCTACCCTAACCAGCACTTACTTTGTCGTTAGGTGAAATGAAACAGCCAATGCAGCCACTTAAGCATTATAAACATGAATGGCACCTGCTGCTTGTGCTTGCTGTTACCTGAAATGGAGATCTTGCAATCTAATATGGCTTTATTAATCTTTGAGAAGATCAGGAAGTTGCTGACCTTATTTGCTGAAACAAGAAACTGTACAAAAGGGTCCTGTAGCATATATACATTATTACTGGACTGACTTGAAGAACTATACAAAAGTTTGGGATAGCTATCATGCTCTGAAATTGGGGAATCATCAACAACTTGATTTTGAGCTTTGCAGCCTGCTAATGGAGAAAAGCATTGATCTCTTTCATCATTCTGCCTGCCAGCAGACAGGTCATTCAAAACTTGCAGAGGTGCTTGCAATTTACAATCTAGCTGGAATATGACTTGACTGATTTGCGCAGGCTGCTCCTCTTCTTCTTCTTCGAATAACTCAGATGGCTGAAAACAAAGAGGCAGGGGATCCACTTGGATCATTTGATCATATTCTGCTGCTTCTAAGTCTTCCTCAATCTGATATTCGATGGCTCTTTGGGGTTGCAAAATTAGAGGAAATACATTTTGAACAATGATTTGATCATCCTCCAGACGGTCAATATCAACCCATGTTGATACTTGCTTATTAATTGCATGATAGTTCTCCTTAATAAATTGAAAAGATTCAAAACAGAAAGGTAAAGTTCCTTCACTGAAATCAACACACTCTGCGTTTTCTTCCTTTTCTTCATAGCTGAGATGGGCATTCTAATCATTGTGTTCAGGCAGTTGATCCTGAACTGTGCTCTCTGCAAAAATAAGGTGCAACCCATCTGCAAGACTGATTTGGTCGTTAGGCTCATAATCATCATCATACTGATCATATTTGGGCAGACCGTTGAAAGAAGAGAAGCTATTATATTCATACATTATATCAGGAGACTGCTCCATCATGTATGGCGGTATGAATATGTCATCTGTTTTGTGGCAGGTTTGTTCATGAATATCATTACTTTCCTTTTGCAAAACAGATCTGTTCTGGTGCTCTAAACATTCAACTTCTATTGTGCACATCTACTTTAATTCCTCTGCTTTCTTTACAAAGATATCAAGTTCATCCCCTTTTTCTGCTTTCAACTTCCCCTCCCTAATTTTCAAATTGACCTCTACATCTACTGCCATGTTCTGCATCTGTTGCATAGTAGAGGGGCTCCTTTCTCTCAGATGAAATTCTATTTCTGGATCAAATGCTGTTGGATAATGCAATAGAGCCAAATCAGGGGGAGGTCTTATATTCAATGGTATAGAATGATAAACTTGATTGAATCGGTTAGAAAATTGTTGAACAGATTCATTTGGAATCCTTTTTAACTGATTATATTCTTCTATGAGCACGAGGAAATTAACTTTGATCATCCATCTATCAAGGAAGAGTTTGAATAACTGCTGGAGATTTGAGATGCTAGCTTCAGGCAATGCTTTAAACCAAGTCCTAACTTCACTTTGCAAAGAAAGGGCAAACATCCTAACACTGACATCCTCATCCTCCACTTCAAAAATGTTCAAATAATCTTCAAAAGCCTGAATGTGCTTTTGGGAAGTCACTCCTTTCTCTCCATCAAATCTTGGGAGACACATGGGATGATTTTTGGGTAAAGGATTAAGCACGGGAGGCAGAATGAGTGGCTTATATCTATCAGGAACCTTACGAGGCAGGGGATTGTGTACAGGGGCTAAATGATTGGGTTCGGTATGAACAGGGATAGGATGATTTACTTTGACAGTAGAGTCCCCCTTGACTATAAGGTGAGCATCAGCAGCATTTAAAAGATGCTGCTCTGATGTGCAAGGAGGGCTTTCTTCAACATTTTCAAAAGGAAAATCATAAAAGTTAAATTTAGAGAATATGTACAACAAAATTTGTTGGAAGAGAAAGAACATGACCTCTTGGATCATAATCTAGGTCAAAAGCCTGATCTGTTGATAAATTTCTTTAGGGTTCATCTCTCCAGTGGAGTCTTTATTATGAGGATGATGTGGAGTCGCCAGGTGAAAGATCAACTTTGGAGTGTCTGATCTTTGTCCACCATCAAAGATCAGAACTAAACTTTGAAAAAGCAGTTTTGAAGGTTTGGTTCTCTCAGTGGAGCTTTCTTACCTTCTTCGTGAAACTATCTGAAATTATCTGAGGAAATTCCCCAGTGGAGTCGCCATTATGTTATCACTCAGGTTGTCCTTAAGCTCCGGAAAAGGATACGGCCGAGGTAACCACAAACCAACTTTGGACTGCAGGTTCTAGCCAACCTGCAATAAGAGAGGGCTCTCTCTTTATGATTTAGCTTTGTTTGAAAGGATTTCAGGCTAGGTCTCGAGTTCAGAGGGTTTTGTTTTGTTTTTGGTGGGAAAATTGATTTTTCAGGTAGAGAGGCAGAGCATAGTCTAAGGGTTTCGAACCATTGGACATGGAGTCGAGGAGAAAAACTAATGACGCTTTTCCTTAATAACAGTGAGGGAAAATGGAGCAAGATAGCTGAGCATGAAACAATGTTTCAGGTTTAAGGGATGGAAAGAAGTGCTAAGTAATGAGAAGCAGTTAAGAATCTCTCAATTATACTTAACAAGGGAAGATAACGGGGCGCTACCTAGGGGCAGTTAAGAATCCCTAGATAATTGGCGAACACAAGTGAATCGGGGTAAACATGAGCCAGAAGGAATTCATATTCATAACAATTCAATCAGAAGAAAACATAAAGAAATAGCAGAAATTGAGCATAGAGAGTATTTAAACTATTTCTAGGCTATTCTTTCTTCCTGCTATTTAGATAGTGGTAAACAATAAACAGAGGTAAGATGCACTTATTGCTTTAGGCTGCAACACAAGAATTCCATCTTCATATCTCCATAAACATTCATTCACAACAGACAGTTTGCTCTCCAAGCTTTCGACAATCTTTGATTATGGAAAAACTTAGGTATACACAACGAGTCTCTAGTGAAATTCTCAATTGACCAACCCTTAAAACTGTACAGAGGGTGGTATATATAGGGAAAAAACTCTCTGCAGAGTTCCTTTATTACATCTTGACCTAATTAGGTCATAAAGAAAAATGACTACTTAACCTAATTCTATCCAGAAATAAATGCAAAAAATATCTCGGGCTGCGCTCATGGCCGCCGTATCAAAACTGAATAAATCATGCTGTCCTTGGTGGCTTGCTACAGTGTTTTCTAAACTAAATGTGTATGGGCTTCTGCATCTCCATTGTCTGTATGCATTTAAAGCTTTAACTGTGATTTGAGGGCAAGGATGGGCTTACGCCTCCTAATTTGACTTTCTGGGGGGCCTCATCAATGTTCAGGTGCTTCGAGCCCCTAAAAAATCTTGACTGATACTCTTTGGCTCTTCTTCTTCCTCTGATACTCTTTGGCAATAAATTGATGCTGTTCTGACGTGCCGTGGGTCTTATTCACAAATTAACGGCCGATGTTCGGCCTCTGTTTCCTTCAAAACTGATATCTGCTCCTTCCGGCAAGCTTTGCGAAGAAAAATGGGTCTTTCGGTGCCTTTTGGGCTTGCTGGGGGCCGCAGAATGAAAAGATTCCCTAAAGATTCCCCATTCTGGCCCAAAAAATCTAAAACTGCTTCAGAATCTGATTTCGGGGCTCCGAAGTGCGATTTTTTTTCCCTTCGCGCCAAAAAAGTGCTGATGATGTCAGCATGATGTCAGCATGACGTGACGTTGTACAGCGGGTGACGTCAGCATGATGACGTGGTAGGATGACGTCAGCATGATGTCATCATGTACGGACGGTGATGTGGCATGACACGTGGCAAGGGGCCACGCAGGCAGATGACTCGACATGCGACTGGGCAGAGGGGGTGACGTAAGCGGTGACTGTGCAGGGGGGTGACGGTAAGTGGTTTTGTGGCGCACCACCTTTGGGGGGGGAGCGGTTTTGTCAAAGGGGGCTCCACCATAGCCCAGGAGCTGACGCGTGGCAGGAGGTACGGCGGTAATACTGCCCATCTCCCAGACGCTAAAGCTCGGGGGGTTCGGAGATGCGGCGGCCCGCCCACTGTTGATCTGTGGGGCGGGCGATCCAACGGTTGGCAGTCGGTGCGAGGTGATGGCGGGATAAAGGACGGGGAATATGCGAAGAATATCCCTTTTTAATATGCGCGCGGGTGGGTTATGACTTAGGGAAAGTGGGTTTGGGACTTAGGGTAAGGGGTAAAATATGGGTTAAATGCGCATGGGTTTAGGATTTTATGTACAAAACTTTGGTTATGGGGCGAAATAGGGGTTTTTTGAGGGTTTTAGGGCTAGGGAATAGGTTGTTAGCATGACCAGGTGCCATCTAACCCCTGTTATGACATGGATGGGCTAAAAACAGCCCCAGATGGACTATTTTTTCCTCGGACTTTGAAAAATATGGCTATATTGCCAGGGAGGGGATATTTACATAGGGGAGTTATATATACATAATTTTAGTAGGGGAAGGGAATAACTGATAGGGAGTTACATAATACTGTTAGTAGTTAATATGAAGGTCACCAGCAAGTGCTAAGGTCAGGGACCTTAGGCTAAATTTGGGGAAAAGAACCTGTAGAGAAATGAAATGCTTGAGTGAAGCAGATATTTCACCAAGGCAACTGATATGGAGTATGATGAGACTAAGAGGCTCGACCAGAACTTGACCTCTTTGGGGAGTTATTAAGTGACTTTGGGGAATTAGAAGAAGGGGGAGTTAGTGATGTCCAGCTCTGAGTGTTATAGACATTTTTGTGCCTTACAACTCCAAGCATGAAATGTCCATAAACCAAGGGCTCCTAAGTCCCTAAAAGTGTTGTTCTAACCCCTAAAGGAACAAGGTCAACTAATTACAGCTTCTCTGAGAAGTTCTCCACTAGAAACTGCTCAGAATAAGTCAAAGCAGGATCATTTCAGCTGCTCCACTGGCTAGGTGCATTGCAACGCACCTAAATGCACTATGAGGGTGCGTTGGGCAAGAAATGACAAATGGCAGTGTCATTCTGCGAGGTGGAGAGACAATGGAAGCTTCCAGAATCTTCTCCTATGACACTTGCGTCACTGAATTCGACCAAGGATGAGTAAGAGGCCTTCAGTCTCCAAGTGGAAGCAAGAACTGACAGAGAGAAGACACTAATCAAATCACAAGCTGACTCATCCTCCTTACACACATCTATATATGGATCCCTCATCCCAGAGATCCAGAGGCTGGAATTTTGCACATTGTAAGGAATTGCTGTTGGTTTTGAGAGAAACATCAGAGAATTGGGTTATCTATACTTTGTTGGAGGTGAAGAGGGGCTTCTTTGCTGGGAGGTTGATGCTGGGTCAGGAACCATTGGTTGTAACTCCTCCTGGATCTTCTTGTTTATCAATAAAAATTATTTGAGTTTCTCCTCCATGATTTTGTATCATTGATGATTGTTACATTTGTATGGTTAACTTAAATCTGATCCTAAGTTGTTTATGAATATAGATCCATGTCTTTGTATAGTTTTCTTCTTCTGTGATCTTACAGGGACTTGGTGAAGTTGGGCAAGTAAGGGTGCAGGTAGCTGGAATCTGTCAAAGAAGAGAGGGATTGAATCAAAGGATTAGCACAAGATACAGGTTGGTTCTTTCCATTCCTCTCTATCTATAGTTCATAAAGGAAATACAAAAGTAGTTTTCTCTGTTTGTTTCTAAGGCAGCTGTCACACCTTAGTGGGATAGAGCAGTTCTAAATAGACACTTTTCCCGGTAAAAGAATGGCGACTCCGTTGGGGAAGATTGTCTAATTAGTTTGTTTGTGTATCTCTTTGTTGTTTGTTTCATAAACTTATAAGTAGCATTCAAACTAAATTTGCCATAACAAATGCAAAGTAGGCATCTGCTGCTTCAATCCATTTACTGGATCTGTTTA
This sequence comes from Pinus tabuliformis, assembly GCA_031772625.1. Taxonomy (NCBI): domain Eukaryota; kingdom Viridiplantae; phylum Streptophyta; class Pinopsida; order Pinales; family Pinaceae; genus Pinus; species Pinus tabuliformis. The sequence goes on along the minus strand of CM062819.1, from coordinate 1,885,515,977 downwards.
TGATTTGAACAGCTGATTCACAAACTATCTGATTGCCCTTGTGATAGCTCTTAGACCCTCCTTAGATCTACCCCTGATTGTGCATTACTGATTGCTTTTACTCGGCCAAAAACCAAAGACTAAACTGTAAACTGTGACCCAAAACCCGGACAGATTCTCGTTTCTAGCCCAGCGCAGGTACTGTGAAGAGATCCTGGATTTCAACGCACTTCCCGAAAGGGAAACCTGCGCTGCAATCCAATTTCTCTGTGTTACAGGTGCGCTGATCAGACTAGCCCTCTGCAGCTGATGTTCTTGTGCTTCATTCTTTCCAGTATTGTCTCTGAATTTTGCTGCCTGTGATCAATATATGTCTGCTTAAAACCCCTTTTCCTTGCTATTATTCCGCCTCCTTTGTACAAAAGAACTGTAGATTTTTTTGTGTGTTTGTTGAGTCGTTTACAGTTTTCCATTGCAAAAGTAGAATAGTTGTACTGTTGTCCTTTGATTTAGATCTGTCGCAAGTGTCGATTTCGATCATAGGAGAAAGTTTGATTGCTGTTGATGGTCGATTATACTTTTACTATTGCCTTTGGTTTGAATTTATGATTTTCTAGTTTCAAAAACGAGTATTCATTTCAAAATCGTAAAGTGTCGTAATCATCTTTATCTTTTGATTTTGAAAAGAAGCTTGTTTGTGTTTGTCGCTTGAAAGCAAATTCAGATTTGTACATCAACTTTCTTTTTAGCATCAATATTAAGAAAGTCAAAAACAAATACATGCATGTGCATTTGCATATAGACAGTCTGTTTGGCTTGATTTAGGAAAGTGCATTTACAGTGTGCTCTTTGCTCTTTGTGAAAAGATTGTGTCTTTATTTTCCCCTAGTAGCTAGGATTTTCATTGCAGAAAAGAGATAAAAGTTTTTTTATCATCTTTAGATTGCATTTTAGGAATTACATCTACATCTCGTGGTGAACCCAAAAGGCAAACTTCATAAGCAAGATCAACTTAAAATAAATTCAATGAATCTAACAACGCTTTGGAACTTAACGCACAACATTTAGAGGTCTAGGCTAGAGACGTATTCCAGCGTCGTAAAGCCTGGTAACTGTTGTCCTCACTGATGGTTGGGTGATTCCTCCACTTTGAGACGATAAGTGCCAGTACGGACTTGTGCTCCCACGTACCGTCGAGTATATTTTGGGAGACCCCTATAGGCTTAAATCCTTTATCCATAGGAAGTCGTGTCTGCTGCCCTATCGATCGCAATGCACTGAACACAGCATTCAGGAAGATTGACTGCCGTACCATAAAAAGTATTCTGCAGTTTTGCGATTGGTTTGGTACTCCCTCTACCTAGACCTCCAGAGCAGTCCCTTTCGTTCCTTTTCAGACTCCTTAACGGAAAAGGTCCATCTGAGCACTTGTCACTTCAGGCTCATTAAAAATCGAAGGAGACTAGAGTCATCTTTTGTTTTTTCTCGACTCTTAAAAACTGAAAAAACAAGTTGTGTCAAAGCGTATAAAAATTTATTTTAAGCGGAATATTCATTACCCTTTCCTACGTTGATCTTGGGTTGAGAAAATGGAGTCTACCAAGCAAGGAATTCCCCTTGGAGGAAATCCTAGTCCCTTCTCCTCTTGGGGAGATGTTGGTGCGCCCCATATGGCCACATTGTCGCTTCCAGGGCTGACAATTGGTTTTCCTGTATGGTTCTTCTCAACCTCTGTCGTTCAGAACACCACTATTCCTGAACAATCGAATCAGCAATTAGATGAGTCCAGAGTTGCCCACCCGCCTTCTACTTCCTCTAATTCTTCCTCTCTGTTGTTGGGAAAAATATCCAATTCGGAATGCCCCTATCCCACTCTACGAGGTGATTGTGCCTTAGCAACAAACAGGTAAACTTATTCGAGTATTCTTCTTTATGAAATGCAAGTGAGGAAGAAGGATCTAACTAACCTGTATCTTGCGCTAGTTTGTCGATCCAAATCACTCCTCTCTTCAGTAACTCCTAGCTCCCAGATCTCTCACCGGCCCAGCTTCACTGAATTCCTGCAAGATCACAAGAGAGAGAAACTACAAGAAGATACACATATACATTCATAAAAAGCTCAAGATCAGATTAAGCTAAACATGTAAGCATAACAAAACATCATTGGTACACAGCATGTAGGAGAAACTCAAATAGTTTATTGATAGAGTAATAAAGTCCAAGAGGAGATACAACCAAGTGAGGCCCGATCTAGCATCTACCTCCCAGCAAAGGAAACCCTTCCTCTCCTCCAATAAAGCATAAATCACCCAATGTACTAATTCTCAATCTCAAACCAACAACAATTCTCTGCAAAATACAAAATTCCAGCCTACTGAACCTCTGGGTGAGAGATCCATATATAGATGTGAGCAGAGACGATGAGTCAGCTCATGTTTTGACTTGTGGCTTCTCTCTGTCAGTTCTTGCTTCCACTTGGAGGTTGAGAACCTCTTACTCATCACTAGTCGAATTCATTGAGGCAAGTGTCATTGAGGAAGATTCTGGAAGCTTCCATGGTCTTTCCACCTCGTTGAATGAACTTGCCATTTGTCATTTCCCGCTCAGCGCACCCTGGTAGTGCTTCTACCTGCGTTGCAGTGCACCTAGCCAATGTAATCTCTGCATTTCAGCGCAGACAGCTAGTGGAGCCTCTGAATTGATCCTGAATTGACTGTTTCTGAGTGGTTTTTGGTGGAGAACTTCTGGGAGAAGCTGTCTTTGGTTGACCTTGTTCCTTTAGGGGTAGGAAGAACTCATTTAGGGACTTTGGATCCCTTGGATTATGGACATTTCATGCCCAATGCTGTAAGGCACAAAAATGTCTATAACAGTTGCCCCCTAAAGTATGAGGCCGTTTATCGGGTGAAATGCTTTATTAGGAGGATCCGAAGTTCTTCCAATGCTGGGAGGAGACCTGTAATAAGATACAATACAATACATTATTTTTCATACTGCTTTCATGATCTAGCTGAGGCAGGAATTCCCATGCTCAGCTTTATAAATTCATTTTTCTATACATAGAACAGACAATCGTCTGATGGTAGACTGATGATTTTGATGAAATCATCATCCTTTTTGGTAGGATGATTATCTGCTGCAATGTTGTACATGTCAATGTCTTTATTTTTCCTGAATATATATCGCAGCCCGGATGGATGAAACTAGATCCGGGGTCTTCAATCTCGTCCGATCTTCACTCTAAGTACAAGTCGATCCATGTGAGAAATGTTCTGAAGTCGAACATGGAAAGACATTGCTTGATTACCGGTCAATGAGGTAAACCGTTAACAAGCGCGAGAGGAATCACCGATAATGATAATGACCCTCAAGGTACTGCAGTACAATTCACGTGGTGTGAATAAAGGACTTGGCGTCGAACACCATGCAAAATCTTTCGGTCGAAGGTCATTGATGTATACCTGTCGCCGGAAGTGAGAAACTTGCCATTGAGGCATGCAAGCTTCAAAGTACTGAAGGGGTTGTTCCTAGATCAACTTCTTGGATAATGAGCTGATGTCGACAAGAAGCGATCCGTCAAAGGAGGCCCTTAATGTATCCCACATCAGTGACACGGAACGGAGAAAATGATTTTGATGGAGGTGAAAACGATCTGATGATATATGGTTCAGGGTGGTGGTCATGAAAGGATGAAGGATAATGTATGGTAGTGGATGGGACATGGTTGACTTCTCTTGAACATATCGGCGACACTTGTGTGATGGATTGGTAGCATTTACCCCAAAGATGGATGGTATTGGCGAGACCATGGTGATGTGACCGGTGAATGAAACAACCCAACCCGACTCAGGCACGGAGTGGAAGTGTCATGTTCAAGAGCGACTTGCTACCAATAAAGTTCTTTGAGTTTCTTCCCAATTTTTTCCCAGTCATTGCTGACCAGTACCTCTTTATTTTTGTCAAGCTTGAGGAGGATAACATATGCTTGTTCTATAATTTGCCCTTCGGGCAAACCCATCGCTATGTTTTAATGAGCCTAGCGATAGTGAAACTCGTTCTCGTCTAAAGACAAGTTTGTCGCTATTTAATGTTTTTAATGAGTCTAGTGACAAAGATAACTCGGTCCTTTTCATTTTTAGAGAGTCTAAAAAGGTACGTAAAGTCAACTCCGAAAGTCCTTTTTCGTCATCTAATCCCTTAAGTCCGAAAAAGTATAAAACAATACAGAAGGGATGAGTTTTCGATAGTTTTAATGAGCCAAACAAAAAAAGTGCTCGATCTTTTTGTGCAATAATCCCTCAGGTCCAAAAAGATTAAAATCTAGAGGAGGGATAGCACTTCCGGTCGCTTTAACGATCTGGAAGGCCAAAACTCGGCAATCTTTTCATATTTTACGAGTCAGATGAAAAGAGCTTAAAGAAGACTTGTCTTTTGAGGAACGAGTGATAAAACGGGTTAACAGCTGATTCTAGGTAAGGGTTGGAATTTTCCAAGCACGACAATGTCACAAGGATGGCTAGTGAAATCACTCTTCGCAGCTGTTCCTCAAAATGGGTAAACAATCATATGGAGGTGAACGATCGGCCAATGAAAAGTGGAGGTGACGGTGCAAACACGACCAAGGCTTTAATGGCTGATAATGTTACATTCACGGTGGTTATTTACCGGAAGATAGTTCATTTTTTAAAGAGCTTGAACGCGGAAAAACACTGCTCAATATTATGTTTATTTTTTAACGAGCATGAACTATGTGCTAAAACTGCTCGATCTTATGTTTATTTTTTAACGAGCATGAACTATGTGCTAAAACTGCTCGATAATCCAGTCATATGATAAGAATGTCTCATGTAAGATGCCATTTTTTATGGAACTTGCGCCTTACCAAAGCTATGCCCCGCATCCTTTTGTTATGCAAGTTCGGAAACGACTAATCCTACGAGTTTAAAGGGTTAGACCTACAGGTTTAAAGGGAGGACCTAAAATTTTAAAAAATAAATAGCCGCCCCTTGCTTGCATTCAAAAAGGTTTGCATGCCCCCAGGCATAAAGTACGATTTCAAGGTTACCCCTTCTTAGTCCAATAAAACATTTGTTTTACCGGGAGAGGCCTACCTCTTTCAGGTTACCCAAAGATTGTTCTATTAATCTTTCAAACAAAACACTTCTTCGGCGATGTCCACCGAGATAGACAACGGTGAGTGACAACGAGCGCCAAACACATAACTTTGACAAAAGAATCTTATTCTAGAATAACCCCTCTTCCAAGACGGACGGGGTACAGACTAGTCATATTCTCCCGCGGAAACCTACCCTATACCCAAAGTTTTCCTGCCGAAGCAGACCAGGACGCATGCCCCCTGGGTTCCAGTCATATCCCTCCAAATTACTCGCGCTCATCGGGAGGACGGACCGTGGGTTGAGACATTTCTTGCGTGAAGAGACCATTTAGGGAAGGTATATGACTCTTTGCGATGCGTGATCCGGGAAATGAAAGCTGGTCCACGAGCTTGACCACTCTTCCTTCGTGCGGAAAACACATTACTCTAAAGAGTGAGGAGACGATGGCTCCCATGCAATATATATAGTCTCGTTCAAGCAGTAGGTTATAATCCAAGGGTCCTTGAACGACCATCACGTTCATTTGAACGGTCTTCCCTTTCAATGTGATAGGCACATTGGGGAGGATCCCTAAAGGTCGACTGGTTCCTTTATCAAAGGCTGTCAGATTTCTCATTTCAGGCAAAAACGCTGGCAAACCAAGCGCTTTCCAAGCAGTGGAGGAAAGGATACTCACAGATGCCCCCTCATCAATGATGGTGCCAGCCATGACCATTCTGTATATTTGGACGATAATTCTGAATGGTATGCTTGCTGGAAAACGGGGTCTGCCTAGTTGGTTCCAGTCGAAGGAGACAACTAGGTTGCTTGGTGGTGGGACCGAGTAGACGGCCGAGTATCGCTCTAACGAACTTCCTTCCTGCGATAAAGGAATGGGGGGAGTGCCCCTGTGCTTGTCGGAGTCTGTGTTGATGAAGAGAATCTGGATGGTGTCATCTTTATTCTCCTCAGTGACTGTATCATTCGAAGATAAATCCTCTGAAGGCAAGACCGGGTCAACTGCCGCCTCGACCTTTTAACTTTCGTCGGGTATGGATTCAGCTGGTTCATCTTCAATGACCGGTGCTTCAGCTGACCACTTGAGCGGGCCAGCTAGATTTTCAACTAACGAGGGACTCGGCAAGAGTCTTTTATATCCAGGGGGAAGTCGTAACGGTGAAACCGGACGATCATCCAAAACTCTTTTCGCTTCGTCTAAGAAGGGACAACAGTGGATGGCGTGGTTGCCTTCGCACAGTCTACAGGGAGATCTGGCTCTCCCTTTTTTTCCAAGGACTTCACTCTCGCTAGTTGACGGTATGCATTCAACATGGCTGTCAGAGGTTGATGCCACCGGATTGTGCAAACGGGGAGACCAGTCCCTTAGTAGCCGAGGGATGCAGGGACAATCTCTGTGGAAGTGGTCTCCCTTGCATATGACACATGGCGATTTAGGCCTAGTCAGTGCTGTGTGTGGATTTTTGTCAGACGACACTTGTTTGCCCCCAGTCGCTTTTGGCTCCTTCTTCTTCTTCTCTTTCTTCTTCTTTTCCTTCTTCTCCTTAGGAACTTGGTTTTTTGTTTTACCAGTTCCGTCAAGCAAAGAGGAAGGAGGAGAGGAAGAATTAGAAGAAGTAGAAGGCTGGTGGGCAACTCTGGACTGGTCTAACTATTGATTTGATTGTTCAGGAATAGTGGTGTTCTGAACAACATTGGTTGAGAAGAGCCAGACCGGCAAGCCAATTGTCAGTCCTGGAAGCGACAATGTAGCCATATGGGGTGCACCAACATCTCCCCAAGAGGAGAAGGGACTAGGATTTCCACCAAGGGGAATTCCTTGGTTGGTGTGCTCCATTTTCTCAACCTAAGGATAAACGCAGGAAAAAGGGGTGATTGTTCCGTTTAAAATAAATTTTAACGACGCTTTAGACACAACTTGCTTTTTCAATTTTAAAGAATCGAGAAAAAGCTAAAGATGACTCTAGTCTCCTTCGATGTTTTAACGAGCCCGAAGTGACAAATGCTCGGATGGAATTTTTCCATTATAGAGTCTGAAAAAGGCGAAAAGGAACTGCTCTGGAGTTCTAGGTAGAGGGTGTGCCAAACTTTTCACAAAACCGCAGAATACTTTTTAAGGTACGGGCGGTCAATCTTCCCGAATGCTGTGTTCAGTGCATTGCGATCAGTAGGGCAGCCGACACGACTTCCTAAGGATAAAGGTTTTATGCCTATAGGGGTCTCCCAATATATACTCGACGGTACGTGGGAGCACAATCCGTACTGGCGCTATCGTCCCTCAAGAGGAATCACCCAACCATCAGCGAGATCGATAGTCACCAGGTTTTACGACGCCGGAACACGTCTCTAGCCTAGACCTCTATGTTGTGCGTTATGTTACAAAGCGTTGTTAAGTTCATTCAATTTATTTTAGGTTGATCTTTTTTAGAAGTTTGCCTTTTTGGATCACCACGAGATGTATGATACAATTCCTAAATGCAGTCTAAAGATCATAAGCAAGCTTTTATATCTTTTCAACAATGAAAATCCTAGCTACAAGGGGAAAAGGAAGATACAACTTTTCTCAAAGAGCATAGAGCACACTGTAATGCACTTTTCCCTAAGTCAAAGCATGCAAACTATCAAAATGCAAGTGCACAAATGCATGTATTTGTTTTCGCTTTCTTAATATTGATGCCTAAAAAGAAAGTTGTTGTACAAATTTGAATTCGATTTCAAGTGAAAACATAAACAAGTTCCTTTTTCAAAATCAAAAAGATGATTACGACACTTTATGATTTATTTGTTTCGACACTAGAAATGCATAAATTCAAACCAAACGACAAAATTAAAAGCTCAATCAACTGTGAACAGCAAACAAACTCACTCCTAAGATCAAAACGACACTTACGATAGGTCTAGATCTAAGGGCGACAGTATGACTAGTTTACTTTTGTAATGGGAAACTGCAAATGATGTAACAAATACACAAAGAACAAATACAGTTTCTTTATACAACTGAGGTGGAATTGAGGCAAAGAAAAGGGGTTTCGGATAGGTACACTGACTGATAACAGGCTGCAAAAAACAGAGATAAAACTGAGCAAAAGGAATCAGGGAACCACAGCTGCACAAGGCAAAGACTGTTCAGCGCACTCCCAACACAGAGGTTTTGACATTCAGCGCAGGTAGCCTTCATGGGACCTGCGTTGAAATGCAAAACCTCTTCACAGAGTCTGCGCTGAAGCAGAAACGAGAGCTGTTTCTGGGTTCTGGGTTACGGTTTGCAGTTAAATCAACAGTTTTTGGCCAAATCAAAGCTATCAATTAGGTACAATTAGGAGGATGATTTATAGGAGGACTAAGATCTATCACAAAGGGCTATTAGAGCACTTGTGGATCAGTTTGTTCAAATCATAAAAACAGGCCCAGTGAGTGGACTAGAGTGGCAAATCTCTACTTTGCATTTGAAAATGGCAAATGCATTTCGATTCGGCACTCCTGAGTTTATGAGAAGAACAACACCAGAAACACAAATAAACTAACAAGATACTCTCCCCAGCGGATTCGCCAATTTGTTGTTGGGAAAAGTATCCAATTCAGAATGCCCCTATCCCACTCTAAGAGGTGATAGTGCCTTAGCAACAAACAAGTAAACTTATTCAAGTATTCTTCTTTATGAAATGCAAGTGAGGAAGAAGGATCTAACTAACCTGTATCTTCCGCTAGTTTGTCGATCCAAATCACTCCTCTCTTCAGTAACTCCTAGCTCCCAGCTCTCTCACCGGCCCAGCTTCACTGAATTCCTGCAAGATCACAAGAGAGAGAAACTACATCAAGATACACATATACATTAATAAAAAGCTCAAGATCAGATTAAGCTAAACATGTAAGCATAACAAAACATCATTGGTACACAACATGTAGGAGAAACTCAAATAGTTTATTGATAGAGTAATAAAGTCCAAGAGGAGATACAACCAAGTGAGACCCGATCCAGCATCTACCTCCCAGCAAAGGAAACCCTTCCTCTCCTCCAACAAAGCATAAATCACCCAATGTACTAATTCTCAATCTCAAACCAACAACAATTCTCTGCAAAATACAAAATTCCAGCCTGCTGAACCTCTGGGTGAGAGATCCATATATAGATGTGAGCAGAGAGGATGAGTCAGCTCATGTTTTGACTTGTGGCTTCTCTCTGTCAGTTCTTGCTTCCACTTGGAGGTTGAGAACCTCTTACTCATCACTAGTCGAATTCATTGAGGCAAGTGTCATTGAGGAAGATTTCGGAAGCTTCCATGGTCTTTCCACCTCATTGAATGAACTTGCCATTTGTCATTTCCCGCTCAGCGCACCCTGGTAGTGCTTCTACCTACGTTGCAGTGCACCTAGCCAGTGTAATCTCTGCATTTCAGCACAGACAGCTAGTGGAGCCTCTGAATTGATCCTGAATTGACTGTTTTTGAGTAGTTTTTGGTGGAGAACTTCTGGGAGAAGCTGTCTTTGGTTGACCTTGTTCCTTTAGGGGTAGGAACAACTCATTTAGGGACTTTGGATCCCTTGGATTATGGACATTTCATGCCCAATGCTGTAAGGCACAAAAATGTCTATAACACTCTCCTCCTTCCTCTTCACTTGATGGGGCTGGTAAAGCCAAAACTCAAGTTCCTAAGGAGAAGAAGGAAAAGAAGAAGAAAGAGAAGAAGAAGAAGGAGCCAAAGGTGAATGGGGGAAAACGAGTGTCGTCTAACGAAAATCCACACACTGCACCGACCAGGCCTAAATCGCCATGTGTCATTTGCAAAGGAGACCACTTTCACAGAGATTGTCCTTACATCCCTCGGATATTAAGGGACTGGTCTCCTTGATTGCACAACCCGGTGTCGTCAACCTCTGATGATCATGTTGAAAGCACACCGTCAACTAGTGAAAATGAATCCCCAGGACAAAGAGGGAAATGTAGATTTGCTTGTAAACTATGCGAAGGCGATCATGCCGTCCATCATTGTCCCTTCTTAGACGAAGCTAAAAGAGTTTTGGATGATCGTCCGGTTTCACCGTTACGTCTTCCTCCTGGATATAAAAAACTCTTGCCGAGTCCGTCATTAGTTGAAAATCCGGATGGACCGCTCAGGTGGTCGGCTGAAGCACCTATCATTGAAGATAAACCATCTGGATCCATACCAGACGAAAGTTAAAAGGTCGAGGCGGCAGTTGACCCGGTCTTGCCTTCAGAGGTTTCATCTTCAGATGATACAATCACTGAAGAAAACAAGGATGACACCGTCCAAATTCTTTTCATAAGCACAGACTCCAACGAACATGGGGGAAATTTACCCGTTCCTTTACCGCAGGAAGGAAGATCGTCAGAGTCGTACCCGGCCGTCTATTCGGTCCCACCTCCAAGCAACCTAGTTGTCTCCTTCGACTGGAGTCAACTAGGCAGACCCCGTTTACCAGCAAGCGTACCATTCCGAATTATCGTTCAAATATATAGAATGGTTATGGTTGGTACCATCATAGATGAGGGGGCTTCTGTGAGTATCCTTTCCTCAACTGCTTGGAAAGCGCTTGGTTCGCCATCGCTTTTTCCTGAGATGAGAAATCTGACGGGCTTTGATAAAGGAACCAGTCGACCTTTAGGGATCCTCCCCGATGTGCCCATAACATTGAGAAGGAAAACCGTTCGCATGAATGTAATGGTAGTTCAAGGACCCCTGGATTACAATCTACTCCTTGGACGAGACTATATTTATTGCATGGAGGCAATTATGTCCTCACTCTTTAGAGTAATGTGTTTTCAGCACGAAGGAAGAATGGTCAAGCTTGTGGACCAACTTTCATTTCCCGGATCACGCATAACAAATAGTCATATACCATCCCTAAATGGTCTTTTCGCGCAAGAAATGTCTCAAGCTCCAGTCCGTCCTCCTGATTAGCGCGAGTAATTCAGAGGGATATGACTGAAACCCAGGGGGCATACATCCTAGTCTGCTTCGGAAGGAAAACTTCGGGTATAGGGTAGGTTTCCGCGGGAGAATATGACTAGTCTGTACCCCGTCCATGAGTGGAAAAGAGGGTTATTCTAGAACAATATTCTCTTGTCAAAGTTATGTGAGTTGGCGAGCACCGCCACTCACCTTTGTTTATTTCGGTAGACATTGCCAAAGAAGTGTTTTGTTTGCGCTGCGAATAGAACAATCTTTGGGTAACCTGTAAGAGGTAGGCCTCTCTCAGTAAAACAAATGTTTTGGCGGAAGGAAGTAGAGGTAACCTTGAAACTCTGTTTTATACCTGGGGGCATGCAAACCTTTTGGAGTGCAAGCGAAGGGCGACTATTTATTTTTTAAATTTTTAGGACCTCTAACCCTTTAAACTCGTAGGATTGGTCATCTCCTAACTTGCATGAAGAAAGGATGTGGGGCAAAACTCTAAAAATTGCCGTTTTTATATGAGACATTCTTATCATATGACTGGATTAATCGAGCAGTGTTACCGTGAGGTGCAAGCTCGTTAAAAAATAAACCCGGACCGAGCAAATGTTTCCACCCGCGTTTAAGCTCGTTAAAAAATGAACTATTCCCCGTTAAATAACCACCGTGAATGAAGTACTTCGGCCATTAAAGCCTTGGTCGTGTTTGCACCATCACCTCCACTTTTTCATTGACCGATCGTTCACATCCATTTGATTGTTTACCCATTTTGAGGAACAACTGCGAAGAGTGATTTCACTAGCCATCCTTGTGACACTGCCATGATTGGAAAATTCCACACCTTACCTAGAATTAGCTACTACCCATTTTATCACTCGTTCCTCAAAAGACGAGTCTTCTTTAAGCTCTTTTCAACTGACTCGTAAAATATGAAAATATTGCCGAGTCATTTGCCTCTCTAGGTCGTTAAAGGGACAGGAAGTGCTATCCCTCCTCTAGATTTTAATCTTTTTGGACCTGAGGGATTATTGCACAAAAAGATCGAGTGCTTGTTTTGTTCGGCTCATTAAAACTATCGAAAATTCATCCCTTCTGTATTGTTTTATACTTTTTCGGACTTAAGGGATTAGATGACGAAAAAGGAATTTTGGAGTTACCTTTACGTACCTTTTCAGACTCTCTAAAAATGAAAAGGACCGAGTTATCTTTGTCGTTAAACTCGTTAAAAAGATTAATAGTGACAAACTTGTCTTTAGAAGAGAACGAGTTTCACTATCGCTAGGCTCGTTAAAACATAACGATGGGTTTGCCCGAAGGGAAAATTATAGAACAAGCATATGTTATCCTCCTCAAGCTTGACAAAAATAAAGAGGTACTGGTCAGCAATGACTGGGGAAAAATTGGGAGAAACTAAAGAAAACTTTGATGGTAGCAGGTCGCTCTTGAACATGACACTTTTCCTCTGTACCACATTCGGGTTGGGTTGTTTCATTCACCGGTCACATCGCCATGGTCACACCATACCATCCACATTTGGGGTTAATGCTACCAATCCATCACATCAGTGTCGCCGACATGTTCAAGAGAAGTCATCTAGAAAGGCCACCTGTGTCCCACCCACTACCATACATTATACTCCATTCTTTCATGACCGCCACCCTGAACCGTATATCATCAGATCATTTTCACCTCCATCAAAATCATTTGCTCCGTTCCGTGTCATTGATGTGGGATTCATTAAGGCCCTCCTGTGACGGAACACTTCTTGTCGACATCAGCTCATCATCCAAGAAGTTGGTCTAGGAACACCTCATTCAGTACTTTGAAGCTTGCATGCCTCAATGGCAAGTTTCTCACTTCCGGCGATAGGTTTACATCAATGACCTTCGACCGAAAGATTTTGCGTGGTGTTCGATGCCAAGTCCTTTATTCACACCATGTGAATTGTACTGCAGTACCTTGAGGATCATTATCATTATCGGTGATTCCTCTCGCGCTTGTTAATAGTTTACATCATTGACTAATAATCAAGTGATGTCTTTCCATGTTCGACTTCAGAACATTTCTCACATGGATCAACTTGTACTTCGAGTGAAGATCGGACAAGATTGAAGACCCCGGATCTAGTTTCATCTATCCGGGCTGCGATATATATTCAGGGAATTAAAGACATTAAAATGTATAGCATTGCAGCACAGATAATCATCCTACCAAAAGGATGATGGCTCTACCAGAATCATCAGTCTACAATCAGACGATTGTCTATCCTATGTACATGAAAATGAATTTATAAAGCTAAGCATGGGAATGCCTGCCTCAGCTAGATCATGAAAAACAGTATGAAGATAATGTATTGTATTGTATCTTATTACAGGTCTCCTCCCAGCATTGAAAGAACTTCGGATCCTCATAATAAAGCATTTCACCCGATTAACGGCCTCATACTTTAGGGGGCAACTGTTATAGACATTTTTGTGCCTTACAACTCCAAGCATGAAATGTCCATAAAACAAGGGCTCGTAAGTCCCTAAAAGTGTTGTTCTAACCCCTAAAGGAACAAGGTCAACAAATTACAGCTTCTCCTAGAAGTTCTCCACCAGAAACTACTCAGAATAAGTCAAAACAGGATCATTTCAGATGCTCCACTGGCTAGGTGCATTGCAACGCACCTAAATGCACTATGAGGGTGCGTTGCGTGAGAAATGACAAATGGCAGTGTCATTCTGTGAGGTGGAGAGACAATGGAAGCTTCCAGAATCTTCTCCTATGACACTTGCCTCACTGAATTCGACCAAGGATGAGTAAGAGGCCTTCAGTTTCCAAGTGGAAGCAAGAACTAACAGAGAGAAGACACTAATCAAATCACAAGCTGACTCATCCTCCTTACACACATCTATATATGGATCCCTCATCCCAGAGATCCAGAGGCTGGAATTTTGCACATTGTAAGGAATTGCTGTTGGTTTTGAGAGAAACATCAAAGAATTGGGTGATCTATGCTTTGTTGGAGGTGAAGAGGGGCTTCTTTGCTGGGAGGTTGATGTTGGGTCAGGAACCATCGGTTGTAACTCCTCCCGGATCTTCTTGTTTATCAATAAAAACTATTTGAGTTTCTCCTCCATGCTTTTGTATCATTGATGCTTGTTACATTTGTATGGTTAACTTAAATCTGATCCTAAGTTGTTTATGAATATAGATCCATGTCTTTGTATAGTTTTCTTCTTCTGTGATCTTACAGGGACTTGGTGAAGCTGGGCAAATAAGGGAGCAGGTAGCTGGAATTTGTCAAAGAAGAGAGGGATTGAATCAAAGGATTAGCGCAAGATACAGGTTGGTTCTTTCCATTCCTCTCTATCTATAGTTCATAAAGGAAATACAAAAGTAGTTTTCTCTGTTTGTTTCTCAGGCAGCTGTCACACCTTAGTGGGATAGAGCAGTTCTAAATAGACACTTTTCCCAGTAACAAAACTCTTCTGAATGCAAAACTGCCTGCACTGTGATCTGAAAAGATAAACATTTTGAAACACAAAATTGATCATGAATCACCATTCTGCAACCACAGCTACCTACCCGGCCTACTCACCTAACATTTTTTCTTCTTTTTGTTTTGGGTGCACTTAGACTTGCAAACCCAGATTTACAATTTTTTCTTTTGAATTTTTCCTATCTAAATCTACACTTATTTCTGCCAGGGCCCAGATTAAACAGTTGGGTCCCTTTGATTCTCTACCTATCTACAGATCTGCCAAGATTAAACTGTTTGGACAGATTTCATTCTCTATATTCTATAACAGGAAATTGAAACCTAGGGAGACCAATATTGGACTGTTTGGACCTCCCTCTAAAACTCTCCAAAACTGGAACACAGCAGTGGCCTTTGGACTAGCACATTTCATGGCTTCTTCTTTGGTCTGTTCTGGAAATATGGAACACTGCAGCCTGCAAAGTATGACATATTTGGCATGTAAAAATGTCAATCATGAAAAATGAATACATGTTGCAGCAGGAGGCTAACAGGTGGGAATGGGAGGGTTTTGATGTGGTCTAGAAAGGATTTGCAGGGTTTTTGTTACTTGAGGATTTTGGTTTGTAGCTTTTACTTTCTTAGGCTGATTAGGAACTGATTTCTTGTTCTGATCTGGAACATCAGTGTTCTTCTTGCTTCTCAAATTGTACTGTTTATGCACTTCGAAAATAGTAGAGTCATACCCTTACTTATAGTCGAAAGATTCTCCAGTTTGGTTCTATAACTGTTGAAGCATGTATAGTTCTTGATCATCCTGGGTTAGAAAAATAGTTTCTTCATCATCTAAGCCCATAAGGTTGATTTGGGTGTCTATCTCAGGGTCTTCTTGGTGGGAAGTCTCAGCATAATTTTCTTGGAAAGGTGGTCTAATGTTTTGATCAGGCCCATTTTTACCAGTGTTTTGGTTCTGGTTTTTCCTAAAGTTTGCATTCCTTACTGGATTTGCCTGTTGGTTATCCCAGTGAGGTTTCCTTTCAATGACTTCTATTCTATCCATCAACCTTTCCATTCCTTTAGCTAAAGCATCCATTTTTTTATCAAAGGGTGAAGTTTCATCTTTCAAAGGTGTTCTTCTCTCATTTCTAACCCTAGCCCTTTTGGATAGCAGATTAGCTTCTACACTAACTGCTACACTTTGCATATCTTCAAGTGTAGGGGGGTTCCTTTCTCTAAGTTGAAAAGCCATATCTGTGTCAAATCCATCTGGAAACTTAATCAGGGCTAAACCAAGTGGAGGCCTAAGGTCAAGTGGGATTGCATTATATACATTGTTAAACCTAGTACAGTAGTCTTGAACAATTTCATTTGGTCCCATTTTAAGGTTTTCATATTCAGAAAGAATTTGAAGGGGGTTATTTTTCTTCTCCCACCTATTTAAAAATTGTTGATAAAGAACTTCTAAACTTTATATACTCTGAGGGGGCAAAGCTCTAAACCATGTTCTCACTTCTCTAGCTAGAGTTTGGACAAAGATTCTCATTTGGATATCTCCTATGTCAATCTCATGTAGTTCAAAATAATATGTCATTTTCTTAGTGTGCTTCTATGCTTTGTAGGTTCCAGTGCCATCAAATAAGGTAATTTTACTCTGATAATTTGTTGGTAGGGCACATTGAGGAGCAGGCATCACAAGGGGAGCATATCTGAGTGCCATAGCTCTAAGTTGGATAGGATTGAGAACAAGAGTTGGGGTAACAGGGGTAATGGATATTTGAGGGGTAGTGATGGGTTGATGGGGGAGTGAAGGTATGAATGGAGATGATGGATGATCTTCAGAGGTGTGAGGAAATGATGGTGATCTAAAAGATGTTGAAGTTGTTTTAGAAAGTTTAGGGAGTCTGTCAGTGGTAAGGGATGACTGAGGGGAGTTCAGAAGGTACTGATCAATTGACAAATTGGCTCGTTGGACTTCAAGTTCTCTTGTAAACTCTGGATCTAGGATTGTGACCACAAGTTCACTCTCAGACTTAGTTCTAAATAGAGAGAGGTCAAAATACTCATCAAAAGGGATGTCTTCAATCAATAACTAGTCAATAGGGCATGAATTGGATCTAAAAATAGGTCTAGGGCTTATTGAACTTTCCTGTCTTTTGATTATTCTTGGAATAAGGTTGGGATTTTCAAATACAGGGGGAGGATTTGGATCAAGGTTGGCCCTGGTATAGTGAGTTCTCCCTGAAGCCAGATTTCAAGATTTTTATGATTATTTTGCTTTTTGTCAACTTTTGGAAATAACTTCTAATAACCATTTAAGATGCTTAAAAATAAAAATTTTAATTTCTCAAAGGTTTATTAAAACTGGGGGTTTTGAATCCCCAGTATGGTCGCCACTATGTTATCACTCAAATTTTTTCCTTAGAAGTTATCAAGGAAGGAATAGGCTGAGGTAACCACAAACCTAATCTTTTAGACTCGGGTTCTAGCCAACCAAATTCCAGAGAGGGCTCTCTCTTTATGATTTAACTTTGTTTGAATAAGATATCAGGCTAGTTCTTAGTGTTCAGGATTGTTTTGTCTTGGTTGGGTGGTGGAATTAAGAAAACAGATGGGAAGAGCAAGTATTTAGGCCATTGGGCTATGGATTCAATCAAGAAAGGCTCAATTGGATTTGATCTATCACTAAGGTAAGAGTCCAAAGGGTAGGCTAGCATAGCAAAAAGCAAATCTGCAGGTTTAAATGAATGAAAGAGTCCTAACCAAGGCAAAGGGCAATGAAGAATCCTTAACCGGGATTAAGATGAAGAAAGGAAGGATGATCAGTAGTAAAGGGAAATGAATAATCCTTTACTATGGACCAAAGGGGGGGGTAAACTACGGAAGTAAGGGGGCAATTAAGAATCACCAGACCAAGGCAGTTTATTAGAAAACATAAATAAAGCAAACAGTTAAAACATAGAGCACTTAAGCTAATTCTGATGATATCATTCCTTGTTTGTTTTACAGATTTAATAAGAAACACATGTGAATATTTATAACAAGAAGAGAAAAACAATATTTAAACATGAGAAGATGATACTTATTTGTTCCAACTGTGCACAAGAATCCAATGAAATGTCCTTAGCTTTATTTCATTTCTAGCAAAACTAGTCCAGTCTTGAGTACAATAGCTCCTTGGCTCAAAAATAAAATGTCTACAGAAATGTATTTTAATCCACACTAATTACTTCAATTTGTGAAGTATTTATACAAAATATCTCATAACCATATGAGAATTATTCTAGGAAACACAAAATATCTTCAACACGAAGATAGAGACAGATGGAGAACTGTTTTCTTGCTGTCCCTTTTATTGTGACTGTGTTGGTTGTTGCAACTCAGATTCGTCTCTTTCAGTTGCTTTGTAGTTATGAGCTGGAATCACTTTCTATCTTATACCTACTAATACTCTTTACCTATTCTGCTTTGATCCTATCTTACCTATTTTACCTGGCATCCATGTTTTACCATGTAGATTTACTGCAGTAACTTATAGTGAATCAGTCAAATTTCTCCACCATTCACTGTCAGGTAATTTCATTCTTATCATTTTTCTGTAAGCTTCATCAGCTTCTGTGTACTTGGCAAAATTTGGTTTGCTTGTGAACAAGTGCTTGAATTCATGTTCTATGTAGAACAGATTCTCAAGGCCATCATAAAGCACCTTTCCAGTGGGCAAAGATTTCACCCCTAAAGTACTAGCTTGGCTTCTAGCCAGCTTGTTTAACTTTTCAATGTAATCTTCCTGGGTCATCAACTTATCATGGATTACCTTAGGATTGGGGAGTCCTTTTTCTCTTAATATGCCATACTTCAACATAAAGTTGCCAATATCTATTTGGATGCTCTGACATCTTTTCTCCATATTGACCATTAGGTTCCTTTTGGTGAGAACCTTTTTTATTTCTATAATTGTTGATGTTCTATCTTCTATCTCAAGTTCATCAAGCTGATATCTATTTTTTCCGTTCAAAAAGGTGATCAACTGATTGGCTTCTTCAGGGTTATTTCCTAATTCTTCCACTGTCTTGTGGATTGCCTCTGTAGCCATTTTGACTAATTTTGTTTGCTAAAAAATAATCTTAATAGAAGGCCAAACATCATTGATGGAATCAATGATGTTGGCCCAAAGAATTTCTTTCATATCTCCTAATGGATCTTGTAGTGTTAAGTCCTTCTCAAGGGCTTTTATCATTTCTTCCATCCTTAGGTTCCTCTGAGTTTCTTCTCTCTGTTGTATGTGTGAAAATTTAAAATTGGTTTCTAAACTTGACACTTGTTCTCTGAGCTTCTTGAGCTCAATGGCCTGGATACTCATTCCTTCCATGGCCTTGATCAATTCTATAGTCTTCTCTGTTGGTGTCTCTATGTTGGTTGATGTAGATGTTCCTGTTGAAGTACCTGTTACTGGCAAAGAGATTGCTGGTGGAATTGTTGGTGCTAATGCAGCAGCCAAGGTGGAGGGTACTGTTGTGGAAACTGTAGGTATTACAGTCTGAGGAGTGGTGGCCAACTCACTCTGCTTGGAATGTATTAAATTGTCTAATTCTTTTTTGGTTTCCTTCAATTGGTCATTCAACTTAAGGACTAGGTCCATAAGCTCTTCTTCCTTTTGTGTCTCCAACACTTCAGCTGTTTGAGGATGATGTACAGGAGGAATCTTAAGTTGCTTCTTTAGTGCATCTATATCATCGTTTTTCTTCTTTATCAGCTTCTCTACTACTTTCACATCCTTGGGATCATGTCCCAGTTCTATGACCAAGTCCTCTAAGGACTTTATTCTGGTGTCTTTGGCCTGTGAAGAGGCCTTTTCCAACTGAAATTGTGTTGAGATGTTATTCAGTGAATTTTGAAGTTGGTGGGTTGTTATTGCGTTGTTGGTTAAGTTGGAATAGACCATTTCACTCGTTTGCTTATGTAACTCTATTTGGTCAATAGGATTGATATCCTTTGCCAATACTTCAAAATTTGTTTTTAGGTAATCTTCCATTGATTTAGGTTGTTGTATGGTTGTTCAAAAAACTCATCTGCATCTTACCTTCTTTTATATCAAAGGCTGACATTAGCCTCATTTGGTTTGTTGGAGCCATTTTCAGATAATGTGCATAACTTTGCACCTTTAGCCTTTCATTTCTTGCTTTGATTTCCTTATACTTTTCTTTGATATCTAAGCTCTATCCAACAGGAGCCCTGAAGAAGGACACTTCCACACTCTGTTGCCCTTCCAACATTTGAGCATGTGCGGTGGAAGGTTCTTGTGTACCTCCTGAAGGAGTAGTATGCTTGCTTTCTGTCCTCTCTACTCCTGAAGCTGCTGCTATCTCTTCAGTACATTCCTGCTCTGAATATGGATTTAACCTTTGCCTCTTGGCATAGGTTTGGGCAACAGGCTGGCTGGAAGGAGTGGCCTCATCTATGTCCCTTTTGAAGTTCCTCTCCTCATTTAGAGGAGTCTGCAAAACAGGAGGATTGCTCATGATTTGTTCAGGTTGAGCAAGTTCCTCTGAAATTTCAGGCTGTTCAGATTCTTCTGGCTGTTCTGAAAGTTATGGTTGCTTTGATGGCCCTGCATGATCTGAAGACTCTGGTTTGCCTGATGGTCCTGCCTCTACTATCTGCCCACTGTGTCCTTGGGATTACCTCTGAGATTGAGACTCTCTTGGAAACTGTACAAAGAAATCCTCATCAAGTCTTCTATCTAAATCAATCAAAACATTATTTACAACAGTCTCTGTCTTATCCTGGTCTACCAAAGTATTTTCCACCCATTCAATCTGATTTGCATATTGCACAATTTCAGGGACTCTATGATGGATGTAAGGAGAGAATTTATTATTTTGTTTCCTATTACAAATGAAGTCTAAGGGATCATAATTCCATATAAAACTATGTTTCAATTTCAACCTTTGGAGGATTTCATCTGCCTCTTTTCCTGCTTCCCTACTGTTACAAATAAATGGGCCGAGCTGATCCTTTATCCCGAGTTGGGCTTTCTTCTTGGCTTTTTGTTGTGGGGAAAAATGCCTATGCAGGACGATCCTATCCACCTAAGGTGTGACAACACCTTAGCAACAAACGAATACAGCTATTATGATTTCTTCCTTTATGAAATGGGAAAGAGAGGAGATCGGTAGACTTACCGTTGTCTTCCGGTTGTCCCTCGAATTAGATCCTCTTCTCTTTGTGTGTCCACAGCTACTTGCCTCCTCGCTTGATCAAGAGAATAGCTACTTGAATCCCACGAGATCACAAGAGAGCAGCTACCTGTGACAAGAGAACAGCTACTTGCGACAAGAGAAGAACATAACACAAAGGCATATATTCATATTCATAAATGATTCAGGATTAGAAGTAAATCAAATACACTAATGCAATCATACAAATACACCAGTATATAGGAGCAAACCAAGATAGCTTTATTGATAAGTAACAGGGTTCAGGAAGAGATACAACCCATAGGGCTCCAATCCAGCATCTCCTTCCCAGCAGAATGGAATTCCTTCTTCAGCTCCCTTCAAAGCATTAAGCACCCAATGATCCAACCACAAACCAACAGCAATTCTTTGCAATAACAAAATTCCAGCCTCTAGATCCCATGGAGGAGAGATCCATATATAGATATTTGGAGAGAGGATGAGTCAGCTTGAGATCTGACTAGTGTCCTCTCCCTCTCTCAGTTCTTGAGTCCACTTGGAGGTTCTTGCTTCCACAACCTCTTACTCATCACCAGTCGAATTCCTTGATGAAAGTGTCATTTTGGAAGCTTCTTGGGCATTGCCACCTTGAGGAATGACTCTGCCACATGTCCAAACTCGCTTAGCGCAGGTAGCCTTTGTTGGAGTTGACATTCAACGCAGGTAGACTGTGGAGCAGTTGACATTCAGCGCAGATGCTCAGTGGAGCAGTTGACATGATCCAAAATTGGCTTGTTTTTTAGTGTTTTCAGGTGGAGAACTTCTGTGAATTGCTGTGGTTAGCCGGCCTTGTTCCTCTAGGGGTAGGAACAACATGTTTAGGGACTTTGGATCCATTGATTATGGACATTTCATGCTCAATGCTGTAAGGCACAAAAATGTCTATAATAGTTGCCCCCTAAAGTATGAGGTCGTTTATCGGGTGAAATGCTTTATCCAGGAGGGTCTGAAGTTCATCCATTTGCTGGGAGGAGACCTGTAATAAGATACAATGCAATACATTATGATTCATACTGCTTTCATGATCTAGCTGAGGCAGGCATTCCCATGCTCAGCTTTATAAATTCATTTTTGTACATAGAACAGACGATCGTCTGATGGTCGACTGATAATTTTGGCGAAATTATCATCCTTTGAGTAGGATGATCATCTGCTGCAATGATGTACATGTCAAATGTCTTTATTTTTCCCGAATATATATCGCAGCCTGGATGGATGAAACTAGATTCGGGGTCTTCAAACTCATTCGATCTTCACTCTAAGTACAAGTCGATCCATGTGAGAATTGCGCTGAAGTCGAACATGGAAAGACATTGCTTGATTACCGGTCAATGATGTAAACCGTTAACAAGCACGAGAGGAATCACCGATAATGATAATGACCCTCAAGGTACTGTAGTACAATTCACGTGGTGTGAATAAAGGACTTGGCGTCGAACACCACGCAAAATCTTCTGGTCGAAGGTCATTGATGTATACCTGTCGCTGGAAGTGAGAAACTTGCCATTGAGGCATGCAAGCTTCAAAGTACTGAAGGGGTTGTTCCTAGATCAACTTCTTGGATAATGATCTGATGTCGACAAGAAGCGATCCATCAAAGGAGGGCCTTGATGAATCCCACATCAGTGACACGGAACGGAGCTAATGATTTTAATGGAGGTGAAAACGATCGGTGACATATGATTCAGGGTGGCGGTCATGAATGGATGAAGGATAATGTATGGCAGTGGATGGGACCCGGTTGACTCTTTTTGAACGACTTCTCTTGAACATATGGCGACACTGATGCGATGGATCGGTAGCATTACCCCAAATATGGATGGTATGGCAAGACCATCGTGATGTGACCGGTGAATGAAACAACCCAACCCGAATGTGGTACGGAGGAAAAGTGTCATGTTCAAGAGCGACCTGCTACCATCAAAGTTTTCTTTAGTTTCTCCCAATTTTTCCCCAGTCATTGCTGACCTGTACCTCTTTATTTTTTTCAAGCTTGAGGAGGATAACATATGCTTGTTCTATAACTTGCCCTTCGGGCAAGCCCATCGCTATGTTTTAACGAGCTTAGCGATAGTGAAACTCATTCTCGTCTAAAGACAAGTTTGTCGCTATTTAATAATTTTAACGAGTCTAACGACAAGGATAACTCGATCCTTTTCATTTTTAGAGAGTCTGAAAAGGTACATAAAGTTAACTCCAAAATTCCTTTTTCGTCATCTAATCCCTTAAGTCTGAAAAAGTATAAAACAATACAGAAGGGATGAGTTTTCGATAACTTTAACGAGTCGAACAAAACAAGCGCTCGATCTTTTTGTGCAATAATCCCTCAGGTCCAAAAAGATTAAATTCTAGAGGAGGGATAGCTCTTCTTGTCCTTCAACGAGTTGGAAGGCCAAAACTTGGCAATCTTTTCATATTTTACGAGTCAATTGAAAAGAGCTTAAAGAAGACTCGTCTTTTGAGGAACGAGTGATAAACAGGGATAACAACTGATTCCAGGTACAGGTTGGAATTTTTCAATCACGGCAGTGTCACAAGGATGGCTAGGTGAAATCACTCTTCGCAGTTGTTCCTCAAAATGGGTAAACAATCATATGGAGGTGAACGATCGGCCAAATGAAAGGTGGAGGTGGCAGGTGCAAACACGACCAAGGCTTTTATGGCTGATAAATTTACGATCACAGCGGTTATTTACCGGGATAGGTTCATTTTTTAGTTAAAAATGAGCTTAAACACTGGAGGAAACTCTGCTCACTGCTTATATTTATTTTTTAACGAGCATGAAGACCGCATTAAAACTGCTCGGATCTTGCGTTTATTTTTTAACGAGCATGAACTTTATGCTAAAACTACTCGATTATATAGTCAAATTTTGATTTTTTACCATAACTAGCTTTCCTCTTTTCAAGGATAGTACTGCATTCTCAATTGCTACATCAAACTTAGTTAGAGATGAATAACATTTGCATGGAAATGAGAATAACCCTAATATTTCGCTTTGAACTGCGTAAAAAGCAATTAAAAGGTGTTTTTACCTCTCATTTTACCATTTCATTTGAACTTGGTTTGTTGGAGCTCTGGAGGTGCCTCTTCCCCCTTGATTTTCACCAGCTGATTCCGGGAGATTCTGCGGACGATTTTCAGCGCCGTCTGGACCAGGTAGGAGCTAAACCCTAGCTCTTTCTTTTCATGGTTTCCTTTTTCAATTCTGTGCCTGTTTTCCTGTCCCCATGAGCCCCTGGGGTTTTGCTAGGGCGCTCTGGCATCAGCGCAGGCAGTCCATTCGAAACCTGCGCTGAATGTCAAGCTGCCTTAAGGCAGTTTGACCTTCAACGCAGGTAGGACACTTGCCAACTGCGTTGATCTCAGAAAAGCAGTTCTATGCACAGTTTTTTGATGAAATTTTGCCAGTTTCTCCTCAAATTCAGGAACTTACTCTTTCTCCTGTTTGTTTTATAGGGATCTTTGAGCAAAATGTCCCTTACATGGCGAGAACAAGAACATGAAGAGGAGGACATGATTGCCCTCCATGACCCTGTCCCGGTGAACGCGCTGCGGAACTGTGGCCTGCTGAAGTTTTTCTGTATCTCTAGCATGAGAGCACAGATCTCTTTACTGCAGTATATGCTTGATGCTTGGGATCCCATCAACCAAGTATTCCAGATTAGGGGAAAATCCATCCCCTTGACCATAGAGGACATTTACTTCTTGACTGGGTTGTCAAGGCGGGGTGCCCCCATTTCTTTGTCAGGTTCAGCCCGGGGGAATGACTCCATGAGAGATTATGTCCGCCAGTATTGTAGGGAAGGTTCCCAGCCGAGCAGAGACGGCAAGGTTGTTATCCGTGAGATCACTGACAGGTCTCTCAGGTCCATTCTGTATACTATTGGTAGGATGGCCGGCAGCGCATCTCTACATGTTGCCAACAGATCTTATGTGCAGCACGCCCTGGAGTGTCTCCAACCGAAAGTATTCAACTGGTGTGATGCAGTACTTGTTTAGATGAAAAGTCAATTGACCAAGGTAAAGGACAGGAAGCTGAAGAAATTTGGGTATGGTTCTATTCTGACTGCCTTTGCCTTGGAGAAAATACCATTGATGCAGCCTCAGTATATCACACTCGACTTGCCTTCTCCTACCGAGCCACGCATGCAGAGATGGGTTGACCACATGTCTAGGCATGCTGGTCAATCTCAGATTACTTTCACTGATACCTTCTTCAGGTGGTTCGAGCGCCAGGAGATGGTCTATTCTAAGTATCCATATGTTGGTATGGATTTCCGAGGTGATCCAGACTTGGTACTGCCGGATGGCGAACAGTGGGGTGCTATTGGTAAAATATTTGACCATGTTACTGTTTACTATTCTTATTTATAATGTTCTTGTGCTTTATTCTATCAAGACTTTAATCAAACTCATGTGTGCATGCAGATGTTGGTCCTGTTCGTCCAGCAGTTCGCTCGAGAGCGCCAGTTGCTGCCCCAGCAGGGGAGACTGCTGGGAGAGTTATTCTCCGCGACCTTGACGTAGCTGAGATCCTTACAGCTGTGCAGAAGCGGGTTGAGACCCTTACTCTCGGCATTCCCGATGTGAGGATTGATGAGTTACCTTTACAGTTGCAACGGCATACTACTGGCGTGCCTAGACGATGGACTCGTCTCTTGCGCATGATTGCACAGGCCGTGACGTGCTATCATGAGCATCACTAGACTAGGGTGCCCCCTAGCACTTTTGAGTTTTTGGGTCATATGACTGATTTTGTCTTGGTTACAGAACATTATGTATGAACGATAAACAGCTTATATATATTTTGATTTTCGAGTTTTATTCTGGTTGAGTTATATGATCCATATGTACAATCATTGATGATGTGTTTCTTTTTATAAATGTCGCAAATGTCTATCTAACACATAGTTTGCTAATGAGTCGGTTAATGTGTTTAAGTTTCTGGAAATATGCTGGTATTGAATTGAATCAAACTGTCTTTCCAAAATCTTAACCCTTAGGAACATGCGATAAATAGCTGGATTGCGAACGAAATATATACCATTGAGTTGTAGTATTACGAGCTGTGAGTCTAGCCTGACAATTAGTTGGCGTATACCACAGGTGATGGCATCAGAGAGTAGTTCTATCAACGCACTATACTCAGCGATGTTATTCGTTGATTGCCCAATACATACACCTCTAAAACTTACTAACTCGCCGCTTGGATCAAAAATGGCTCAGGCTGCGGAGGATAGGTTCCACGAACTATGACTCGCTCCGTCGGCATATCCAACACATGTCTCCAGAAGGTTTGACATCTGCAATAAATATAAAAAGGTGGATCACTCGACCAAAAAAAACACTTCAGCGAAAACAAAATACAACAAAAGCATACAGGTTACTATTTAAGCATAGTAACGCTTGAGGTACAACCCATTACGGGGTTGCGCCAGTGGGATTCCGTCATAATCCACTAACTCGTAGGCTCCTTTTGCTAACACTCGTTTGACAATATAGGGGCCCATCCATAAGGAATTAAATTTTCCTGCTCCCAATTTATTGGATTCTTGGTCGTAAAGCAAGACCAAATCACCTTCTGAGAAGACACGGGGTTTGACATTTTTGTCGAACTGCGCCTTGACTCATTTCTTATGGGCTTCGTTAGCCAAAGCGGCATCACGACGGGTTTCATCCAATTGGATTAATTCCAAGAAACGAGCCTCTTCTTCCGAAGTTCCGGGGAGGAGGTCAATTGCGAGTTTGAGCGACGAAATTTCGCACTGGATTAGCAAAACGGCTTCTAGGCCATACACCAGTTGGAAAGGTGTGAACCCAGTCGCGTTCTTTACCGATGTTCGGTAAGCCCACAAGGCTGAGTACAGGATTAGGTGCCACCTTCTCTTATGAACCCCTATCATCCTTTGCAACATACGCTTCAGGACCTTGTTGATTGCTTCAACTTGTCCGTTGGCTTGCGGATAATACGGGGTAGAGCTGTCGTGAGATAGCCCTAGCTTGGCAGCTAATTCAACCATCATGTGATTGCGAAAATGCGATCCATGATCTGTCACTATAGCCTGTGGTACGCTAAACTTGGTGACTACATGATTGGAAAAGAAAAGCGCAGCTGTTTCACCAGTGTTATTCAATGTAGGCATCGCCTCGGCCCATTTGGTAAAATAGTCAACAGCGACTATAATATACCCATGCCCCCCGGTCGAGGTGGGGTTACATTGCATGAAATCAATGCCCCACTTGGCGAAAGGCCCAACAACAACTATTGGCTGTAAAGGTGTGGGTGGTCTTCTGGTTTTGCTATCGAAAATTTGACAGGCATGGCAACTTCTGACTGCGGTTATGCAATTTTTGAACATGGTCGGCCAGAAGTATCCTGCTCGTAAGATTTTCTGTGCTGTTGCATATCCAGATTGATGCCCCCCACACGCGCTTGAATGACACTCATTCAGGGCTTTTTCGGCCTCCTCATGGGTAAGGCACCTCCTCAGGACTGTATCGATACCACGACGGTAAAGCGTATCACCGATGATCATGTAGTCTTTAGCTTGGTATCATATACGTTTCTGTTCTGAGTGAGAGGTGTTAGGCCTAAATTTTTGGGTTTGGAGATAAATTATGATATCTCCATACCACTCATTGCTTGTAGATATCAGGAACAAATTTTCGTCCACGATTGACTCTTTTGATGTTTCATCGTTGGACGACGATGGGAGATCGCACAATAATTCTGCGAAAACTAGAGCTTTCTTTGATTTGGATTTTACCAATTCCAGATCAAACTCTTGAAGGATCGCTATCCATTTTGAATATTTACCCCCCAGCAACTGTCGCGACAGTATATAAGTCATGGGGTTGCAATCTGATAAAATGGTAGTTTTCCGAAAGAGGACATAATGTCGAAACCTTTGAATCGCTTGAACAACTACAAGCTCTAGTTTTTCAACATAAGAATATTTACTTTCTGTATCATTTAAGTTTTTACTTAAATAATATATAGGATGTTCAATTCCATCGACTTCTTGAACTAAAACCATCGCAGTGGTCGTATCCGCTGCAGCTAGATACAGGTTAAAATCTCTTTGATAGTCTGGGGCATACATTAATGATGCTTTTACTAGAGAATCTTTCAGAGCATCAAAGGAAGCTTGCGCTACCTGATCCCAGACAAAAGGTACATCCTTTTTCAAAAGACGAGTGTAAATTTTAGCAAGTTCTGCGTAATTTGGAATAAACCTCCTCAGAAAGTTTGCTTTCCCTTGGAGTTTCTGAATCTGAAGCAAATTTGAAGGTGGAGGCAAATTAATGATCGCCTGAACCTTGCAAGGATCGAGACGAATCCCATCCTTAGAGACTACAAAGCCAAGTAAATGACCAGAACCGACGCAAAACACACATTTGTGCGGATTGAGTCTTATCTTGTAGTGTCGGCAACGTAGAAATATCACTCTTAAATGCTGCGGATGATCAGTCCGCTTTCGCGAATGAGCCGGAAGGTCGTCGAGATAAGGTTGAACGATGTTCTTGATGTCATGGAAGGCATAATTCATTGCCCTCTGAAACGTCGCCCCTGCGTTCTTTAAACCAAAGGGTAATTTTCGATAAGCGAATGTGCCCCACGGACAAATAAATGCAGTCTTTGACTGGTCCTGTGGGCGGATATTTATTTGATTATACCCGGAAAATCCATCCATAAATGAAAAGATTTCACATCCGGCGCATTCATCAATTATCTGGTCGATGAAGGGTGTAGGGTAGTTGTCCTTTGGACAAGATTGGTTTACATCCCTATAATCGACACACACTCTGATTGTCCCTTGTTTCTTCATAACAGGGACAATATTCGATACCCAATCGGTTAGAGGAACCGGGTAGATGAAACCAGCATGGAGGAGCTTTTCAACTTCTGCTTTAATGGCAACGGCTTTCTTGGGGTGCACCTGCCGAAGCCGTTGTCTTACTGGTTTGACATCAGGATACATTTTAATTTCATGTTCAATGATACTCGAGTCTATGCTTGGCATTTCATCATATGACCAAGCAAAGACATCTCTGAATTCGCGAAAAAGAGCGTTATATATTTCCAGTTCTGAAGGGGAACAACCTTTGCCAACATAAATATTCTCTACAACATTTGTTTTAGTCGAGATATTTATGGCTATAGTCTCTTCAATATTGGATAAGTTTCGCTCGGAATCCACCGTATTTACAGTATTTGATAGGAATTCAAAAACTGAAGGGTGGTAAAGGTCATGTTGAGTATCTTCTTCATATTCCGGAAGAAGGGAACGATGGTGGTGATCACTCAACGGTGCCCCCTCAATCAACATTGATTGTAAGATTCCTTCGTCAGTCCCATGCACTTTCGACCAAGGATCTAATGGGGTACCATATTCTCTAGACCTATCTACCCAAACGCTTGACAAGCGTTGATTTGGGTTCGCCTCCCATGCCCGAAACATTGATTGCTACAATATTTCTATAGGGCTTGGGGGCAAAACCATTGCATGATCCATGTCGAAATCGTTTCTTGCAACCTTCATGGAAGATATCATGTTGCAGGTTGCTACTAACGCTATATTTCCTATGTATATAGGAGGTGGAAGCGCGAAAGTTCCCATCATTGTGGGGTCTTTCAGTAGACCTACTCCGATATCTTGAAGCAACTGGTTGCTCTCATGGATCATGGGAATGCTTCCTGTAACTTGTGAACCATTAGGGAGGAAGTTCTGTTGGTCAACGACCGTAATCCCTCCTTCAAATGGAAATGCGATCTTCCTAAAATAAGTCGACACTACAGCTGCCATGGCATAGATCCATGGTCTTCCCAGTAGGATGTTGTAGTCGAGATTCCCATTGATGACCTCAACATCAATTTCCACTGTTTTTCCTCCCAGTTCAACCTTCAAGTTATTAAGGATACCGTACGGGGTATAAGTCCTTCCGTCGAAAGCTTTTAATGTCGTCGAAGATCGCGACAAGGTTGGAGATCCTAAATTTTTCTAGCAACTCATCGACATAATACATGTAGATGCTCCCTCATCAAAAATTGTTCTGTGAACAGTTTTGTTGAGGGATTTCACTTGAATAAGGAAAGCTAGTTGAGCTGGTAACTGAGGATCGTATCCTTTGTGATCAAAGGATACAAGATTGGAATCCTTAGGATCAACCCCACCAATAGCTGATAACAAAGCCTGCCTTTGGGATGGGCAATTCTGTAGTACTTCAAGAGTCGACATAGCGGATGGCGATTGGGCCAAATCTTCCACTATGTTATAATGTTGCGCCGCCCTGGCGCGAGGATTAAATGTAGACTTGTGTACTACTCCCTTTGGCGGTTTTATTGTTAATTCAGGAATGATGGGCGGTACAACTTCTGTCGAAGTTGTTGTCGAACTACTCGGTTGATCTTTACCTTTGTCGTTCGACAGTTGTGGATTCCCATAATCTTTGTTCCTTGTCGAAATCAAAGCATCATTCTGCTGTTTTGAAACCGACAACATAAGTACTTGCGACGGGGAAGCATTTCCACTATCAACCAGATTTTGACTTGGGTTGGGAAATGGATCAGTTAACACAGCTGAGGTTTGCGAACTTTTAAAGAACCTTTTAAGCTCAGCTTTGAATGGACAATTCCTTGTATAATGATCCTCCTCATCACATATTTGACATGAATAATTTTGTTTCCCTTTCCCAGGAGGGTTTGAAGAATTTTTTCTAGGAGATGACTCACCCTGTTTCTTCTTCTTCCCTTTGTTTTGCTTCTTCTTGCTTCCTGGTTGATTGGTTTCTTTGCCTTTATCTGCTGATACGGCATTTACTTCCAAAGCAAGAATTTCTTCTTTTGCATTTTGATCCGAATTCTTACGGGCTTTCTTAGACGAAGCCTTTATCGATTTCGTGTTTGCCGTGCCAATCACGCCATCACCGGCATGAGAGTCACTATTGGATTTAGGAGGAGGAGGAATTGAAAATTCCGATCTAGGGGCGTTAGGTATTTTGTCGTAGAGCGTGCCAGACTGAGTATAAACTAAGTCTAGATATTGTGCACGAGCAATAACCTGCTCCTCTGTTACGACTCCCCCCTTCGCCACATCTTCCGTTATAGCAGGAAGTAACGAATTTATAAACCATTCAACTAACAGCTGATCGGGAACGTATGTTTTCACCATTCTACGACGACGATGCCACTCATGTATATGATCAGATATATGAGTGGCAGTTGTCTGCTTGAAGTTGGTTAATATTTCTGTTCCCGTTTCATACCTTATTGGTAATTGAAAATGGGTTAAGAAAGTCGTGGCTAGGGAGCTAAAATTGTCGAACGAGGCTCTAGGTAATTCAATATACCATTTTGCCGCTGGACCCGTTAACGTCCTTTGGAAAAGGCGAAGCCTTATCGAATCATCATTTAGGGTGTTCGATGAACACCACAGGTGAAAAGTCATCACGTGATTTGATGGGTCTTCACCTGGATTTCCATTGAATTTAGGAATGTCAGATGGAAGTTTGTGAGGGATCGTAGGCCACCAAGGGGCGTAAGCAATCGGATCGTTGGTTAACCGGTGTAAATCGGGTAACTCTAAAGTTGCCACGAATGGTAACTGTTGATTCAGGTTAGGCGAAGCATAACCAGGGTACGACGGAATCGCTTGAGTAGTGGGCCTTTGCATACCAGCATAATGTAATTGATGTTGGTATGACTGATACGGTTGGTGGACTTGACCACTTTAAAGCGGTTGGTTTTGACCGTTTTGAATATACGGTTGTCCACTGTTCGCAAAGATCTTCTGCTCAGAACCTTGGTACACTTGCTGGAATTGTGGTTGTTGGTATTGCACTAGCCACGGTTGTGAAGCCATGTTCTGTTGCGCTATGCTAACCGTTGGAACAAGGTGTGGGGTAATTGTACCCGTTCGGACCTGTGTCGTCCCACCAGTTGGCGATTGTGGTTGTGACCCATGGTCAAGGGGCTGTTGCATTACAACCTGGGAAATCTGAGGTTGACATGCAACATGCATCACTTGAACTTGTGACACTGTTACAATAGCCGGTGTGGTTGGGATGTTCGTCATAGGTACACACTGTTGCATAGAATATACAACCCTTGGTTGTTGAGGTAGCATAGGTACCCAACCACTTGATGTAATTCCAGTATAACCTGAATACTGTTGTGAACTCCCGTATGGATACCCTCCCGGAGGTGGTAACGAAAGGGCATACTGCCCCCCATACGGTAGCAATCCGGAACTCAAGGGGATTGATTGTCCTTGGGGACTGTATTGCCCAAAATTGACCTCCAAATGGATCAATCTGGCGAGTCTCAACATGAGAGTTGCCAGATATTATTCCGGATGAACAAACTGGAACAGACCACACTGTCAAAATAGTCCCTTGGTGGACTCCTTCTAGCTGTTGCGAGCTAGTCGGGACAGATGGTATGCCGGCAAACATCGTCGGAGTGACAGCAGGGGCTTTTGCTATCGCTGTGTCGTTTGACACAGTCCTAGACGTTGACAGTTGTTCAGGCATTTTAAGTCTATCCAATAGATTGCCTAGCGATTCTATAGGAACTTCCACTTGTGGTGGATTGACTTTTGATGAAGGAAATAGGGTGACCCCGACTCCAAAATGGGTTGGAGTATTTTCTTGCGGATCCTCTACAATTTCCTCTATCGCAATCAAACCTGGTGGAAGAGGAAGACCATCAGGTCCGTAAAATATTTCTGGTGCCGAAGAAGGGGTCGAATCGACAGTGACAGTTGTTTGGGGAGCAAGACTCTCTAAACCGGTTACAGACGGAACTGGTTCAGTCACGCAAGTATTTGCCCCCACACTAGGGTCAGTATTACTGTCCCTTTGCGGCTGTTGAACTTCTTCTATAGAGGCAGGGTTTCCAGAAATGTTTGGAGTAACCGGAATCTCAGATGTAGTTGGAACACTTGTTCTAAATTTGATAGGAGATTTTGAACTGGTTAAACGAGTTCGCTTTGTCCGTACTATTTTCGATTCCGGAGACAAAGACGGTTGACTCGTAAGCCTCCGCGAACGACGGGGTTTCAATTGACTTTCTTCTACGATTGCGGATTACTCGATCAACCAAAATAAAAAAGGGGAAATTGGTGTTTTCGAATTGAATGAATTTTATTAGACGCTTTAGACACAACTTTCTTTTTCACTTTTAAAGAGTCGAGAAAAAGCTAACGATGACTCTAGTCTCCTTCGATGTTTTAACGAGCCCGAAGTGACAAATGCTCGGATGGACTTTTTCTGTTATAGAGTTTGAAAAAGGCCAAAAGAAACTGCTCTGGAGATCTAGGTGGAGGGTGTGCCAAACTTTTCACAAAACCGCAGAACACTTTTTAGGGTACGGGTGGTCGATCTTCGTGAATGCTGTGTTCACTGCATTGCGATCAGTAGGGTGGCCGACACGGCTTCCTAAGGGTAAAGGATATATGCCTATAGGGGTCTCCCAATATATACGCGACGGTACGTGGGAGCACAATCCGTATTAGCACTATCGTCCCTCAGGAGGAATCACCCACCTTCCCCGAGATTGACAGTCACTAGGTTTAACGACGCCGGAACACGTCTCTAGCCTAGACCTCTATGTTGTGCGTTATGTTACAAAGCGTTGTTAGGTTCATTCAGTTTATTTTAGGTTGATCTTTTTAAAGTTTTCCTTTCAAGGTTCACCACGAGATGTATGATACAAATTCCTAAATGCAGTCTAAGATGATAAGCAAGCTCTATTATCTTTTCAACTTTGAAAATCCTAGCTACTAAGGGAAAAGAAAACACTATCTTTTCTCAAAGAGCAATCAGCACACTCTAATGCACTTTCCCGAAATCCAACATGAAAACTATCAAATGCAAAATGCACAATGCAGGTGTTTGTTTTCCACTTTCTTAGTATAAATGCCTACACAGAAAGCTTTTTGCACAATTTTGAATTTTTTTTTAAAATGATCAATACAAACAAGTTCACTTTCTTCGAAATCAACAAGGGTAGAAGAGATTACAATTACTTTGCGATTTTCGAAATAAAGACTTGTTTCGACACTTTGAAAGAGACAAATTCAAACCAATAAGCAAAATTAAATCTATAATCAATCTGAAAACAACCAATGAACTCTCTTCTAAGATCACTATCAATCAGATCTGAATCAAAGGCTACAGGATGACCACTTTACTTATGCAAAGGAAAACTGTAAATGACGCCACAAACACATAAAAACATTCACAGTCTTTTTGTACAAAAATGAGGCGGAATTCAAGCAAAGAAAAGGGTTTATCAGACTGGCACTTATGCTGGTTAAAGGCTGCAAAAAACAGAGATCAAAACAGGGCAAAAGACAACAAAGAACCCCAGCTGCACAAGGCCACACTGGTTCAACGCAGGTCTAACACTGTCAGTTTGACATTCAGCGCAGGTAGCCCCTTCGGGACCTGCGTTGAAATGCAGACTGCCTTCACAGTGCCTGCGCTGAAAGAGAAACTCTCGTTTCCCTTGGTTTCTGGGTCACAAAATGCTCAAAAATCAACTGTTTCAGGCCAAATCAGAAACACAAGCAAGGTATAAACAGAGGGATGCTTTGAGAGGGTACTAAAGACTATCACAAGGATCATCAAATCATTTGTGGATCTAGTTTAGATCATAGACAAGTCCAACAACTGGATCAAAATAGCAACTCTCTACTTTGCATCCGGGAAAGATGCAGTTCGATAGATGCTGTCAAGTCTATGAAGTAAACAAATGACGGAAACACAAATGAAATGAATAAACAATTTCTCCCCAGCGGAGTCGCCAATTTGTTGTGGGGAAAAATTCCTATGCAGGACGATCCTATCCACCTAAGGTGTGACAACACCTTAGCAACAAATGAATACAGCTATTATGATTTCTTCCTTTATGAAATGGGAAAGAGAGGAGATCGGTAGACTTACCGTTGTCTTCCAGTTGTCCCTCGAACTAGATCCTCTTCTCTTTGTGTGTCCACAGTTACTTGCCTCCTCGCTTGATCAAGAGAACAACTACTTGGATCCCACGAGATCACAAGAGAACAGCTACCTGTGACAAGAGAACAGCTACTTGCGACAAGAGAAGAACATAACACAAAGGCATATATTCATATTCATAAATGATTCAGGATTAGAAGTAAATCAAACACACTAATGCAATCATACAAATACACCAGTATATAGGAGCAAACCAAGATAGCTTTATTGATAAGTAACAGGGTTCAGGAAGAGATACAACCCATAGAGCTCCAATCCAGCATCTCCTTCCCAGCAGAATGGAATTCCTTCTTCAGCTCCCTTCAAAGCATTAAGCACCCAATGATCCAACCACAAACCAACAACAATTATTTGCAATAACAAAATTCCAGCCTCTAGATCCCATGGAGGAGAGATCCATATATAGATATTTGGAGAGAGGATGAGTCAGCTTGAGATCTGACTAGTGTCCTCTCCCTCTCTCAGTTCTTGAGTCCACTTGGAGGTTCTTGCTTCCACAACCTCTTACTCATCACCAGTCGAATTCCTTGATGCAAGTGTCATTTTGGAAGCTTCCTAGGCATTGACACCTTGAGGAATGACTCTGCCACACGTCCAAACTCGCTCAGCGCAGGTAGCCTTTGTTGGAGTTGACATTCAACGCAGGTAGATAGTGGAGCAGTTGACATGATCCAGAATTGGCTTGTTTTTGAGTGTTTTCAGGTGGAGAACTTCTGTGAATTGTTGTGGTTAGCCGGCCTTGTTCCTCTAGGGGTAGGAACAACATGTTTAGGGACTTTGGATCCCTTGATTATGGACATTTCATGCTCAATGTTGTAAGGCACAAAAATGTCTATAACACTGTTACAAAGTGCACCTCTTCTGAATTGATCATTTTTCTGTATTACTCTAGAGCAAACAATCTCATGGGGAGGTACTTTGGCATTTTGTAAGGTGGAAATTCACATCCATAGATTCTAATTTCAGTGTGGTTTCTGTACAAGTACCAATCCCCCACTTTGTATTGATTTGAAAATTGTAGGACGCTCCTGATGTCTGCACTGATTCTGGGTGGAGGGCTTCCTAGTAGCATGGTTGTCATAGGGTACACAAAGAGGTCTATGAAATCTATACAGGAGTATTGAGAATCAAATTGATGGATTAATGAAGTCCATAAGATCACTGATCTAGGGTTACATTTGGTATCAAGCTTTTGGAGGGCAATTAGAAATCTATCAGCTTGATAATACATGAATAAATGATATAGAACTGAGGAATATTTAAACACTCTTTCATTTTCCAATCTCATGAACTGATCATGCATTCTATCAACAATAAACTTAGCATAATAAAAAATGATGGCTGGTGGTTGACCAGGGGAGTAGATGGACATGAAGGATATTATGATTTCATCAAAAAATTCACTTATGGTGTAGCCTAGCACCTTGGATATCATGTCTATGATGTCTCGGCCAAGGCTGGAGAATATTGTCCATAGATAAGGAGGAGAGTCCTTTGGGGTATTTTGTTCTTCTCTGATGAAGGTCTGGAATAACTAAGCCAGTCTGATTGATGTGAGGGTAGGGTATCTATTCAACATAACTCCAATAGAAAGGGGAGTCAGACTTTGGTTTGGTTGTAATTGTAGCATTTCATTAATAGATTCAGCAGTGATGGTAAATAGAACAACATGGTCAGGGGTTCTCACTACCCTTTGGATGGGATCATAGTTCATATGGCAGTAATGTACAATCTCTGGGAATATATGCACTCTGGGGAATTGGTACTTGGGTAAACCTGATTCCCAAAGTCCAATGGAGTCTGCTTGGTTCAAGTACTGGTCTCTATACTTGCAGAAAAGTTTCAAAGGGGATTTTGAGATAGAGGTATCTTTAATCTGGAAATATTTGTCTGCAAGTGGGAGATGGTCTAAATCTCTATGGGGAGTCGTAATAGGCATGATATTTAGTGCAATTGGGGCTTCCATCCTTGGTTCATGTGGATTCAATGACGGGGGCAAAGGGTTTACAGTAAATTTGGATGAACCGGTCTATTTCACGGTGTTTGAGAGTCACCAGGTAACTTATCTAACTAAATCACTTAGTATTTAAAGCAATTGAGTTTCAGGCTTGGCAAGAAAATAGGGTTTCTCGGTGAAATTGGGGTAAATACCTATTTTCGGCTGTCGAACAGAGAAAAGGTGACTATGCACTGTTGGTAGGAAGTGCACGGGTCCGCAAGGTGGTTTGGAGTTCAGCGGCTGTGGAAAGTTGACGGTTGATAGCAGGTTGATAGTTTGAACGTACTCTACTTTGCATGGAAGTCAAAAAGTTCTTTTTATGATAAAACAAAAAAATTATAAGTTTTTTGGTTTTATGCATAAAGTTAATGGCTTTGGCGGGTACATCGAGAAAATGACAGTTGGCACCAATCGGGATGTGACGTTTTGTCATGTAGCGGAGGAGGTAAGAAAAATCCATCACACCGCTTTTTGGCATAAGCAGTTTTGGGGGGAGGCCGCCCGATGCCATTCATCGGGTGCCACGTAGCGGTGGGGTGAACAGTGAAACCGCTCACATCGAGCTGGTAAAGGTCGGCCATCGGAGGCCACCCGATATCAGTGTCAGCCGTTGGATCTGAAGGGGTCAGTTCACATGGTAGTCGGGGCTATGATTTGATCGGGGAGTTAATGGAGGGGCCCGACGGGATATTAACTGCGGATTAAGAAGGGCTTAATGATGTTAGGGGTGAATTGATTGGTGGAACAGGCTATTAATTAATCACTATTTTATTAATTAACCCTTTTTGTTTGGTGGAGGGTTATGGATCTTAATTGGTCACTGATCGACTAATTAATCCATTTTAATTAATTTACTAATAAGGTTTATATTTCAAACCTCAGGGCGGGATATTTATCATATGGGATTTTAATAAACATACGGGAAGGGGTTTTCTTTGGGAGTTTAATTAATAAAATTAGGATTTAATATGACATGAAAGCGGAAAGTGGGTTTTTGCACTAAGTATAATGTATTTAACGTTTTTTTACATATTCACATTTGTACATTACAACTTAGGCTAAATGCTTTTTGTGGGTTTTTGTGGAAAAAATGGGTTTTATGTAGGGTTAATTACTTTCCCTATGTAAATAGTGATTTCACCTTAGGAAAAGGGATTTTTTAGATGAAATGAATGAATTATGGAGGGAGTGAATATTGGTAAGGGGGTTTTAGTACTTAGACCCTATAAGTTATTCGGCCGAGGGTCCAATCCCTCCAGAAGTCAGAGAAATGCTCTGAGCCCCTTTAACTTAAGGTTTTGGGTACTTTTGTCCTTGCTTATGGGAAATTAGTAAAATTAAAGGTAAAATGCATGGGGAAATTAATCACTTGACTTTGTAAATGTTCCATTATCATCAAAATTCTTAGAAACTTGATGATGAAAGTAAATGATATGATTTTATCCAATCAATCACCATAATTCTGCAACCATCCAACTACTTACTCATCTACTTATCGTACCATTTTTTCTACTCTTTATGAGGGTGCACTTAAGCTAGCAAACCCTTACAAAAACATTTTTATTTTCCTTTTACAATAGAAATCTATCTAAGTTTACCCTTATTACATCTAAGGGCTCAGATTAAATTGTTGAGCTCCTTTTATTTCCTCTACCTATCTACTTATCTGCCAAAATTAAACGATTTGGTCAGCTTTTATTCTCTATCTACAAACATGAAATTCAAAACATGGAATAACTAAGATTAAATTGTTTGGTTACCATGGATTGTGGCATGAATAAAAGTTGCACACAATCATTATTATGAAAAAAAGTAAATAGTAGTGGCATTTGGTCTTACACACTTTCATGGTCTTTTTCATTTTCATTGGGGTTCATTTTCATCTTTTTTGACCTTTTTCATTCTTTTTGTCCCTTGATTTTTCTTTTGGGACATACCCTCTTTACATTTTTTGATTTTTTGAATATGGAAAACATTTGCAAAAAGCAAAGGTATGTACATATCATAGTTTTAACCTCAGATATTCAAAAATTATGATACCTATTGGTATAGGAACATAACACAATGATCACTTCGTGATGAAATATTTGGTGAATAAGCCTATTTTAGGTGGAAATATCTGTCGATGGTTATTATTATTCTAGGAGTATGACTTCAAAGTTATAGTGAAGCCGAGGAAATTGAATGCTGGACATGATCATGTATCTAGAATAGAGATGGGAGAAGAACCCACAAATATCGAAGATAACCTGCTCGATGCATATTTATTTGCAATTAGAGCCACAGATGATCACTTCATGGATATTATTCAGTTTCTGCCAACAGGGATGGCACCCGCAGAGTACACTATGAAGAAAAAGAAGGAGTTGGTGGTTCGAGCAGCTGATTTCTCGTTGATTGTTGGACACTTGTACAAAATGGGACTGGATGAAGTATTGCATAGATATGTCCTTGAACATTAATGAAAGAGTATTAGGACATAAGGTCATGGAGGAGTTACATGTTTGGACTATACAGGAAAATCCATTGCGCAGAAAACCTTGAGAGCTGGGCTATGGTGGGCCACAGTACATAAGGATGAAAAAGAATTCTTTCAAGCATGTGATGTATGTCAAATAATAGGAAAGCCATCTAGAAGAGACGAGATGCCACTAGTACCACAGGTAACTTTGCAGGCTTTTGACAAATGGGCTATTGACTTTGTTGGACCTATCAGTTTGCCAGGAAAGAAGACTGGTGTGAGGTATATAATCACTGCAACTGATTATTTGATAAGATGGGCTGAGGCACAACCAGTGAAGGATTGCAGTGTAGAAACTACTACGAAGTTCATCTTTGAATATATATTGTCCAGGTTTGGCTATCCGAAGATCTTGATGAGTGACGAAGGCACACATTTCTTAAACAAGATAATTGAATAACTAACTGAGGAATTTCAGGTTTATCATAAAAAGAGCACCCGTTATCATCCTGTTGATGGTGCTGGACCCGCCAACATTCACGAGATCTCACCAGTATGAAGTTCCAACAAGACCTGACACTGTGTGGGAGTCCCATCCTGTACGATGGCCCGATTTCCATTATCTTAAAGGTTTTCATTTTCTCTTGCTTGTCAGCACTTGAGAGTGGTCTACTTTGTCTTCAAACAATGAGGTTCGCATGCCTCGTGAGTCCTGGTGTTACTTGTGTCAAGGTTATTTCAATGCAAATGGAAAGGGCGGAAGTGAGTATCCAATCGAAAGGGAAGAGTCCCAACTTTGTCAGAGGCACACAATACAACCGGACATGCGTAATGTTTGGTGGAGTAGTCGACACGGATGCAGGAGTCACAAACACACAATGAATGGATAGCACGTACATCACTCAACAGAGTAGTGCGCGCGAGTGCAATGATCATCATAACAAGTTTATGGGAAAGGTTTTTTCTAGTGTCAGGTGAGGCATCCTACACGGGAAAGACAATGTTAACAACTTATACAACACATTTTCATAAACAGATATATTAGAACAACCAAAATAGTTAAACTATTTTAACACAGGTTAAAGAAACATTCATTAGAAGTGTTCAAAGATTAGTCTTACAAACAATTACAATACATGTGTGAAAATGTGCTAGCCTGTTATCACGCTTCTGAATTAAGTGAAATTTCTAAGAGATATCGGTACACCATACATCACTAGCCCCGTAAGTGGGGCATTGGAGCCCTTGCTCACTCCTCAAAGAAAATACTACAGGCTCTCAATGCTATTGTGGGAGGAGCCAAGGTGAAAAGTCTTTTGCATTTACAAATGAGGGGTATTTATAACCAATGGTAAAACTGGCCCTTGTGATCATTCGTCTTCCCCCATGACTGTTTGAATTATTTGACTCTTCAACTTTACATGGCTCTTGATATTACATGTGGGTCTCTTGGACTTCCACATTACATTACATTGATTTACAACAGTGTGGTCCATAATAGTGATGGGCCGAGATGACTCATGACACGACTCAACACGACAATGTTGCTATGTCCACACTGCAATGTTGCTGAGGGATGGATGTTCTCTTGGTGTATCATAGCTTCACCTCCACATGAAAAGGTATGCGGAGTCTTCGATGGTCTTGTTGTTAGCTTGATTTCACATGTGTATGTCACTCCTTCGCTTGTACTTTGGCATGCTACACGTGTTCATCCATTCGCGAAAAAATATCCTTGCATGCATTCTTCATTTGTTCATTCATGAAAAAATCTCCTCGCATGCATTCTTCGTTCGTCTCTTCGTGAAAAAATGTCTTTGCATGTGCTCTCCTTTTTCATTACATTCGTCGTCACATCATGTCTCATCCATGTACCTGTATCTGCAATCAGTCATGATGAGACAACATCAAATCTAGAAATCTCCTAGTCTACCATGATGCATTATCTTTCGCTTTTGGATGCAGGTCACAAGGAGAGATGACAAGGCTCTTCAAACTTCGCAAGGAAGATTTCAAACCGAGAAGTTCGCTGTAGGCATTGCCAGTGAAAATTGCGCTGAAGTTACTAGGAGACTGAGATGGACAATCCGGATCAGCAGTGACTACCGGTGGGATCTGGCTCAGCCAGAGGGAAAATCTGTGCAATTTTTTTAGGGAAGCAATTTGGCAACTGGAGGGGTTTAGCAGAAAAAACTGCGCAGTTCCTCCACGGAGCTAGAAGTGGGCTGTAGGAGGCTTTATTAGAAAAAATGTGCAATTTTTTTAGGGAGCTAGCAGCGGGTTGTGGAAGTGCTGCTGGAAAAAAATGTGCAATTGTTGGGAGGATGGTTTGTTGAACATCACTCTGTAGTTTCTAAGCTGAGTGAGATGCTGGGAAGCTTGGTGACTGCTCATGAAATGTGTGCATTTTTCCAGGTGAGCAGTAGGTCGACTGACTAGGTGACTGGCTGGAAACACTGCGCATATTTTTGAGGGAGATAGTGACGGACACAGGGTGTCTGTCTAGCATGTCTGCATACTTTCTTTAGTCAGTGGAGTGGGCATGCTTTTAAGATTTTGCGCAATTTTTTAGGTGAGTGAGTCTCAGGGTCACTGCCTGGTCAAACTCTCCATTAACCATCTGGAGACTCATATGATATGCTTATGGGCGATGCAGATTGAAATGGATTGCTGGGGAACTTATGCGATGTTCTAGGAGATAGTCAATCTAGTCGATTCCAGGATTGTGTAGTGCAGACTACCTGGGAGGTAGCCTCAAGCTCTGCGCAATTTTGGGCAGTAGTACATAATCACTGAGTGCTGAAACTATGTAATGTAGCTCAGTGGATGTCTCACTATTGGAGGTTGGCCTGGTCAACAGATATTCAACAAAATGACCAAGTGTATGAATGGTTGAATTCATACATACGCGACCTTGCAAACACACACTCAACATGACTCGACAAAAAGACATCTCAACCCATCAAGACAACATATAGTAAGTGTGATTGACCGATGGTGCGAGTGACAAGCGTGAAACTTGTGATAAATAATTGAACGACCACAATGACGCTTGCGCGACAGTGCATCCAACTTCATGTGTGAGTGCGGCGGATGATTACATAGCGAATACAACTTGTACACATGAAGGCAGACCTTGTGCATGGTCAGAACATGAGTATAAGCATGGCATTGTGACCCACATGCAAAAATATGTTCGATGAATGGTCAAGTGAGGAGGGTAAAGAGACTCAACATGGGCTCACGACATGAACCCAAGTGCTTGCAAACGTCAAGGAAAAACCCAAGGAAGGCTCCGAAATTGAATGCAGGCCAAAATTTTGGAGGGTGTTGCAGTCGCTACAAAAATTTGTGACACACTAGTTGAACCCCAGATTCTTTGTTTTGGTCCATTGACAGCCTTGGTCATTCAGGGAGTATTGATCATTGTGTTGGTTACTTTGGCTTCCCCACTTACCCCATGGACATGCATGATTCACTATTAAGAAACCATCTCACAAAAAGATAGAAAAGATAGATCAACGACTTCAAAATCAGCCTCTTCGAGGGGGAAACCTCCTTTACATTACACAAACGAACAATTCTTGGGTGATACAAATGAAAAAACCTCCTTTATATATATAGGAGTCTAAGGTGTCACAATATAATCAAATCTAACATAAAATAATAATATAAGGGTACAACAATAACAATAGTGGGCTTTTATGGGGCACAATAATAACAATATGGGGACAATATGGCCACGTTAATCAGAATAAGGGCTATAATGACAATAGTAATGGGGGAATCACTAGTATTATAGCGACCTAACATGATCCTCTCCTTCAAAAAATTGTTTTCCTCAATGCTCGAGTAGTTCTAGATGCTTCTGTGTAAAATTCTCATCTTCCCATGTGGAATCTTTAGCGGGTAAGTTCTTCCACTTGATGAGATACTCTGAAATTGATCGATTTCATTTCTATCGAGTTCTTGTTTCTATGACTTCTTCAGGTTCCAATATAAGTTTTCCTTCCTCATCAAGTTCTGGCAATATTGTTTGAACTGGGAGCTTGTCACCTATAACCTTCTTTAAGCATGAAACATGGAAAACTGGGTGCACTCGGAAGCTACAGGAAGCTCCAATTTGTATGCCATAGTATCCATCTTTTGCAACACCTTGTACGGACCATAATACATTGGTGATAATTTATTATCCTTCTTAGCTTCCTTGAGGGACATTTGTTTATATGGTTGTATCCATAGAGATACCCAGTCACCTACATCAAAACATCTTTCCCTGCGATTTTGATATGCCTGTTGTTTCATTCTATTATATGCCAAAGTGATGTTATTCTTTAAGAGTTGGAGAAATTGTTGTTGATTCTCGATGTGATCTTCCACTTCT
Source organism: Pinus tabuliformis (assembly GCA_031772625.1). Classification (NCBI taxonomy): domain Eukaryota; kingdom Viridiplantae; phylum Streptophyta; class Pinopsida; order Pinales; family Pinaceae; genus Pinus; species Pinus tabuliformis. The sequence goes on along the minus strand of CM062819.1, from coordinate 1,885,472,407 downwards.
TGAACCTTAGAATTTTCTCTTAAGTATGATGTGATGGACGGTGGATGATATCCATAAGGTGCCATAAATGGGGTCATTTTTGCTGCAGTATGGAAGGAAGTATTATACCACCATTCAGTCAGAGGCAACCATTTGACCCATTGTGTCTGTTTATCAGATACAAAGAAACGAAGGTATCCTTCCAAAAATTTGTTTACTATCTCAGTTTTCCCATCAGATTGAGGATGATAAGATGATATGTGAGCTAACTAAGTACCAAGACAAGAAAATAATTTTGTCCAAAAATTTCCAGTGAAAATGGGATCTCTGTCGCTTACAATAATCTTTGGGTCTCCATGTAGCTTTTGAATTGTTTCCATAAACGCAGTAGAAACTGTATTGGCTCTAAATGGATGAGATGATGCACAAAAGTGTGCATACTTGGTAAGTTTATCAACTACCACCATGATGACACTCTTTCCTTCGGACTTGGGTAAACATGTAACATCCATTGAAACCTCCTCACAACATTGACCTAGAATGGATAAAGGAGGTAATAGAACTGGGGTCTTAATTGTTTGAACTTTATTATGTTGGCAAACCAAACATTCCGCCACAAACTTTTTAATATCAGATTTAAGGCCATCCCCAAAAAATTACTTCTTAACCCCGTGGTAAGTTTTTAAAAATCTTGAGTACCCTCCTGAGGGACAGGTGTGCAATTCCATAAGAATATTTTGTTTGAGTTCGGAATTATTACATAGGTATAAGTGATCTTTGTACCATAACGGATAATTTTTCTGGCTAAACGTATCAGATGTACTAGGATCCTGTTGTAACTTTTGAATGCGTTCCCACACTTCTTTGTCATTCCTCGGTTCATCCCTTGCTTCGTTTATCCAATCTGGTAGGACAATAGAAATGGCGCAAAGCGATTCTTCCACATGCTCATCCTTTCTTGAGAGTGCATCTACCACAACTTTTTGCTTCCCTTTTTTGTAGATGATTTCAAAGTCATAACCCAACATCTTTGTCACCCATTTTCGCTGCTCTTCTGAAGATAATATTTGCTCTAAAAAGTATTTAAGACTATCATGATCCATTTTTACCTTGAAGTATCTTCCCATTAGGTAGGGTCACCATTTCCTAAGTGCATGTAGTATTTCCAACAATTCCTTCTCATAAATTCCTTTGTGTAAATACTTTCCTTTGATTGGACGAATTTCAAAAGCAATGGGTCTTTCTTCTTGCATTAACACAACACCAATTCCATTTCCTGAGGCATCACATTACACAATGAAGGTTTTTGTGAAGTCTGGAATAGCGAAGACCGGTGCAGGGCACAATGCCTCTTTAAGATGTTGAAAGGCCTTCGTTGCTTTTGGAGTCCATGAAAATGCATATTTCTTCAATAATGTTGTTATAGGTGTTTCTATTCTCCCATAATTATTAACAAACTTGTGATAATACCCCGTCAACCTGAGAAATCCTCATAGATGCTTTATGGATGTGGGGATTTTCCATTCCTTAAAGGATTTAATTTTGTTAGGGTCTACCTTAACACCTTCATGAGATACAATATGAGCGAGATATTCCACCTCTTGTACTCCAAAGAACCATTTGGAGGTTTCTCATATAATTTTTTCTCCTCCAATACTTTAAGAAACCTGTCAACATGTTGAACATGATCCTTCCAAGACTTGCTATAAATTAGTATATCATCAAAAATACTAGCAAAAATTTTCTAAGGAAGGGTGTTAAAATGGAATTCATCAAACCTTGAAATTTAGAAGGTGCATTAGTAAGGCCAAAAGGCATGACCAAAAATTCATAATGACCCTCATGAGCTCTAAATACTATTTTCAGAATGTCTTTAGTCTTCATTCTGATTTGATGATATCCTAAATGAATATCCAACTTGGTGAAGTAAATTGATCCATGCAATTAATCCAATAATTCATCAATGACAGGAATGGGAAATTTATCTTTAATAGTGAGCTTGTTGAGCTCCCTAATCAGAAACATGTGCCATGATCCATCCTTCTTGTGCACCAATACTACTAGAGTGGAGAAAGAACTTTGACTAGGTTCAATTATACCAACCTCTAGCATTTCTGCAACCATATGTTCAATTTCACTCTTTTGGGCATAGGGATATCTGTAAGGCATGATGTCTTGAGGAACACTTCCTAGAATCAAATGAATAGCATGATCATGATCACGAATAGGTGGTAGGCCATTGGGAGTCTCAAAAACCTTGGAATGATTGTCCAAGTCTTTTTGGAGATCTGGAGAACTAAATGATTTCGATGTGGGAACCTCTAGCGAACATAATAGAGAAATTATGCCTAGTTTTTCTTTATTTAGAAGCTTTGTAATTCCGTTAGAGCTAATTTTATTTCCCGGTTTCACTGCGATACCCCTTAATTCAACTTCCTTTCCTTCCGAGAAAATTTTCAAGAAATGTTCTTGAAAATTAAAAGTTATTATACCCAAATATTGTAGCCATTGGACTCCTAGTGCAACATCAGCCCACCATTGGGCTATTCTGTTGGCATTATGACACATATTTCACACTATGACATAGGTGTTGTCCTTGATGGAAACTCACTCAGATGACAGATCACAGTTCGTTCTCACAGAATGAAGAAAGAGAGGTATACGCAGGTTCCCCATCGACCAAGCTGCGTGTACACATGGGTTAGCAGACCAAAAGGAGCGTATAATGTACACATGCACTTTCACATAAGGAAAGGTGCGTACATGTTGGAAAACTAAGTTTTGGTCCGTGGTATTTGGTCCATGGTATTTTGATCCATGGTATTGGTCCAAGGTATCTGGTCTGAAGTATTGACCCCAGGTATTTGGTCCTAAGTGGTTTTGGTCCATGGTCTTGAGTAAGGCCTAAGACTATGAAAGGAGGAGAAGATCATTAGGCAAAAGCACTCAAGTATTGAATATTTGATGAAGAGAAAGATCTAGTATACAGGTTATTGGGTTATGGTGCATAGCTAGATCTGAACCAAGGATGAACCTTAGCACTTGATGAAGGATAAGATCTAGTGATGGGTCAAGATATTAAGGCTTGAAGTGAAGTATCTTTATGTGGTTTTGATCATTTATCTGAATAACCGGTGTATGTTGTAGTATGTAAATGTGATGATCTGGGTATAACTGAAGTGTGAAATTGTTGTAAAGCTTAAATCATCATTTACAGATCTGTACGCAGGTTCACTTTAGAAAAGGCACATATACACGCTGGTTATGCATATCAAAACAGTGTATACATCTTAAATTTGATTTGCAAATCTGTACGCAAGTTCACCTTGAGAGAAGAGCATATGCACGCAGGTTCGACACAGTGAAGTACCGTATACCTCATAAAATATGTTTTTGCTGCTTCTGTTTGCTATTGCAGTGTTCTGGGTTCTGGCTTGAGTTCTGGTTACTGTATTCTGGTTACAGCATTTTGAAGGGTTGTCAAAATGATTGGTTGATTCAGTTGCGGTTGGTGCAAAGGAGATTGTTTGATTTAGATATATTTGATGATTGAATGACGCTATTGATGGATCCAATCTAAAAATTTATGAAACGTGGTCCCTGGAAGAAAAGAGAAGGTTGTAGCCTTCTGTAGGCTGGCACCTATGTACTAGTAAACATATCAGCTAGTACAAGAGCTAGGGGGTTGTAGCTCCCTTCCAAGAGAAGCTGCAGAATGAGAGAAGGTTGTAGCCTTCTGCGGCTAGAAGCCTACGTACCGGTATAAGACTGCACCAGTACAAAAATTGTAAAAAGAAGTTTCTAATTTAAAAAAAGGATAGAGACGATTGCAGCAGGCGGTTTTCACCCACATTGGATTTCCACCTTATAACTTGTGTTCTTGTGTGTGATTGTCTGTTCTATTTTTACTGCACCTGGTTACTGTTTATATGGTTTTTGATGCACTGATTAAAGATCAACATATGATGAATTAACTGAATCATAAGTCTGCAGGATATACACTAGTTACCTTAAACATAGTTGCGTATACACGTGAGTTCCATTAACTAAAGTAGCGTATATGAATCTGATTATGGAAATGAAAAATTATTGACTTGCTAATACTGATTCACACCCCCTCTTAGTATTATTTCCAACAATTGGTATCAAAGCAGGTCCTTCAGAAGAAGCTTGATCGCTAGAAGGAAGATCCATCATCATGAGTAACCACGAAAGAGAGGGATCCATCATACCACCAATATTTGATGGGAGCAACTTCATTTATTGGAAGGTAAGAACCACAACCTATCTTCAATCTCTTGGAACAAATGTCTGGGAAATCGTGGAAGGAGGATATACTTTTCCATCAGCAATTGCTACAGATGCAGCAGGTAAAAAGCAATAGAAACCAATTCCAAGGCTATCAATACTTTATTGGGGAGTCTGTCACAATCAGAATTTGTCAAAGTTATGCAGCTCAAATCCACCGAAGAAATATGGGACAAGATCATTCTAAGCTATGAAGGAGACAATCAGGTAAAACATGTAAAACTGCAAACTCTCAGAATTCAATATGAAACTCTCAAAATGCACAATGATGAAAGTATAGCTAGTTACTTCTTACATATAGATTAGATTGTTAATTGCATGAATAATTTGGGTGAAGAGATAAAAGAAGTTGCTTTAGTTGAAAAGGTTTTAAGATCCATTTCTACTAAGTTTGAATCAAAAGTATCTGCCATAGAAGAAAAGCAGGATCTTCAGACCATTACTATGACACAACTGCATGGAATCTTGACTACTTTTGAGATGGGAAGAGGAGGTCCATCAGATATGAGAGAAGCCACATTTAAAGCTTCAGGAAGAGAAGAACTCAATGAATTAGGACATATTTCAGAAGGAGAGGAAGAAGAAAAATTTGTCAAGAACCTTCAATGGGGTTCCAGAAGATTCAGAGGTAAACTACCTTTCAAATGTTTTGCTTGTGGAAGAGTCGGTCATTATGCTGCCAAATGTCCTCATCAAGATAAGCTTGATAAAGGTAAGGAATCAGCAAAATGGAATAGAAAAAAAAAGTGTAAGTAAGAAGAGCTATTATACGCATGAAGATAGTGATGGTTTATCAGTTAGTGGTGAAGATGAAAATAGTAATGACTATACACTCCTGATGGCTTTTGAAGATGATGATCTCTTGGATGCTTTAGATGAAGATGACCTTTATGAAGAAATATCTAAGCTCAAAATTTGTTTAGAAGAAAAGAATATGATTATATATACTTTGACATTCCAACTTGCTGAAAGAGAAAAACACAATGAAAAACTAGAATGTGAAATTGTGGGTCTAAGAAAGGATATTGAGAAAACAAAAGCTCTCAATCTTAGATTTGCTAAAGGATCAGAAACCTTAAATGAAATTATCAAAGTGCAGTGTTCTCCTCTGATAAAGATAGGTCTTGGATATACTGAAGAAGCATCTCAAGCACAGAAGTCGTCAACCTCCACTAAAAGCTATCTTGATGCAGTAAAGAGCAGTGAACAGTTTGACAATCGTCAGCAAAGGCATAAAGAAGCTCACCAGGTAAATCAGGCTCAATTTACTTCAAGAATGAATAGAAGCTACAACCAACCTCACGTAAATCATACTCAATCTATTTCAAGAATGAATATCAATAGAAATTACAATCACTAGGTTAGTAGATTTGATAATCGTAGGAACTTCTTTAATGGCTAATGCTTTTCATGTCATAAATTTGGACACAAAGTTGCTCAATGTGTTGCTTACAAGACCATCATGACTAGAGAAGCACGAAATCAAAGGAATGTGACAAGTATCATGAAACGGACTTACAATAACTTTTCTCTTCTTGAAAATGAAATAGAATGCTCTATCTGCAACAAATTCGGTCATGAAGAATCTAAATGCAGGAGTAAATTTCGGCAAACATCTTAGAAGGAGCAAACTTCACTAAGTCCCAAAATATGGAGAAAGAAATAACTACAAACAGAAAGATGTGGTATAGCCTTGTGTGTAGAAGGATAAGAAATTCAGTGGTACATCGACAGTGGATGCTTAAAACACATGACAGGAGACAAAGAAAAACTTCAGTCATATAATGCATTAGAAAAGGAAAAGAAGGTCTCATTTGGAAATGACACTCCTGCTGTCATAAAAGGTAAAGGTTATATTCTCTTAAAAGAAAAAGTTAAAGCTGGGAATGTGTTGAAGCCCCGAAAATCGGGTCTGCAACAAGGGGGATACCCGCCCGGTCCGAATCTTGGTTGGCAGGTCCTTTTCCGTTTGGTATAGCAGGTCCAACTGGGGATATGGGACCAGTTTCCCAATTTATGTGTGTGTGTGTAGAATTTGATATTTTTGATCTAACAATTCCTAATTAAGATGCTCTACTTCTAACTTTAATCTAATGACATATAAATTGTATTCTAATAAACAGAAATATCTAAGTCTATACTAACCCGAGGTATAATATTTTCTGTTATGTGATCTAAAAATATTTCAAATAACAATCGGTAATAAAGATCATTCAACTGTTATAAGAAAAGAATTCAATATAGATAAACCACTTCGCATAAAAAGTTAGGCGAAACAGTTGTGAAAAACATATTGCATACTAAGCTATTCATACATTAAGCATAAACAACTAGCTATCACCATAAAAAAGTGCCAAATGATAACTCAGGCATTCACACATTAATATATAAACAACTGAACATGAATATCACTTTAACACAAAGGCAGAAATAGTTAAGAGATAGAAGTACCATTTATAACTAGTCCTACTTATGAGCTTCAAGCGACAACTATTTATCTCCTCTCAATCCAACATCCACTAAGAGTACAAAAGTGCAACATCAATAGTAGATATTAAATGCAAAAATCGACAAATCCTGTTCCATTCATTCATCAAAACCTCCTCGGAGGGTGCAAAACTGCATGTTCTGGGGACTAGTTTTTGACAAATTTCAGGACCCTTCTCTAAAAGCATGAGAAGGGTTTAAATACTACTAACTAAATCTCAAAATAACTTATTACAAAAATACAGGATGCGATTTAAATGAGCGTCCTCATTTCAAGAAATTAAAACAAAATTAAAAATAAAATTGAATCTAAAATTAAAACTACTTCTGTATTTTCTCCTTGAAATCGCATGCATTCAGCATCTGTTTGAGAAGAGTCGGCTGGCTGACTTCCAATTTTAGCTGTGCTAGGAAAACAGAATCGGTGAGATATGGCACCATCTTTTCAGCAGAATTAATGATGCACTTGAGAGTCATACACTGGCTGTGTGGCTTTACCAAGTATGCCCAGTAATAATCCCAATTCAACTTGGTTAACCTTTGGATTGCTTCTGCCTTCTCTTGAGCCTTCTGTCTCCAGTTTGTTTCTATTGTTGCTTTCTTGCAATTTTTTGGGCTTGCAGGTAGCTGAGCAACTAGAAGCTTTCCTTTTTTAGAAATTTTTCTCAGCAATGCATGATTAGTGCTAGGCGCTAATCGCACATCGGAAACTACCTCCGTTTCTTGATCTGGCTTTCCTTGATGCGTTTTTTGCCTTTTGCGCTTTTTTCTTTTAGCGGATATAAAGTTCCAAATCTGTAAAAACAATGATTCCTTAAGCTCTTGACCCTGAGTCTTAAACTGTTCATCTCTGATATCAACACTGTCCATTATCCATTTAACCATGTCTATGTATGGGAGAATTTTGGGCCTTGCCGTTATCCAGTGCAAGAATGACCAAGCTAAATCTGCAACTGATCCCTCAGAGGACCCCTGTGAACCTGTCGTAGCCGTAACCTCCATTATCTCGGGATTCTCTTTCAAGTATATTATACATGTCTTCCCAAGTGGCAATACCCGTGTCTCTGTTGCAGGCGATGTCTGTGTATGAGGGTGCCATTTCTTTATCTTCATACATCAGAGCTTTGCCTTTCCTCCCCATAGCATCTTGTATACTACTTTGTGTATTTCTTTGTTTTTTGTTCCTGCATTTTACAAGTGAGGTGAGAGTAATGATAAGGAATAGTGAAAGGAAAGCTTTAAATGCCAAAGATATGCAAAAGCACGCCAGCTTACGTGAACTGGCTCTTCGATAAACAAAAAACCATATTTTATTAACAATTGGCAAGTAACTCATTAATTAGCATTAAAGCGCATGACCAGTTCTTGGTTTATAAAAACCTTTATCAAATAACAAGCCTTAAAGATTTGCGATGGGGTGATTTTGCGATTTTCTTCACAATATCGCAAATCACTTCATCGCATTATCGCAATATCATTATGCTGCTCTATCGTAAGGTCGCTTCAGCTCTTTATCGCAAGATCGCTTGGTCGCAATATCACCTATTCGTTTTGTGTTGATGCGTTTTATGAGAAACGCGATTTTGCGATGTGAGACATCACATATCGGCATTTTTGTGGTTTTCCAGCGTGAGTGCATTGTAAGGCATGTGATGCGATATATGTTTTTAGTGTGTAATCGCGCATCGCAATCTCGTAATCTTATATCTTGGCTTATAAGAAAGCATCCTATTATTTTTTTGCACGATGTGATATTTCTTAAGGAGTGACTTTACTTTTCTCATCATGAAACTTAAGCTTTTCAGATTTTTCAAATGTATTTTCCTAAGTTTATGATGGTGAGTTTTATTAAAAAAGAAATATAAGCACTACTTCATTTTTTAAATTTTTTGACTAAGGGTCCCCTCTTATTTAGTATTAGTAATAACACTAAATAAGAATGGGGGTTGTTGTGGCCACAACAATTGGTGATTCACTTGGAAGAACCAGTTATCTCTATTTTTCTATTGAATTTTCTAAACTTCCAAAACAGAAAATTTTCTAGAAAGTTAAACTTTATTATGGAAAGATAAAGTACATTATGCTTTAACCTGTCAATGATATTTTGTTTCAACTATTTTCAACTTTGATTATTTGCTTTGTCAAGCTAGTCCTTGTATTTACATCAGTCATTACATGGTTTGTAAAGATAAAACAAAGTCTTCTCTGTAAACCAGTTTTAAATATGCTCATTTGTCGTAGGTAGAGCCTCTGCTACCAGCAGGAATTTATAGCCTCGACAGGGTTACCTGTTACTCAGCAATGATCCTATATCCTACTTAAAGAGACCTACAATTCCCAAAGAAGAATCCACATCCACACTTATTGCTTTCATTTTCTTTTACTCTTAAAGAACAATGTCTTGGTTTGATAGCCAATTTATGACACAGTCATTCACTTGATTCATAACTTTGTTGAAGAAGCTGGCTTGTGATGAGACCCCTTGCATTTTGATTGCAACAATCTTGAGTCATTGCCCTGTTGTGGTATGCAGTATTGGCAAAGTCAGTAGGTTATAATATCTGTGATTATGATAAACCGGCTCGTGATGAGACCTCTCATTCTTTAAGATAAAGTGCATCCTTGGATTGTTCCTCTTAAAGTTGTGATTTCCTTAGTAGGGAGGAAGTTATTGTTTCCTTAAGATAGCTCTGGATGACAATAGTAGAGTTTTTGGAAAGAGTTGTTCTACAGAGAATCTTTATTTTGTTATTGATACCTTTCATTGCACTGATATAAAACAATTTCTCACTAAAGGTTGTTTTCATCAAATTTTACGAAGTTGAAACTAGTATCATTTCTAGGCTAGAGTCTTTAATTGTATCTTTCAATAATAAAGATCAATTTTCCAAAAGATTTTCTATTTATACAAGCGAAAAATCAAAATCTGAAAGAGAATTGGTATGTTTTTCGTAAATCCCTAATGTAACCATTCACAACTGGTTTTATTATTAAAAGAAAAAACAACTATTCTACAAAATAGAAGAATGATCTTCACTGGAAAATATTTCTTGAGTATCTGACCATTAACAGGTAAATAATCTCTTTTCCTTGTTAAATCTTGTAGCATGAAAGTAGACGGACCTATGACTTCTATGATTTGAAAAGTACCAAGCCACATTCGTTGAAATTTTGTATGTTTCCCATTTTCTTCGTGAGCGTTGTCCCATTTTAAAACTAGATCTCCCATTTGAAAATCTTTTCTGGACATTATGTTCGAATCAAAAGAGGCTTTTAGCAATGCTTGATGATGAGCATGAGTTTTCTTAGCCTGTTCTCGTTTTTCTTCTAACTTGATTATCTCGTGCCACCCTAGATGTAAGGAAGAAGTTGGTGCTTCATCAATATATTGAACAAAGCTAGAGAGGGAATTGCCAGATGCATTGGAAGAACCACTTCTTTCCCATAAACTAAGCTAAAGGGAGAAGTGCTAATGGAGGCTTTCTGCGTTATTCGGTCTTCCCATAAAGCATATATTAAAGATTTATGCAAATTTTTATTATTTTGGTCAATGGTTCGCTTGATAATCCTGATTAGGTTTTTATTTGTAGACTCAGCTAACCCATTGCCCTGCGGGTAGTAATTGGCAGAATATTTAAGTTTGAAACCCCTTTTAAGTGCGAATTCAGTCATTGCATTTCCAGAAAAGTATGATGCATTGTCAAACATTAAAGCGGAAGGCAACCCAAACCTGGTGATAATAAATTGATCTATGAACTCGATGATATTTTCAGCATTAGCCGTCTTGAGTGGAACTGCTTCTACCCATTTAGTAAAGTAGTATGTTGCTGTAAGGATATATCTATGCTGATTAGAAGAGTGAGGAACGATCTCACCTATTATGTCCGATCCCCACTGATCGAAAGGTTGCTCAATGTTGACTGGCTGTAGTGGCAAAGATGGTTTATTTTTTCTCCCAGCTGCAGTTTGGTAGACTTGACATTTCCTCACGTAGTTATGTGAGTCTTTGAATAATGTGGGCCAGTAATAGCCTGCGCGTAAGATTTTGTGAGCAGTAGCATCTCTAGTGTAGTGTCTACCTGCTGGCCCATCGTGGAGTTCCTGCAAAACTTTTTCAGCTTCAGATTTCTCAAGACATCTAAGAAGAACAGAGTCATAATTTATTCTAAAAAGAACATCATTCACGAGCTAATATTTTTTGGCTTTCAACCTTAGAGCTCTTTTCTTGGTATGATCAAGGTGTGAAGAAGCATATCCATTCTTTAGATAATAAATGATATCGGCATATAATGACTCAGCATCGTTTAGGCTTACCTCGCACATTTGTATCTCTGCAGATGGATTTTCAGATATAAGCGATGCTCCGGCTAGCATTCTGCAAAAGCCTTGTCATTTTACAATAGTTGTTGGTTTGATTTCTACGTCATATTCCTGAAAGGCAGTAACCCAATTGGCTCTTTTCTCACCCACATCTTTTTGCACTAAACGATTTCTTACCACTGGAAACGGTACTATAATTTTCGTATGGGTTTTGAGTAGAAAGGGTTTGAAATATTTAATTGCTTTGAAAACGGCGTAAGCCTGTTTCTCCACATCTGAATAATTCAACTTATCTCCTTGTAAATTGGAACTGAAAAAAGCAATTGGGGCTTCCACCTTTTATTAATTATCTTGAGTGAGTATCGCAGCATATGATCTGTCAGAGGCAAATGTGTATAAAATAAAAGGCTCTGAAAAATTGGGAGTTGCTAAAGATGGAGCATTAATAATTGCTTGTTTGATCAGATTGAATGCCTCATGTTCATCTTGGCCCCATTTAAAATTTGCGTTCTTTTTAATCATTGCTTGTAAAAGAGACACAATTCTTGAAAAATCTGGTACGAATCTCTTTACAAAGTTGATCTGGCCAAGAAAAGATTGCATGGCTTTTTTGTTGTGAGGTAGGGATATTTCAGAAATCTCCTTGATTCTGTCAAGATCAATGTGAATTCCAGATTTTGACACTATGAATCCTAGAAGTTTTCCTTCACTTAATGCGAAATAGTATTTTTTTGGGTTTAGCAAAATTCCATACCTTAGACAACATTGGAAGATTTGTTTTAAATCTCTGAGATGATTGTTTCGTTTCTTGGAATACACAGTTATATCATCCAAATAGATTACCACTAATTTATTAACTAACCCTTTGAACGCGATGTCCATGGCTCTCTAAAATGTGGCACCCGTGTTGATCAGACCAAATGGCATATTTTGATATGCGTATGTGCCCCATTTAGTTCTAAATGTGGTTTTTAATTGGTCATTGGGATGTACCAACTCTTGATTGTACCCTGAGAATCCATCCAAGAATGACATTAATTCTGAGCCCGCAACTGCCTGAAGTATCTGTTCCATTGGAGGTAAAGGAAAATTATCCTTTTGGCAGGCCTTGTTAAGATTTCGAAAGTCAATGCAGATTCTAATATCTCCGTTTTTCTTTCTAACAGGTACCATATTGGAGACCCATTTAGAATGTTGAACGGGAAAGATTATTTTGGCTTTCAATAACTTATTGAGTTCAATCTTGATCTGGTTTTCTAAATTGGGATGTATCTTTCTCAACTTTTGTTGGACAATCTTTTCATCGTCGATCATTGGAATAGTATGTTGGATGATGGAAGTGTCGTATGTTTTGAGTTCATCGTAGTTCCAAGAAAAGACACTTTTGTATTGTCTCAAAAGACGGATATACGCTAATTTTTCTTCAGGAGTTAGGCCAAGGCCTAGGTTGATATTCTATGGTTTAGCATCGGTTCCTAGATTTACTAATTCGTAGTTCAAAGCTGAAATTTGGAGTTTTGAATTGTTAGATATTTTAAACCGATCTTTTAAATCATAAAGGTCTTCTAATTTAACTACCGACTTAGGTATAGCATTGTTAGTGCTATCCTGTTGCAATTGTCGGTCATGTTGGTCTTCGTCAATTATTTGATTGGTGTAGGATCCTTCAGATGTAAGGAAACTCACGATATTAGGATCATCATTGAAAATTCTCCAATTTGTAATGTTATCAGGAATAGATGGTCTAAAAATTAACTCGATTGAAAATCGATCAGGGCTAATATATTCTGAAGGAATGAGCTTGGAAGCTACATTGGCTAAAAGGTCTGCACTTGCATTCTGGAGTCTGGGAATTGATGAAATATTAAATGCTATAAAGTGCTCAGTCAGATCTTGAACTAAAGATTGATAATGTTTTAGATGACCTGATAAATAATGTATAGTATTACGTACCTTCTTTCAGAATCTCTGAAAACTTGGAGGTATTTGACGTCTTATCCGATCACTTTGTACAACCCTTGGACTAAAGCCTCATATTTTGCAGTATTGTTGGTGCAATAAAATTCGAGTCTCCAAGTTAACATGGTTTTATCTCCTTCTGGACTAACTAGCACGCATCATGCTCCTTCTCCTTCGTTAGATTTAGAACCATCAAAAAATAATTTCCAAAATAAAGATTTATTTACAGGACTATCTATAAAATTAATACATTTTGAACTATCCGTTTGAGAAAAGTTTTCAACTTGGGATACAATAGAATGTTCTAAATAAGGTGACGTATGAGCATTAAAATTCCCTAGGAAAGAATCCACTGAGTAATTTCCAATAATACTATTGTTATATGCTACCGGTTCATTCTCCCCTTCCAGCTCCATTACTATGTACTTCTGATGTCTTTCTCGTTCAACTTTTATTTGATTTGGTTTACCATTGTAAGGTAGCCACATGTGTGAACAGTTAGTTGCAAAGTATCCATGAAGTTTTTCTGACCAATCTCTGTTAAGAATTAAGCCATAAAATTCTGGAATATCAACAACTAAAATTTCAATAACTTGATATACCTTTGGGTTGGATGACAACCTTATGGTTACCTGATTTAATTCACCAATCACTTTGACTTGCGATTGATCTAGATGAACTATGTGCACAACGGATTTTTTCGGTTGAACATTCAATTTTGTGCATATTGACTTTGGTAAAATATTCGATGAAGCTCCCGAATCCACTAGGCAATTATGTACATTTTTATTGAAAATTTCATAAGTAAGAAGAAACGAGGGAGTATGAGATCTCGATCTTCCTCCAATTAAAGCGATGTCTGTTGGATCAATCTTGGAGGTCTTCCCATGTTATGGGAAGCTTGAGAAAGTACAACGGCAAGCAAAGGTGCAACTGGCACGGCATGTAATTCTTTCAATAGTATCTTTTGCTGGTGCTTTAACTTGATCATTTCGTAAAGAGTGATGTTGGCCCTAGTCTTTTTCATATCTTCTATAATATTGTACTCCATTTCATCTGAAACAATCAGTGTTTTAGATGGAGTTGATGAATCTGTTTGGACTGGGCTGGTTTGAGTCACTTTAGGTGTTGTTTTCTTTGCTGCGACTTTATCTTTAGTCATTGAGCTTGCGCTCTTTGGCTTAGGGGTAGTTTGAGGAGGATCAAGTTGATTTCTACTTTGTGTATAACCGCGGATGCTTCTTGATCCTCTTCATGTGGGAGTATGAAATCCCACATCCCTTGTAACTCTACAACTTCTTCTTCATCATTTTTCTCTTCAGTAGCAATTTCCTCTTCTTCTTCTTTGGATTCAGCGCTTGTAATAGCATTGGGAGGCTTTGAATCAGTCAAAGGGTTTCTTTTGAAGGGTCTATATGGTTTTTTCGAAGAAGTTTCTGCCACTTTTTTCTTGATGTCGAGCATCTCGTTACACATGGTCTTTAAAACTTTTTGCAATCCTTCTAAATCGAATGGATCTTTTGATTGTTTTTTCTTGGGATCTTCTTTGAAAGTAACCTTCTTGTATTTTCGTTCATCTATTGCGGTTTTCTTTTCAAGGGCTATGATACGTTTCTCTACTACTACTGCTTCTTTCATATTCTCAGCTAATGCTGTCTTGTTAGCTCTATCAACAAAGATTGCTATGTTTGATGGTAAAGCAGTGATATACCATTCACTTCGCACTTCTTCGCTAGGCTAGGAAGTAGTAGGAATTTTGTTTAAGATTTTATTGAAGCGTAAGTTGAAATCCTTGTTAGGTTCTCTTGACTCGGCCCTAAGGTTAGACAAGTCATTGATTAGTGTCGCCGTAGACCTGTCATCATCGAACTTAGTCAGGAACTGTTCTTGGAAGATGTTCCAACTAGTAATAGATCCAGATGGTAATGAGAAATACCATGATCCGACTGTTCCTTGTAGAGTATAAGGAAAAAGTTGAACCACAACATCTTTTTTGGTAAGTCCATTGAGATTTATGGATAGCATAAAGTTATGTATATGTTCTTCCGCTAGCATGCCTGCCTTAGGATTAAACTTAGGCAGCCATTTTTCAGGATGGGCTAGTATCTGACTCAAGGGTGCAGGCATTAAGACTGCCCCTGTGTTGTTCCATGGTTATTGGGCCATCACTAAACTACTAACAGAGGAAAGTGTAGAAGATGATCCCTGCGGTTGAGAAGATGAGGATATTACGACTCCAGATGGTTGAGAAGGAGTTGTGGGAGTTCCAGTGGGCTGATGGACAATGATCTGAAGTGGGGGAGTGCATGGTTGACTTCGCGGTGAGGTATTTGAGATGGATGATGATGATGAAAGAGTCTCGCTATCAGATTCTTTAGGAGACTTTCTTGCTCTATTCCTAGTAGGTAGAGGTAACTCAGTTAGTTGAACACCAAACTTTTCGCTCTTTAATCTGGTCAAGGGATGAGCAGGGTTATATTGCGAAGTCACGCTGCCTTGAGATTTATCAGATTTTTGAGGAGATATAGAAAATCGCTGAAGTTTGTGAATCAAAGATTCAACTTCAGGAGGTTCAATAGTAGATTGTTCTGAAATGTTAGGGTTTGTAGCAACGGCTGTTGATCCAGTGATTTGTAGCTCTCGATTTAAAAATTCTAAATGCAATGGAGAAGTCGGGGGAGATGGTGAGGGCGATTTACTCTCAGAATGGTATTTAGATTTAGATGTACTTGCCATTCATAGTTTGGAGGCCCTCCTTCTAGCGCCAAATATGCTAAAGCCCTGAAAATCGGGTCTAAAACAAGGGGGATACCTGCCCGGCTCGGACCTTGGTTGGCAACTCCTTTTCCGTTTGGTATAGCGGGTCCGATTGGGGATATGGGACCAGTTTCCCAATTTATGTGTGTGTGTGTAGAATTTGATATTTCTGATCTAATAGTTCCTAATTAAGATGCTCTACTTCTAACTTTAATATAATGACATATAAATTGTATTCTAATAAACAGAAATATCTAAGTCTATACTAACCCGGGGTATAATCTTTTCTGTTATGAGATCTAAAAAGATTTCAAATAACAATCGGTAATAAAGATCATTCAACTGTTATAAGACGAGAATTCAATATAGATAAACCACTTCACATAAAAAGTTAGGTGAAATAATTGTGAAAAACATATCGCATACTAAGTGTTATCACTCAGGTTGTCCCCTTTGACTCCCAAGGGAATACGGCCGAGGTAACCACAGACCAACTTTGGATTGCAGGTTCTAGCCCACCTGCAATCAGAGAGGGCTCTCTCTTTCAGATTTAGCTATGTTGAAAAGGATTTTAGGCTAGGTCTTGAGTTCAGAGGGTTCTTTGTTTTGTTTTTGGTGGGAAAATTGATGTTTTCAGATAGAGAGGCAAGGCATAGTCTGGAAGTTTCAAACCATTGGGCGTGGAGTCGAGGAGGAGAACTGCTGGTGCATTTCTTTGGTCACAAGAGAGGGAAAATGGAGCAAGATAGTTGCGCATGAAACAGTATTTCAGGTTTAAATGATGGAAAGAATGCTAAGTAATGAGAGGCAGTTAAGAATCTCTCAATCAGCTTAACAGATGGGGGTAACAGAGCTCTACCTAGGGGCAGTAAAGAATCCCTAGATAATTGGCAAACACAGGTGAATCGGGGTAAATATGAGCCTGGGGGAATTCACATTCATAACCAATTCATTCAGAGGAAAACATAAAGAAACAACAGAAATTGAGCATAGAGTGTACTTAAACAAATTCTAAGCTATTCTTTCTTTCTGCTATTTAGATAGTGGTAAACAATAAACAGAGGTAAGATGCACTTATTGCCTTAGACTACAGCACAGGAATTCCATCTTCATATCTCCAAAAACATTCATTTACAACAGACAGTTTGCTCTCCAAGCTTAGTGAAAATTCTCAATTTTCCAACCCTTAAAACAGTGCAGAGGGTGGTATATATAGGAAAAACTCTTCCAAATTACTTATTTACAGTTTGACCTAAATAGGTCTGAAAGAAAGATATTTACTTTAACCTAATCCTATCCAGAAATAAATGCATAAAATATCTTGAGCTGCGCTGGGAGCAACTGTATCAAAATGAGTTAATGTCTGTCCTATTGGCTCTATGCTATCCATTTGTCATAACTACGCATTGGTCTCTGCCCCCTTGCTGTTCGGCGGTATTGAATGTTTTTAGCGGTGATTTGAGAGCTGGGATGGGATTACACAGCTTGATTTGACTTTGTTGGCTGCCATTCAATGTAACCTGCTTTGGGAACTGAAGTTTTCCATTAAACAATTTTAACTGGTACACTTTGATGTTTCTCTTTCCTCTGATACTCTTTGACAAATGAATTGGGTTACTTTTTTCCTTTGCTGTGGGTCTAATCACAAATCAATGGCCGCTGTTCGGCCTCTGTTTCCTTCAGAACTGTCTTCTGCTCTTCTCGGCAAGCTTCGCGAAGAAAAATGGGTCATTCGGCGCCTTTCGGGCTTCCTGGGGGCTGCAAAATGAAAAGATTCCCTAAAGATTCCCCATTCTGGCCTAATTTATCCAGCGATGAGCGATTTGTGCTAGGCGCAAATCGCTCATCAAAAACTGCCTTAGAAACTGATTCCGGGGCTCCGGAGTGCGATTTTCGCCTTCGCGCCAAAAAAATGATGATGATGTCAGCATGTACGGTGGCAGGAACACGGTGGCAGGACACGTGGCAGGTGACTCAGTGGTACAGTGGCAGGAGGCCACGCAGGCGGATGACGTGTCGTGGTGACTGGGCAGGGGGTGACGCAAGCAGGTGACGTGGGGCTTACGTCACAGGGGAGAGGGCGGTAAACGGTTTCTGGGCGCACCGCCTTTGGGCATGAGCGGTTTTGTCAGAAGGGGCTCCGCCACAACCCAGGAGGTGACGCGTGGCGGGAGTACGGCAGCAATACCGCCCATCTCCCGGATGCTAACCTTCGGGCGGTTCGGAGATGGGACGGCCCGCCAACCGTTGATCTGGGCGCAAGACGATCGGACGGTTGGCGGCGACTGTGAAGCGGCGGGGGTATAAGGGCGGGGATCCAGGGAATATTCCCATTTTAATATGTGCGGCGGGGAGTTTTAGACTTAGGAAAAGTGGGTTATGGGGTTTAAAATGGGCGGGTTAATGTATTTATAGCCAAAACTTAAGGTAAGGGGGGGAGAAAAGAGGGTTTTTTTAGGGTTTTTTAGGGCTAGGGGAGAGGTTGGTAGCATGACCAGGTGTCATCTAACTCCTGCTATGACTCGGATGGGCTAAAAACAGCCCCAGGTGGACCATTTTTTCCCGGACTTTTGGAAAAAATATGGCTATATTGCCAGGGAGGGGATATTTACATAGGGGAATTTTATATACAAAGTTTTAGTAGGGGAAGGGGGAAAACTGATAGGGAGTTATATACTAGAGTTAGTAGTTAATATGGAGATGATAAGCAGGCGCCAAGGTCAGGGACCTTAGGCTAATTTTGGGCAAAAGAGTTTTAAAAGAAATAAAATCCTTGAGTGAAGCAGATCTTCACCAAGGCAACTGATATGGATGATGATGAAACTAGGAGGAATCAAGCAGATCTTGAACTCTTTGGGAAGTTAGTAAGTGACTTGGGGAATTAGAAGAGGGGGAGTTAGTGATGTCCACCTTTGAGCTGCTTTGAATGAAAACTGCCTGCACTGTGATATGAAAACATACAACACTTTGAAACACAAAATTGATCATAAGTCATCATTTTGCAACCACACAGCTACCTACCCAGCCTACTTTCCTAACATTTTTTCTTCTTCTGAATTGGGTGCACTTAGGCTTGCAAACCCAGTTTTAGAATTTTTCTTTTGGACTACCCTCCTATCTAAATCTACACTTATTTCTGCCAAGGGCCCAGATTAAGCAGTTGGGTCCCTTTGATTCTCTACCTATCTACAAATCTGCCAAGGTTAAACTGTTTGGTCAGATTTTATTCTCTATATTCTAAAACAGGAAATTGAAACCTAGGGAGACCAAGATTAGACTGTTTGGATCTCCCTTAAATGAGAACTCTTCAAAGCTGGAACTACTTATCAAAATTGGAATACAGCAGTGGCACTTGAACTAAGCATACTTCATGTCAGCTTGTGGAAATATGGAACACTGCAGCCTGCAAAGTATGACATATTTGGCATGTAAAAATGTCAATCATGAAAAATGAAACCCTGTTGCAATAGGAGGCTAACAGTGGCTCCACTTGGGGATGGATTTTCCTTGTGAAAAGCCAAGAACAGCAGGTCAGACTGCCTTGTATTCAATTGCTGCTGTATTCTGCAAAATTCCCTTGGCTGGCTGCCTTATTAATCCTACCTACCTACCCTGACCAACACTTACTTTGTTGTTAGGTGAAATGAAACAGCCAATGCAACCATTTAAGCATTATGAAGATGAATGGTCTTTGCTGCTTGTGTTTGCTGTTACTTGAAATGGAGATCTTGTAATCTGATGTGGCTTTGTAAATTTTTGAGAAGATCAGGTAACTGCTGACCTTCTTTGCTGAACTAAGAAACTGTTCAAAAGGGTCCTGCAGCATATATACATCATTGCTGGATTGATTTAAAGAACTGTACAAAAGTTTGGGATAGCTATCATGCTTCGGAATTGGGAGATGATCAACAACTTGATATTGAACCTCGCAGCCTGCTAACGGAGAAGAGTAGTGATTTATCCCATTACACATCTTGCCATCAGATGGATCATGCAAAGCATGGAATGATACTTGCAATTCTTTAAAAGCTGGCTGAGATGGCACTTGACCGATTTGTGCTGACTGTTCTTTTTCTTCTTCAAAGGTCTGAGATGGCTGAAACTCACCAGGCAGGGGATCTACTTGGATGATTTGGTCACATGCTGTTGTTTCTGAGTCTTCCTCAATCTGGCATTCAGTGGCGCTTTGAGGCTGTAAATCTAGATGTAATGCATTAGGAGCAAGGATTTGACTCTCCTCTAGACGGTCAATATCAGAACACAGTGATATTTGATTATTAACTGTATGATAATTCTCCCTAATAAACTGAAAAGATTCGACACAAAATGGTAAGGCTCCTTTGCTGAAATTAAAATCTTCTGCCTTTTCCTCCTTTTCTTCATAGCTGAACTGGGCACGCTGATCATTGGATTCAGGCGGCTGAGCCTGAACTGTGCTTTCTGCCAAAATAAGGTATGGCTCCTCTGCATGGCTAACTTGGTCATTAGGCTCATAATCATCATCATACTCATCGTATTTTGGCAAGTAGTTGAAAGAAGAGAAGCTATCATATTCATATAGTATATCAGGAGACTGCTCCATCATGTATGGTGGTATGAATATGTCATCTGTTTTGTGGCAGGTTTGTTCATGAATATCATTACTTTCCTTTTGCAAAACAGATCTGTTCTGGTGCTCGAAACATCCAACTTCTATTGTGAATATCTGCTTTAATTCCTCTGCTTTGTTTACCAAAATATCAAGTTTTTCCTCCTTTTCTGCTTTCAACTTCCTCTCCCTAACTTTCAGATTAACCTCTACATCTACTGCCATGTTCTGCATCTGTTGCATAGTGGATGGACTTCTCTCTCTCAGATGAAATTCTATTTCTGGATCAAATGCTGTTGGATAATGCAGTAGAGCCAAATCAGGGGGAGGTCTTATATTCAATGGTATAGAATGATAAACTTGATTGAATCGGTCAGAAAATTGCTGAACAAATTCATTTGGAATCCTTTTTAACTTATTATATTCTTCTATGAGCATGAGGTAATTGACTTTGATCACCCATCTATCAAGGAAGATTTTGAATAGCTACTTAAGATTTGAGATGTTTGCCTCAGGCAATGCTTTAAACCAAGTCCTAACTTCACTTTGCAAAGAAAGGGCAAACAGCCTAATACTAACGTCCTCATCTTCTACTTCAAAAATATTTAAATAATCTTCAAAAGCGTGGACATGCTTTTGGGCAGTAACTCCATTCTCTCCATCAAATCTTGGGAGATACATGGGATGATTTTTGGGCAAAGGATTTAGCACGGGAGGCAAAATGAGTGGCTTATATCTATCCGGAACCTTACGAGGCACGGGATTGTGTATGGGGATTAAATGACTGGGCTTGATATGAACAGGGATAGGATGATTTGCTTTGACACTTGTTTCCTCCGTGGCTATAAGGTGATCTTCAGCAGCATTTAGAGGTTGTTGTTCTAATGTGCAAGGAGGGTTTTCTTCAATATTTTCAAAGGGAAAATCATAAAAGTCAAATTTAAACAATATGCACAAAAAAATTTTATGGAAGAGAAAGAACATGACCTCTTGGATAATAATCTAGGTCAAAAGCCTGATCTGCTCATAAATTTCTTTTGGGTTCATTTCTCCAGTGGAGTCTTTATTATGAGGATGATGTGGAGTCGCCAGGTGGATATATCAACTTTGAGGGGTCTGATCTCTGCCCACCAACACAGACCAGATCTAAGCATGAAATAACCTTGAAGAAAGGGAGATCTTCTCCAGGGAACGAGGTTTTTTGAGATTTTTCTGATTATTTTGATTTCTTGTTTTTGGATTTTTCAAAAAAGATTTAAGCGAAAGGCAAACTGGTCAAAATTGGGGATTTACAGGAATAAATAGATGATTTTCCCCAGTGGAGTCGCCATTATGTTATCACTCAGGTTGTTCCCTTTGACTCCCAAGGGAATACGGCTGAGGTAACCATAGACCAACTTTGGATTGCAGGTTCTAGCCCACCTACAATCAGAGAGGGCTCTCTCTTTCAGATTTAGCTATGTTGAAAAGTATTTTAGGCTAGGTCTTGAGTTCAGAGGGTTCTTTGTTTTGTTTTTGGAGGGAAAATTGATGTTTTCAGATAGAGAGGCAAGGCATAGTCTGGAAGTTTCAAACCATTGGGCGTGGAGTCGAGGAGGAGAACTGCTGGTGCATTTCTTCGGTCACAAGAGAGGGAAAATGGAGCAAGATAGCTGCGCATGAAACAGTATTTCAGGTTTAAATGATGGAAAGAATGCCAAGTAATTAGAGGCAGTTAAGAATCTCTCAATCAGCTTAACAGATGGGGGTAACAGAGCTCTACCTAGGGGCAGTAAAGAATCCCTAGATAATTGGCAAACACAGGTGAATCGGGGTAAATATGAGCCTGGGGGAATTCACATTCATAACCAATTCATTCAGAGGAAAACATAAAGAAACAATAGAAATTGAGCATAGAGTGTACTTAAACAAATTCTAAGCTATTCTTTCTTTATGCTATTTAGATAGTGGTAAACAATAAACAAAGGTAAGATGCACTTATTGCTTCAGACTGCAGCGCAATAATTCCATATTCATATCTCCAAAAACATTCATTTACAACAGACAGTTTGCTCTCCAAGCTTTCAGCAATCTTTGATTATAGAAAAAAACCAGTATACAATGCGAGTCTCCAGTGAAAATTCTCAATTTTCCAACCCTTAAAACAGTGCAGAGGGTGGTATATATAGGAAAAAATCTTCCAAATTACTTATTTACAGTTCGACCTAAATAGATCTAAAAGA
This sequence comes from Pinus tabuliformis, assembly GCA_031772625.1. Taxonomy (NCBI): domain Eukaryota; kingdom Viridiplantae; phylum Streptophyta; class Pinopsida; order Pinales; family Pinaceae; genus Pinus; species Pinus tabuliformis. The sequence goes on along the minus strand of CM062819.1, from coordinate 1,885,449,787 downwards.
AAGATATTTACTTTAAACTAATCCTATCCAGAAATAAATGCATAAAATATCTTGAGCTACGCTGGGAGCAGCTGTATCGAAATGAGTTAATGTCTGTCCTGGTGGCTCTATGCTGTCCATTTGTCATAACTGCGCATTGGTCTCTGCACCCTTGCTGTTTGGCAGTATTGAATGTTTTTAGCGGTGATTTGAGAGTTGGGATGGGCTTACACAGCTTGATTTGACTTTGTTGGCTACCATTCAATGTAACTTGCTTTGGGAACTGAAGTTTTCCATTAAACAATTTTAACTGGTACACTTTGTTGTTTCTCTTTCCTCTGATACTCTTTGACAAATGAATTGGGTCACTTTTTTCCTTTGTTGTGGGTCTAATCACAAATCAATGGCCGTTGTTCGGCCTCTGTTTCCTTCAGAACTGTCTTCTGCTCTTCTCGGCAAGCTTCGCGAAGAAAAATGGGTTATTCGGCGCCTTTCGGGCTTCCTGGGGGCTGCAAAATGAAAAGATTCCCTAAAGATTCCCCATTCTGGCCTAATTTATCCAACGATGAGCGATTTGTGCTAGGCGCAAATCGCTCATCAAAAACTATCTCAGAAACTGATTCTGGGGCTCCGGAGTGCGATTTTCGCCTTCGCGCCAAAAAACGGATGATGACGTCAGCATGTACGGTGGCAGGAACACGGTGGTAGGACATGTGGCAGGTGACTCAGTGGTACAGTGGCAGGAGGCCACGCAGGTGGATGACGTGTCATGGTGACTGGGTAGGGGGTGACGCAAGCAGGTGACGTGGAGCTTACGTCACAAGGGAGAAGGCGGTAAACGGTTTCTGGGCGGACCGCCTTTGGGCATGAGCGGTTTTGTCAGAAGGGGCTCCGCCACAGCCCAGGAGGTGAAGCGTGGTAGGAGTACGGTGGCAATACCGCCCATCTCCCGGACACTAACCTTTGGGCGGTTTGGAGATGGGACGGCCCGCTAGCCGTTGATCTGGGCGCAAGACGATCGGACGGTTGGCGGCGACTGTGAAGCGGCGGGGGTATAAGGGCGGGGATCTAGGGAATATTCCCATTTTAATATGTGTGGCGGGGAGTTTTAGACTTAGCAAAAGTGGGTTATGGGGTTTAAAATGGGCGGGTTAATGTATTTATAGCCAAAACTTAAGGTAAGGGGGCAGAAAAGAGGGTTTTTTGAGGGTTTTTTAGGGCTAGGGAAGAGGTTGCTAGCATGACCAGGTGTCATCTAACTCCTGCTATGACTTGGATGGGCTAAAAACAGCCCTAGGTGGACCATTTTTTCCCGGACTTTTGGAAAAAATATGGCTATATTTCCAGGGAGGGGATATTTACATAGGGGAAATTTATATACAAAGTTTAAGTAGGGGAAGGGGGAAAACTGATAGGGAGTTATATACTAGAGTTAGTAGTTAATATGGAGATGATAAGCAGGCACCAAGGTCAGGGACCTTAGGCTAATTTTAGGGAAAAGAGTTTGAAAAGAAATAAAATCCTTGAGTGAAGAAGATCTTCACCAAGGAAACTGATATGGATGATGATGAAACTAGGAGGAATCAAGCAGATCTTGACCTCTTTGGGAAGTTAGTAAGTGACTTGGGGAATTAGAAGAGGGGGAGTTAGTGATGTCCACCTTTGAGCTCCTTTGAATGAAAACTGCCTGCATTGTGATCTGAAAACATACAACACTTTGAAACACAAAATTGATCATAAGTCATCATTCTGCAACCACATAACTACCTACCCAGCATACTTTCCTAATATTTTTTCTTCTTTTGAATTGGGTGCATTTAGGCTTGCAAACCCAGTTTTAGAATTTTTCTTTTGGACTACCCTCCTATATAAATCTACACTTATTTCTGCCAAGGGCCCAGATTAAGCAGTTTGGTCCCTTTGATTCTCTACCTATCTACAAATCTGCCAAGGTTAAACTGTTTGGTCAGATTTTATTCTCTATATTCTAAAACAGGAAATTGAAACCTAGGGAGACCAAGATTAGACTGTTTGGATCTCCCTTTAAATGAGAACTCTTCAAAGCTGGAACTACTTATCAAAATTGGAATACAACAGTGGCACTTGAACTAAGCATACTTCATGTCAGCTTGTGGAAATATGGAACATTGCAGCCTGCAAAGTATGACATAATTGGCATGTAAAAATGTCAATCATGAAAAATGAAACCCTGTTGCAACAGGAGGCTAACACTAAGATATTCATACATTAAGCATAAACAAATAGCTATCACCATACAAAAGTGCCAAATGATAACTCAGGCATTCACGCATTAATATATAAACAACTGAACATGAATATCACTTTAACACAAAGGCAGATATAGTTTAGAGATAGAAGTACCATTTATAACTAGTCCTACTTATGAGCTTCAAGCAACAACGATTTATCTCTTCTCAAACCAACATCCACTAAGAGTACAAAAGTGCAACATCAGTAGCAGATATTAAATGCAAAAATCAACAAATCATGTTCCATTCATTCATCAAAACCTCCTCGGAGGGTGCAAAAGTGCATGTTCTGAGGACCCGTTTTTGACAAATTTCAGGACCCTTCTCTAAATGCATGAGAAGGGTTTAAATACTACTAAATAAATCTAAAAATAACTTATTACAAAAATACAGGATGCGGTTTAAATGACCGTCCTCATTTCAAGAAATTAAAACCAAATTAAAACTAAAATTGAATCTAAAATTAAAACTACTTTTGCATCTGCTCCTTGAAATCGCATGCATTCAGCATCTGTTTGAGAAGAGTCGGTTGGCCGACTTCCGATTTTAGCTGTGCTAAGGAAACAGAATCGGCAAGAGCTGGGGCCATCTTTTCAGCAGAACTAATGATGCAGTTGAGAGTCATACAATGGCTGCATGGCTTTACCAAGTATGCCCAGTAATAATCCCAATTCAACTTGGTTAACCTTTGGACTGCTTCTGCCTTCTCTTGAGCCTTCTGTCTCCAGTTTGTTTCGATTGTTTCTTTCTTGCAATTTTTTGGGCTTGCAGGTAGCTGAGCAACTAGAAGCGCATCAGAAACTGCCTCCGTTTCTTGATCCGGTTGTCCTTGATGCGTTTTTTTGCCTGTTGCGCTTTTTTTCTTTTAGCGGATATAAAGTTCCGAATATGTAAAAATAATGATTCCTTAAACTCTTGACCCTGAGTCTTAAATTGTTCATCTCTAATATCAGCACTGTCCATTATCCATTTAACCATGTCTATGTATGGGAGAATTTTGGGCCTTGTCGCTATCCAGTGCAAGAATGACTAAGTTAAATCTGCAACTGATGCCTCAGAGGACCCCTGTGAACCTGTCGTAGCCGTAACCTCCATTATCTTGGGATTCTCTTTCAAGAGGATTATACATGTCTTCCCAAGTGGCACTACCCGCGTCTCTGTTGCAGGCAGTGTCTGTGTACGAGGGCGCCATTTCTTTATCTTCAGACATCGAAGCTTTGCCTTTCCTCCCCATAGCATCTTGTATACTGCTTTGTGTATTTCTTTGTTTTTCGTTCCTGCAATTTACAAGTGAGGTGAGAGTAATGATAAGGAATAGTGAAAGGAAGGCTTTAAATGCTGAAGATATGCAAAAACATGCCACCTTACATGAACTGGCTCTTCGATAAACAGAAAACCATATTTTATTAACAACTGGCAAGTAACTCATTAATTAGCATTAAAGCACATGACCATTTCTTGGTTTATAAAAAACTTTCTCAAATAATGAGCCTGAAAGATTTGCGATGGGGCGATTTTGCGATTTTCTTCGCAATATCGCAGATCACTGCATCGCATTATCGCAATATCATTGTGCTGCTCTGTCGTAAGGTCGCTTCGACACTTTATCGCAAGATCGCTTGGTCGCAATATCACAATATCGCCTATTCGTTTTGTGTTGATGTGTTTTATGCGAAATGCGATTTTGCGATATGCGACATCGCATATTGGCGTTTTTGTGGTTTTCCAGTGTGAGTGCGTTTTAAGGCGTGCGATGCGATATATGTTTTTAGTGTGTAATCTCGCATCGCAATCTCACAATCTTAGATCTTGGCTTATAAGAAAGCATCCTATTATTTTTTTGCACGATGCGATATTTCTTAAGGAGTGACTTTACTTTTCTCATCATGAAACATAAGCTTTTCAGATTTTTCAAATGTATTTTCGTAAGTTTATGATGATGAGTTTTATTAAAAAATAAATATAAGCACTACTTCATTTTTTAAATTTTTTTACTAAGGGTCCCCACTTATTTAGTATTAGTAATAACACTAAATAAGAAGGGGGTTTGTTGTGGCCACAACAGAAATCGTGATCAAAGGTATAAAATCTAAACAACTTATACATACTCAAGGGAGGAAAACAACAGTGCTATCTAAGAAAAAATGATGAACAATGGCTTTGGCACAGAAGGATAGGGCATCTAAGCTTCTCTCAAATCAGAAAAGCATGCAAATTCCAGGCTGTTCATGATCTTCGTGATATTAGCATCCCAGAAAATACAATATTCAAATCATGTCAATTTGGTAAGCAAACCAGAGCGCACTTCCCTGAAAAGGAAGGATCAGCTAGTAAGCCTCTTGAACTTGTTCATACTGATTTATGTGGACCATCAAGGAAAAAGTCACCTCGTGGAGAAGAATACTTTATATTGTTCATTGATGATTTTTCCAGAATGTGTTGGATAGGACTTCTAAAGCATAAATATGAAGCATTTGAAAAATTCAAAGCCTTGAAAGCTTTGATTGAAAATGAATCATATCGCAAAATAAAATGCCTCAGATCTGATCGAGGAGGGGAATTTACCTCGGGTGAATTCTTTGACTTTTGTGAAGAACATGGAATAAAAAGGCAATTCTCCACTACAAGGACTCCTTAGAAAAATGGAGTGGTAGAAAGGATGAATAGAATTGTTCAAAAAATGGCTCGTGCTATGCTATATGAGTCTAAAACTCTTGCAACCTTCTGGGGTGAAGCTGCATTCGCTGCCGTCACTATTCTCAACCAAGCAAATGTTCGAGTAAACAACACTCAAACTCAACATGAACTTTGGTATGGTAAGACTCCTACTGTAAAATACTTCAAAGTTTTTGGAAGCAAATGTTACATCAAAAGGACTGATGAAAAACTTGGTAAGTTTGAACCCAGAGCATATGAAGGCATTCTCCTTGGTTACTCTTCCCGAAGCAAAGGATATAAATGTTATAATAAAAGACTTGGGAAAATTATTGAAAGTATTGATGTTGTGGTTGATGAAGCATGCAAAAATCCAAAGCAAGTAAAAACCGAAGATTTTGAAGAAGATGAGGATTATTCCCCCACAACAAATCAGACTAATTCTGAAGAAGAAACCATTGAAGCACCAGAAGAATAGATACCAGTAGAAGCAAAAAGACTCCATCCAGGTATGTTCAGAAAAATCATCTAGAGACTCAAATTTTGGGACAGAAAGAGGCAGGTGTGCAGACAAGAAGAACTATTACAGAAGCTTCAAGCTATCTAGCATTGCTTTCCTCCACCGAACCTCAAAATGTAAATGAAGCATGCAAAGATGACTGTTGGGTCAAGGCCATGAATGAAGAACTTGAGCAAATTGAAAAAATCATACTTGGGAATTAGTTCCTAGACCTCATGATAAGAATATCATAGGAAATAAATGGATATTCAAAAACAAGCTGAATGAAAATGGAGAAGTTATTAGAAGCAAAGCCAGAATTTTTTGTAAAGGATATGCTCAACAAGATGGTATAGATTTTGAAGAAACTTTTGCACTTGTTGCTAGAATTGAAGCCATAAGAATGTTCCTTTCTCTTTCTAGTTTTCAGAAATTCAAAGTATACCAAATGGATGTAAAATCTGCCTTTCTTAATGAAGACTTAGAAGAAGAAGTCTATATTGAGCAACCAGACGGATTCATTCTTGGAAATGATGCAAAACTTGTATGCAGATTGAGAAAGGCTCTCTATGGTCTAAAACAAGCTCCTTGGACCTAGTATTACCATCTTGACAAATATCTCCATCAACAAGGTTTTTCAAAAGGATGAGTTGATAGCAATCTATATACAAAGATTGACAATAATAAATTGCTAATACTTTTTGTGTATGTTGTTGATATCATTTTTGGTAGCAATGAAGAAGCCATGAGTCAGAATTTTGCTTCGGTAATGCGGCAAGAATTTGGAATGTCCCTGCTTGGTGAGCTTACATATTTTCTTGGTCTACAAGTTCAACAAAATAAAGATGGTATTTTTTGTCACAAACTAAATATCTCAAGAATATCTTTAAAAAATATGGCATGGAAGATTCTAAACCAGTATGTACCCCAATGGTAACAAGATGTAGTCTTAGCTCAAATGATGAATCAGCAATAGTACATCAACCAACCTACAGATCCATGATTGGCAGTCTGCTTTATCTAACAGGTACCCGACCAGACATCATGCATGCAGTGGGAATAGTTGGAAGATTCCAAGAAAATCCAAAGGAATCACACCTTCAGGCAGTCAAAAGGATTTTCAAATATCTTCAAGGAACACAGAATTTTGGTTTATTGTATCCTAGAGATACAGATCTTACACTTCATGCATATACAGATGCAGACTGGGAAGGAAGCGTTGATGACAAAAAAAGCACTAGTGGTAGTGCATTCTATATGGGTTCCAGATTAGTGTCTTGGTTCAACAAGAAACAAAGTTCAATTACATTATCTACAGCTGAAGTAGAATATGTGGCTGCTGCATCTTGCTGCACACAACTCCTTTGGATGATGCAAACATTGCAAGAAATTCATATCACATGTACTCCACCCATCTCCATTCTATGTGATAATACAAGTTCCATTAGTATTTCAAAGAATCCAGTCATGCATTCCAAGACCAAGGACATACCCATCACATATCATTTTCTACGTGAATAAGTGCTTGAACAAAAGGTCAAATTGGAGTATGTTCCCTCCAAAGAATAGGTTGCTGACATATTCACCAAACCACTGCCTAGGGAGACATTTGAATATCTTAGACAGAAGCTGGGAGTAGTTGATGCATCATCCTGTTGTTTCAGAGAAAAGTGGTTATACGCGAGTTTCTGGAAGCATAGTCGCATACATATGCTAGTTTTGTGGATACAATCGCTTATATGTTGGTTTGAAGAAAAGCGGTGGACCAGACTCAGGATGAAAGGAGTCTGATATGGGTCTGACAGTGATCATCTGGCATAGGTTCAGGGGGAGCATATACTTCTAATAATGCATTGTTGGCATTATCTTATAAGATCTTGGTACAAATTCACACTGTTGTTTTTGATTTAGGTGGATCACGTTTAAGGGGACAACATGGTTGCTGTTTCAGATGTTGATTGACAGAAGCTGCTGATGATAGTTACTGATGACTATCATGGTATTGTTTTAGATATTTGGTCTCTGTTATATATGTCATGAATATGTTTTAATGTAAAGGTCATGAAACGACCTAGTTTGTTACCCCACTATGCATGGGATGCATGATGTAATGTTCTTGTTTTGACATGTATAATCCCCACTTGGTTGGGAGATGGATGTATGTATGAGTCATTGGTGATAGGAAGGTCATTTATGATGTATGTATAGAGTCATGTTATTCTCTTCGAACATCTTTTTGCAGACCTCAATCAGTACACTTCAACATGGAGCTCAATCAACACACTTCAGCATATCAGAGAATTCACCATGAACTCAGGGGCAACATAACCCTTTGCCCTTGATGACAAAGGGGGAGAGTGGCTTGGGGTTGCCATCAAGTCCAAAGGGGGAGATTGTTGGCATTATGACATAGATTTGGCACTATGACACAGGTGTTGTCCTTGATGTCAATTCACTCAGATGACAGATCACAGTTCAGACTCACAAAATGAAGAGAGGTATACGCAGGTTCCCCATTGATCAAGCCGCGTGTACACGCGAGTTAGTAGACCAAAAGGAGTGTATAACATACACAGTCACTTTCACATAAGGAAACGCGCATACATGTTGGAAAACTAAGTTTTGGTCCGTGGTATTTGGTCCATGGTATTTTGATCCATGGTATTGGTCCAAGGTATCTAGTCTGAAGTATTGACCCCAGGTATTTGGTCCAAGGTATTGGTACTAAGTGATTTTGGTCCATGGTATTGAGTAAGGCCTAAGACTATAAAAGGAGGAGAAGATCATTAGGCAAAATCACTCAAGTATTGAATATCTGATGAAGAGCAAGATCTAGTATACAAGTTATTGAGTTATGGTGCATACCTGGATCTGAACCAAGGATGAACCTTAGCACTTGATGAAAGATAAGATCTAGTGATGGGTCAAGATATTAAGGCTTGAAGTGAAGTATCTTTATGTGGTTTTGATCATTTATCTGAATAACTGGCGCATGTTGTAGTCTGTGAATATGATGATCTGGCTATAACTGAAGTCTAAAATTGTTGTAAAGTTCAAATCATCATTTACATATCTGTACGCAGGTTCACTTTAGAAAAGGCACGTATACACGCTGGTTCTGCATAACAAAATAGCGTATACATCTTAAATTTGATTTGCAGATCTGTATGCAGGTTCGCCTTGAGAAAAGAGCGTATGCATGCAAGTTCGACACAGTGAAGTAGCGTATACCTCATAAAATATGTTTTAGCTACTTCTGTTTGCTATTGCAGTGTTCTGGGTTCTGGCTTGGGTTCTGGTTACTATATTCTGGTTACAGCATTCTGCAGGGTTTTCAAAGTTATTGGTTGATTTAGTTGCGGTTGGTGCAAAGGAGATTGGTTGATTCAGATACATTTGAAGATTGAATGATGCTATTGACGGATCTAGTCTGAAAATTTATGAAACGTGGTCCCTGGAAGAAAAGAGAAGGTTGTAGCCTTCTGTAGGCTAGCACCTACGTACTAGTAAACATATCAGCTAGTACAAGAGATAGGGGGTTGTAGCTACCTTCCAGGAGAAGTTGGAGAATGAGAGAAGTTTGTAGCCTTCTACAGGTAGAAGCCTGCGTACTGGTATAAGACTACACCAGTACAAAAATTGTAAAAAGAAGTTTCTAATTTAAAAAAAGGATAGAGACGATTGTAGTAGGTGGTTTTCACCCACATTGGGTTTCCACCTTATATCTTGTGTTCTTGCGTGTGATTGTCTGTTCTGTTTTTACTGCACCTGGTTACTATTTATATGGTTCTGATGAACTGAATAAAGATCAACATATGATGAATTAATTGAATGATAAGTCTGCAGGATATACACTAGTTACCTTAAACACAGTTGCATATACACGCGAGTTCCATTAATTGAAGTAGCGTATATGAATCTAATTATGGAAATGAAAAATTATTGACTTGCTAATACTGATTCACCCCCCGTCTCAGTATTATTTCCAACATATTCAATACATATTCTCCCATGGATAGCTTGATATTATGGCACTTTCCAGAGAAATTTATGGCTCCTCCACTTGCAACCATCACTTGACACTCTGGTGCTGGATATAGGAAGAAATTCAATTCCTTCGCTATCTTGCAATGAATAAAATTATGGGTACTACCCGAATCAATCAACACTATTACCTTTTTCTTCTTGATATGTCCTTCTATCTTGATAGTTTGAGGAGTGGTAATTCCGCCAAATGCATTACAAGATATGGTCAGATTCATTTCTTCTTTCTCTAGGGTTTGTTCCTAGTGTATATCCTCTTCTTTTGATGTTTCTTGTTCCTTTTCTTCCTCCTCTTCACAATCTATGTAAAATAATTTCTTCTCATAACACTTATGACCTTTAGTGTATTTTCTATCACAACTGTAACAAAGCCCTTTTGCTCTTTTCTCTTCCAATTGTTGTGGTGTCAACCTTTTAGTTTGTGGAAGGCTAGGGGAAAGAATGCTTCCATATTTATAGTTGTGAGTGGTAGGCTTCCTTGTTGCCATAATTTTTCTTTCCATTTTTCTGGCCAACCTGGATGCCTTCTCCAATAAATCAGGTTCCCAAAGGCGAACCTCATGTTGGATGTTATCCTTTAAAGTCCCTATGAACACATTAATCCTATGCTCTAGAATATCTTTTACCCTTATATTCGATTTTTGGAAGTCCTTAATGTGCTCCATCATTGAACCCTTTTGTTTGATATTTATCAATCGGCTAAGAAAGGTGTTTCTTTTTGTATCCTCATAATGTGCTATCATTTCTTCCGTAAAAATTTCCCAAGTGACAATTTGTTTACAATAGAAAATCCATCGATACCATACAAACTGATTTGGTTCCAAATATAAAGTTTCAATGCATACCTTTTATGTGTTTTGCACATTATGGAGATCGAAATATTGCTCCATCCGTAGTATCCATGTTACGGGATCCTTTCCATCAAACTTCCTCATATCAATCTTTGGAACATTGGAACATGGTGCGTCTTCAATACAAAATTAGAGTCTATGAAATCATGATTAAAATTTATTTTGTTCTCATTATGAGTTTCCTTTACCACCCTTTTGCCATTAGTAAGCATTTCTTGTAGCAACATTGTCAAATATATCTTCAAATCTTCCATGTTGCCTTTAGGTTTTTCTTCTATACCATCCATATTAGCATCCACGCCATTCATCTTAGCTTCCATTCCATCCATCATAGCTACCATGCCATCCATCTTAACTTCCACGCCATTCATCTTAGCTTCCACACCTTTCTTTAAACCATCCATCTTAGCTTTTGTTACCTTTTGTGAGAGTGAAATTTTTTGCACTTGGTCTCGTAATTTTGATATATCATGTTGCATTTCGTCCTCTTCTTCATGAGTCATGCTAGAGCTTTCAGGTTGCTTACTAGGTGTTTCCATTTTCTTTCTTCGAGGCATCAATTAATGATAATCATGCTTCACTATGCACTTTGAATCACTTCAAACTAATTTTTCAACCCAAACTTATGCAAAATTTTAAAAAGACTACACACCTTTTTTCCCTTTGTAGGAACACGATATTGAATTTGTTGTATCTCTGTATTTGCGGATCTTCCAGGTCTAAAATTTCATCCTAGAGTATCCCTCTGAGTACTCTTTCCAATTCCACCAATCTGATCCAAATTGGATTCTCCAAGAAATATGTATGCCTAATATCCCACGATGACTTGATTATATACTTTTCCAATAGAGCGAACTTGTACGAAGTTCCACGTGTCATTGTTTCGACCTTCGGATCTGAAAATGATACACAGAAAACTAAAATTCGTCATATTTATAAAGCTTCTTATGAAATTGAAATCTGATTCTCAAAGAGAATGTTATGAATATTTTCCTAAGGTCACCTGTTTGGGATGTAATTCAGGAGCTTTCAAAAATGCTAACTTCCTTGGATCATATCTTCGAACATATAGCGAGGAAAATTCTGTAATTTGAACCCGAGGCTCATCGTGCTTTCGGCTCAAATTGGTTTTAATTTTAGCTTTTGAAATTTTTTAGAAAAAACGTTATAGTGAAATTTCGATGATGACCTGTTTGGAGCAGCGAAACCCTAGAGTCCAAGCCTCTGATACCAACTGTTAAGAAACTAGCTCACAAAAAGATAGAAAAGATAGATCAATGACTTCAAAATCAGGCTCTTTGAGGGGGCAACCTTCTTTACATTACACAAATAAACAATTCTTGGATGATACAAATGAAAAAACCTCCTTTCTATATATAGGAGTCTAAGGTGTCACAATATAATCAAAGCCCACATAACAATAATAATATAAGGGCACAACAATAACAATAGTGGGCTTTTATGGGGCACAATAATAACAATATGGGGACAATAGGGGCACAACAATAACAATAAGGGCTATAATGACAATAGTAATGGGGGAATCGCTAGTATTATAGGGACCTAACATTTACCTTTTTCCAACTCAATCAAACACAACAACAAGTTTCAGCTTGATCACAGTGTCTCAAGATCGGGAAGGGTAATTTAGCTCACGAGATAAAAATTTTCAAAGTATAAGTTTTTATCTATGGTGTTTCTCTGCTACCTACAGGCATATACAGTACCCTAACGGAGTCGCACAAGAACACACACATTGCTCCACTTCCAGTGAGCCTGGTCAGTACCTCGGTGGAGTTTCATGCTTCACCTCTCTACACAGGAAGCCTTTCTCTTCTTTTGCTTTTGTATTTTTTTAATAGGAATGTGCATAGGCACTTATTTATTTGGGGCAGAAGAGGGATCATGACTTATTGAGAGTAGAAGAGGTTGTTCCTTCAGAGAATCATGTAAGACCTCTGACATAGTTTTACTCGTTTAGATTTTCCCCTTCTCTATTTCTACGAGTTGGATGAGATTGAACACAAAGAGCAGAAAGTTGAGTACATGCACAGGGTTTCCCAGTGTGGACACAGGTTCATGGTTGGACCCAATATTCCCTTGCAGATGGCTCATATTTTCCATTAAGACTTCACGTCCAAAGGTTACAACCAAGTGCAAAGAAGAGGGACACAGGACATGCCAAGTGCCGCAGTGTCACAAGACTCTTTAGATCTCAACCACATACTCATTCAAAAGCCAGAACTCAATAAAGGGTAGAAATTATTTACAAAAACCAAAAATAGTAGGATACTAAACAAACAAAACAAAACGAAACAGAAATAGTAAGAAAAGTGAATACGCAAAACAACAAGCAGTAAACAAACTATGTACATGGCGTGGGGCGCGACCTGGCCTACTAAAAATAATGTTTGAGATCTTGGCTGTTGACTAGAAGGTTTTCAATCCTTCCTTTAAGTGATTACAGATGGTACGTATGAGAGCCAAGATTCTCGTGAACTAGTATCAAACTATCAGGTCCAACTACCGGAACTTGGTGGTATCTTGAAAGACCATTAGGTGAAGACAACATTCCTGCTCAAGATACTGCATGTAACATAGGTTTTGATGATGGTACGGGGTAGTTGTTTTTGTTTTGGGAGTGGTTCAAGTTTCAGAAATCAATGCATAAGAGGATTTCCTCGGATTTCTTACATACAAAACTTAAATTAGAAATCCATGTAACATAATGAACTTTGTAACTGATCCGAGCATCCAACAACTTAGTCAGTTCTTTCTGTATAAGGGGTTCAAGCGATAGATGTATTTTCCTCGGTTCTTGCTACAATGGCTTGACTCCATCTTTAATTTGAATCCCGTGTTTGATTATACGCATGTCGCATGTACTCAAGTCATCATATGCCCACACAGACACATCTCGGTACTCTTTTAACAAACAGACAAAAAATTTCCACTCCTACGATGTGCAGCGCATACCAGGACTGACGAACTTCGGATGGTGATCTGCTCCCAGGTTGATATGTTCGTTCCTCATGGTGTAACTATGGGTTTTGATGTTTTTTGTCCCTTGAAAGCAGTTGTGCAAGTCACAGAGCCTGTTGAGAGAAACCACATCCTTGGGGATGAGGTTTCCTTTCTTGCCATTAATTACAGCTTGCAGGGAGTGGTCGTTCTCATCTTCACTAGCTGATGTGTCCTTTAAGGCATCAATGTTATCCATGAAGTGCAGTATCTGTTGATAATCCCCAAAAGTGCATAGATTGCTTATGTTATCATGTATAGAAGGATTATACAAAATTTCAATAGTTTGTCTATCCCTAAGTGGTGACATGCTAGCAGCGTCGTTTGCTAAGGCATCGAGAATTGCATTACATGTTCTTGGCACAACAATGATATTGAATTCTTGGAAGTTGGAGATTAGTCACCATAGCTATTGCTGGTAACTTTCGAGATGAGGTGATAAACAATGTATTATGTTACGTACCTATTGTATCATGATTTATGCATCACCTACCACTTTGAGCGTAAAAACATTGAGGCTAATGGCCTTGTGCAAGCCCAACATGAGTGCTTCATATTTAGAAATGTTGTTTGTGCACTTGAACTCCAAGCGACTCGAGATCACGTGTTTCTTGAGCTTTGGTTCGATTAAGATACACTTGGATCCAAAGCCATATTGTGTCATTGATCCATCAAAATACATGGTCCACAACCCATCTATACATAGACTGCTCGATGCGCTTGTACTACTGCTACTACTACTGATACTGCTACTAATATTACAATGTGCTTTACAAGTTTCATTTCCATTAGTTGGGTAAGGAAGGAGACCCAACTGCGTGTCTGGTGGGGTCGTAGCTGGTCATGCGAGATAACACCCCAATGTTGTTTCCAAGAGGTAGTTGTTGAACATGAGTTCTGCAAAGGCCAATGGTTCATTCTCACCATTGATGGGAGTGACATTGTGCCTCATGTATCTCTCGGATAAAACTCGGATTTGATTTCTTTTTCCCTTATATGGAAGCCACATGTGTGACTAGTTTGTAACGAAATACTCGTTCAACTTGCTAAACTAGTCTCTACTAAGCACTAAGCCATATTCTTCCTGTATGTCTAGAAGAATGATGTTTATGCACTGGTGAACTTGGCCATCATGAGATAGTTAGATGATCACATCGTGAAGTTCACTAATGGCTAGTATGCATGTATGATCGAGTTGGATGATCTGCGCAGATGTCTTGCTCCTTTGAGCATTGATCTTCTTGGCATTGGAGAGCAGCATGACGTTAGTTTACGTACCAGAACCAACCAAAAGGTTGTGAACATTGCAGTTACAAATTTCAAATGAAAGCGAGAATGGAGGGAAAACAAAGTTCGCTTCTTCCATCCAGAGTGTGTCTAGCACAATTGTGAGTGATCCAAGAGATGTGCTTGCTCCCTTGCTAGTATAGGTTGCGTTGTCCATAGATCTCTACCCCAGTGCACGCATCAGGATGTCCCACTGACCTTGAATCTTGGCCAACTCGAACAAAACGATTTTTGCATGAGTTTTCTTCATATCTTCTACAATGTTGTAATCAAGGGTGGGTAGATTCACTGAGATGTCCAAGGTTAGACTTATGCTCGTATTATATGGTAGAGTGTTCTGTAGTTTGTTGCTCATGGACTTACTCTTGTCTATTGCTGTCTTCCTGGGATTGCTTTGTGTTTTCTTCTTTGAGATGGCTGGTGTGTCAACCTCCCTCATCAGTTCAAGCCTTTCTCACATTTCCCCAATTATAGGGGGAGCTCCTTGACTCCTGAGATTGTAACAAACATTTTTCTTTTGGGGTTGTTTCTCAGTGTTTGTCTTTTGTTCTGGTTGCGAGCACTGATACATGTTGATTACCCGCGTAATGTTGGGTGCCTCATCAGGTGCAACATCTTTGTTGTCATCTGTATCTCTCGGTTGACACTATGTACTGCTCACTGATGATTTGGGGTAGCATCGAATGTGATCTAGCCATGAAATTTGGTGGAGAGGTTGGGGCACATTAGATCTCCAATAGCCAGAAAGGGTTTGGGAAGATTCTAAACAGATCAGGAGATATTAAAATAATTAATATTTTTAATGGAGTCCCTAAGTCTAAACTTAGGGAAAATAAAATATTAATGAGTATTAATATGAATTTGTGTTAGAGTAGTCCAAAAGACGTGGATCAAGCCAGATCTAATCTTAGCAGTTGATTAGGGAATTAATCTCGGCCATTGAATCGTCAACAGGAAGAGTATAAGAGGACAGTTGAGGGTCACTTGGAGATGACACCAGATGATCAGTCATTCTATTCTCTAGAGTGGGGTTTGCTAAGAGAGGTAGAATCAGTGATCAGGAGAGAAGCTGAGGGGTATTGAGTACAGAAGAACATAGAAGGCATAGATTGTGACGGGAGAGCAGTGCAGTAGCCAAGGAGGGTGATGCAGAGCTAGCAGGGGCTCACATAGGGCCACGCAGAGCCAGCCAAGTGTTGCACAGAGCACTAGAGGGGCCAACGTAGCTGATGCAGAGGCTCCTAGAGCTAACACAAGGCCTCCTGGGGCTGACGTAGGCCAAGAAAGTATGACGCAAGGTCATCGTGAGACAAAGAGGGACTGACGTAGTCTAAATTGGGCAGACGCTGGGGTTGCAAGTGTAGTTTTGTGCTGAGGGGTTGCCGGAAGGGTTTTCCGGGGTTTCAACCAGGTGATTTCTCTCAAACTGTGAGGTATACCTGCTAAGTAAATTATCTGTTGGGTAGGCCAGTTACGACACCTAGATTGTACTCTGATATTTCTTAATAAGAAAACCCTCAGATAGATGCACCGGTTTCCTGCATTGGGTTTTTACGGGGACATTGGTCCAAAAATTATGGTCTCATGTGGTGTGTTTGTTCTTGTTTCTTTTAGTTGTTGATCTGTAATATGTTGAGCATGCACTGGTGTTTATTTTCAGTATCTACTTTGTAAATAATTTGTTAAAGAAAAATTAACAAGTAGGTAGGAATAAATTAGGAAAAGTGCATGAAGGGTTTCTAAATTAAGTAAACTTAGAAACTTCGAGATGGTATCAGAGCATGATTGTAGATCATAGGAGAACTAAGAGACATCATCGGAGCGAAGCAATAGCAGCAGAAAACAACTATCCCGAGGTTACAGAAGTTGTTTCTAGTAGCGCAGAAGCCAAGGAAGTGTGACGCAGAGCCAGCAAGAGCCACGCAGAAGAAGCTGGGAACTGCACAGAGCCTCAAAGAGGCTAGCATTGTTAACGCAGAGGGCTAGAGGGCTGACGCGGGGCATCCCAGGGCTGATGCAGACCCATCCGGGGTGACGCAGAGACATCGTGACACAGAGGGGGGCTGACGCAGTTAACAGAGAGGCAAATGCTGGGGTCTAGAAGGCTACAGGAATATTGCACAACGGAGCTGGTGAGGTACTGTAGTCAAAATAGTACCTAACAGAGCAGGGCCAGTGGATTTGTTACGGAGGGTTTCTAGCCGAGGAACCCAGATCAGTAGTGCAGTTGCACAAGACGATCAGAGTAGGGGGCATCCTGACAAGCGGCAGAAGGATTTCTAAGAGGGAAATCAGGACTTAGAGAGAGTCCAGAAGAGAACTTCCAGATAGGAAGTAGAGACTCAAAGGAGTCGAAAAGAGAACTTCCAGGAGGGAAGTAGAGGAGCGTCATGGCACTTCACGGGGTAAGAGACCAGGATATACTGGACGGAGCATAGAACTTCATAGTCTGGAAGGCCAAAATCTTATCAGTGCTTGACAGGAATCGTGTCAATAACTTCGCCTTGAAGAGAATAGCTATCCCAGTCAACCCAAATGATAATGATAGTTACGAAGAGGCGATGACGAGAGCCAAGTGCATTATCCTTTATGAGGTCAAGGATCATGTGGTACCACATATCGCCGAGAAGGAAATGACAATTGAGATGTGGGAGGCTCTCAAGAACCTGTACCAGCATACTTCTGTGCAGAGAAGAATGCCGCTCAAGAACCAGATGAGGTTGTATCAGATGAAGAAGGGTCAAACGATTGACTCCTTCCTCGAAGGACTGAATGAGATCCAAGATCAATTGACTACTATAGGAGCGAGATTGGATCAGGAGGTTATGGTGAGGACAACCTTGAATACTGTCTCAAAAGAGTGGGAAGTGTTTGTCTAGAGCATCTTGCACAAAGCGACTCTCCTACCTTGGGACGAGATGTCGATAGCTCTTCGCCAGGAAGAGATTAGACGAGAGTCAAAGACAGGTAGTAGCAGCAAAGGGATCAAGGTCAAGCAGGAGGAGGAGGATGTGGCCCTAGCATATGAGGGAAAGCAGGAGAAGCAAAAGAAAAAAGATCTCTCCAAGATCAATTGCTTCCACTGTAGGGAGATGGGTCACTATGCGACCTAGTACCCAAGGAAGAATAGTAAGGTCGAGTGTTCCGAGACTAAGGCAGTGCCAGCACGGGCAGAGAAGAAATTTTTGACAGATGATGACTGTGCCATGAGTGCACACGCACCACTTGAGCAGAAGTGGGGAGACATCGAGTTGTAGTCAGGAGGACTATAGGTGATGAGGGGCAGGATCCTTGAGGTACCCATCCTGTTGGATTAGACCTTGCTACGGGAGCCCCAACGAGGAGTACCAGAACTGGTTGAGTGGGTAGAGACGGATGCGGATGGAGCAGCAGAGAGAGATATAGTGCAGGACTCCCGAGACCACGCAGAGCTGGAAGGTTGTAACAGTGCAAGAGGCACAGGAGTGTTGCACCAGTGCAACAAAGCACAGAGAGGTGTGCAACGGTGTGAGATTCAGGGAGTTGTTGCAGCTACGTAGAGGTCAGAGATAGGGAGCACTTGTCAGCAGTAGAGGGAGCTTCAGCATCCGTGGGTGTCTCTAACCCAATAGGGAGGTCAGTTGGGACATCAGTTACTTACTTCTCAGTAACTGAGTTGTAGTGCAGCAGTGGGTAGCACAATGCAGCTTGATGAGAGGAGGTGCAGTGCGGATGCAATGCTCGGAGAAAGGACCAGCAATAGCATGGATGCAGAGGGAGCTATTTTACAGATGCAGCAGTGGCAGTAGTGGCAGTGGTAGATCCATGGGTAGTAGTACAGGAGGTAGGAGTGTAGAGGATGTTGGGAAGGAATGCCTAGCATCAACACAAGTACCGATGCCAGATGATCAAAGTAATACTCAGTGAGGAGTATTGCTAGAGCATAGTCCTTGCTAAGAGGGAGTGTTGATTTGGGGTAGCATCGGATATGCTCTAGCCACGAAATTTGGTGGAGAGGTTGGGGAACATGAGATCTCCAATACCTAGAAAGGGTTTGGGTGGATTCTAAACAGATCAAGAGATATTAAAATAATTAATATTTTCAATGGAGTCCCTAAGTCTAAACTCTGGGAAAATAAAATATTAATGAGTATTAATATGAATCACTGTTAGAGTGGTCCAAAAGACATGGATCAAGTAAGAACTAATACTAGTCATTGATTAGGAACTTAATCTCGGTCATTGAATCGTCAACAGGAAGAGTATAAGAGGAGGCTTGAGGGTCAATTGGATATCACACCAGATGATCAGTCATTCTATTCTCTAGAGCGGGGTTTCCTAAGAGAGATAGAATCAATGATCAAGAGATCAGTTAAGGGGCATTGAGTACAGAAGAATAGAGAAGGCAGAGATTATGCTGGGAGAGCAATGCAACAACCAAGGAGGGTGACGCAAAGCTAGCAAGGGCTCATCCAGGGCCACATAGAGGCAGCCAAGTGTTGCGCAGAGCACCAGAGGGGCTAGCGTAGCTGATGCAAAGGCTCCCGGAGCTGACGCATGGCCTCTTGGGGCTGACCCAGGCCAAGAAAGGCTGACGCATGGCCAACGTGAGACAGAGAGGGGTTGATGCAGTCCAGATTGGGCAGAGGCTGGGGTTGCAAGATCAGTTTTGTGCTGAGGGGCTTCCGGAAGGGTTTTCCGGGGTTTCAGCCAGGAGATTTATCTCAAATTGTGAGGTATAGCTTCTTAGGAAATTCTCTATTGGGTAGACCAATTACGACACCCAAATTGTACTCTGATATTTCTTAATAAGAAAACCCTCAGATAGTTGCATCGGTTTTCCTGGGGACATTGGTACAAAAATAATGGTGTCATGTGGTGCGTTTTTCTTGTTTCTTTTAGTTGTTGATCTGTAATATGTTGAGCATAGATTAGTGTTTATTTTCAGTATTTACTTTGTAAATAACTTGGTAAAGAAAAGTTAACAAGTAGGTAGGAATAAATCAGGAAAAGTGAAAGAAGGATTTCTAAATTAAGTAAACTTAGAAAATTCAACATGCTGTCAGAGCGTGATTGTAGAGCACAGGAGAACTAAGAGAAATCAGCCGAGCAGAGCAATAGCAACAGAGAACAATTGTCCTGAGGTGACAGAAGTTGTTTCTAGCAGTGCAGAAGCCAAGGAAGTGTGACGCAAAGCCAGCCAGAGCCACGCAGAAGAAGTTGGAAACTTCGTAGAGCGTTAGAGAGGCTAGTGTTACTGATGTAGAGGGCTAAAGGGCTAACGCAGGGCATCCGAGGGCTGACACAGACCCATCCGGGGTGACCCAGAGATAGTGTGAGGTAGAGAGGGGCTGATGTAGTTCACAAAGAGGCAGTTGCTAGGGTCTAGAAGGCTACAGGAATATTTCAGAGTGGATTTGGTGAGGTACTGTAGTCAGAACAGTACCTAACAGAGCAGGGCCAGAGGAGTTGTTACGAGGGTTTCTAGCCGAGGAACCCAGATCAGCAGTGCAGTTGCACAAGACAATCAGAGTAGGGGGCATCTTGACAAGCGGCAGAAGGATTTCTAGGAGGGAAATCAGGACTTAGAGGGAGTTCAGAAGAGAACTTCCAGATAGGAAGTAGGGACCCAGAGGAGTCGAATAGAGAACTTCCAGGAGGGAAGTAGAGGAGCGTCATGGCACTTCACAAGGTAAGAGACCAAGATAGACTGGACGGAGCATTAAACTTCGCAGTATGGAAGGCCTGAATCTTATCAGTGCTTGATAGGAATCGTGTCAAGAACTTCGCCTTGAAGACAATAGTTATCCCAGTCGACCCAAATGATAATGACAAGTATGAAGAGGTGATGGCGAGGTCCAAGTGCATTATCCTTGATGAGGTCAAGGATCATGTGGTACCACATATAGCTGAGAAGGAAATAGTAGTTGAGATGTGGGAGGCTCTTTAGAACCTGTACCAGTATACTTCTGTGCAGAGAAGAATGTTGCTCAAGAACCAGATGAGGTTGTATCAGATAAAGAAGGGCCAAACGATTGACCCCTTCCTTGGAGGGCTAAATGAGATTGAAGATCACTTGAGTGCTATAGGAGTGACATCAGATTAGGAGTTTATGGTGAGGACAACCCTGAATGTTGTCTCAGAATAGTGGGAAGTTTTTGTCCAAAGCATCTTGGGCAGAGGGACTCTCCTACCTTGGGACGAGATGTGGGCAACTCTTTGCCAGGAAGAGATCAGACGATAGTCAAAGACAGGTAGCAAGAGCAAAGGGATCAAGGTAAATTAGGAGGAGGAGGATGTGGCACTAGCATATGAGGGAAGGCAGGAGAAGTGGAAGAAGAAAGATCTCTCCAAGATCAAGTTCTTCCACTGTGGAGAGATGGGTCACTATGCGACCCAGTGCCCAGGGAAGAAGAGTAAGGGAGAGTCTTCCGAGACTAAGGCAACGCCAGTACGGGCAGAGAAGGACGTTTTGACAGACAATGACTGTGCCATGAGTGCACACACACCACTTGAGCGGAAGTGGGGAGACATCAAGCAGTATTCAGGTGGACTACAGGCGATGAGGGGTAGGATCCTTAAGGTACCCAACCTCTTGGATTAGACCTTACTACGGGAGCGCCGACGAGGAGTAGTAGGACTGGCTGAATGGGTAGAGACGAATGCGGATGGAGCGCCAGAGAGAGATATAGTGGAGGAGTCCTGAGATAGCACAAAGATAGTAGGCTGTAGCAGTGTGAGAGGCATAGAAGTGCTGCACCAGTGCAGGAAGGCACAAAGAGGTGTGCAACGGTGCAAGATGTAGGGAGTTGTTGCAGCAACGCAAAGGTCAGAGATAGGGAGAACTTATCAGCAGTAGAGGGAGCTTCAGCATCAATGGGTGTCTCTAGCCCAACAGGAAGGTCAGTTGGGAGATCAGTTACTTACTTCTCAGTAACTGAGTTGTAGTGTAGCAGTGGGCAACACGATGCAGCTTGATGAGAGGAGGTGCAGTGCGGATTCAGTGTTGGGAGAAAGGACCAGCAATAACACAGATGCAAAGGGAGTTATCGTACAGATGCAACAGTGGTAGTGGCAGAACCATGAGGAGCAGTACAGGAGGTAGCAATGCTGAGGATGTTTGGAAGGAAGGCCTAGCATCAGCATAGGTACCGATGCTGGATGATTAGAGTAATACTCAGTGAGGAGCATTGCTAGAGCACAGTCCTCCCTAAGATGGAGTGTTAATTTGGGGTAGCATCAGATGTGCTCTAGCCATGAAATTTGGTTGAGATGTTGGGGCACATGAGTTCTCCAATACCCAGAAAGGGTTTGTGTAGATTCTAAATAGATCAGGAGATATTAAAATAATTAATATTTAACGGATTCCCTAAGTCTAAACTTAGGGAAAATAAAATATTAATGAGTATTAATATGAATCTCTGTTAGAGTGGTCCAAAATACATGGATCAAGCCAGATCTAATCTTAGTTGTTGATTAGAGACTTAATCTCAGCCGTTGAATCGTCAACAGGAAGAGTATAAGAGGAGGCTTGAGGGTCACTTGGAGATCACACCAGATGATCAGTCATTATATTCTCTAGAGCGGGATTTGCTAAGAGAGATAGAATTAATGATCAAGAGAGCAGTTGAGGGGCATTGAGTATTGAAGAACAAAGAAGGCAGAGATTGTGTCGCGAGAGTAGCGCAACAACCAAGGAGGGTGACGTAGAGCCAACAGGGGCTCATGCAGGGCCATGCAAAGGTAGCCAAGTGCTGCGCAGAGCACCAGAAGGGCCAGCGTAGCTGACGTAGGGCCTCCTGGGGCTGACGCAAGCTAAGAAAGGCTGACACAAGGCCAGCATGAGATAGAGAGGGGTTGAAGCAGTCCATATTGGGAAAACGATGGGGTTGCAGGAGCAGTTTTGTGCTTTAAGGCTTCTGGAAGGGTTTTCCGAGGTTTCAGCCAGGAGATTTATCTCAAACTGTCAAGTATAGCTTCTAAGGAAATTCTTGGTTGGGTAGGCCAGTTATGACACCCATATTGTACTTTGATATTGCTTAATAAGAAAACCCTCCGATAGCTACACCAGTTTTCCCACATTAGGTTTTTTCGGGGACATTGGTCCAAAAATAATGGTGTCATGTGTTGTGTTTGTTCTTTTTTCTTTTAGTTTTTGATCTGTAATATGTTGAGCATGCATTGGTGTTTATTTTCAGTATTTACTTTGTAAATAACTTGTTAAAGAAAAATTAACAAGTAGGTAGGAATAAATCAGGAAAAGTGCATGAAGGGTTTCTAAATTAAGTAAAATTAGAAACTTCAACACTACATTTGGAATGTAGGTGCATATTGAGTTTTCCACTCGCTTCCAACTCAAACAAGACCCTTCCGGGTGGTCATCTTCATGGAATGAGCATAATTCATTATTCGTGCACTATTCTAACTAGAATGCTGAAGTCGAGCTCTTCGTACATTTAGTCAGGAAGTAGTTTTTGTTTGATGACATGCTTCCTTTCTATTGTCTGGGTGGCCGGCTACTCGCAGATGTGTTGACCATTTGTTGTTTGAGCTCGAACACTTCTGTTGTCAATTTCTTGACAAGACGAGTAAGGGTTTCAATATCACTTGCTTCCTTGTCTTTACCCTTGCTCACTGCAGCCTAGGGCTTCCTTCTCGCGTCTCTGGAGTCCTTCGTTGGTTCATCATCCTTGATGACTCCAATTGCATGTAGGTCCTTCTCTACAACGATTGCCTCTTCACAGTTTTCTAGTAATGTTGGTTTCACAGCTCTCTTGACGAACTGCGCAATGTTGGTTGGTAGTGCGAACGTGTAGTAGTTGATAGTGATGGAGTCATGAGGCTTTGTGTCTAGTGAAAACTTATTCAATATGCGAAAAAACCTCTAATTGAAATCTGTTAGATTTTGTTTTGACTCTATTTTCAGACTGCCCAACTCTTTGAGTAACATAGTCGGGGTTTTATCATCAACAAATTTTTCCAACAATATCCATTTGAACATAACCCAGTTATGGATGGAGTTGATAGAAAGGTTGTGATAGCATAATACTTTGTGACCATCCAAGGTGCACAGAAACAATCTGCATGCAATGTCGTCGTATCGTACCTCGAGTGTCTGCAACTCTAGGTAGAAGTTGTCCGAGTGATCTTCTGCCTTCACTTTGCTGTTAGTGTCAAAATTTGTGATAATTTTATCCAAACGCTTTGGCATCTTGTGTAAAGCACTCGAGAGAGCCAATGGTCCTTGAGTCATCCATTCCAATTTTTGGTCAACCATGTCTTCTTCTTCTTCGTCCTCCTCCGCTTCTTCAAAATATAATGGTTCCAACTCTTAGTTTGTTGGCTTATCTCTTCCTCTGCCTCCTCCACTACCTTATCCTCTGCCTCCTATATGAGAATCTGAACCCAAGATCATGAGGGTGTCTCATTCTCCCTGTTGGAATACCAGGGGTTCCTCTTCATTCTCAAGAGCTTCTGCGAGATCTTGAAGTGTGGCAAGAAATGATTCTTCCACCGATGATACAACAACCCCTATGGGAGTGGTTTTTGGCTTTCTTGATGTGTATGGGAGATGTTATATTCCTGGGATCAATCTGACTGCTTTTGTGAACTAATAGGTGATGGGACGGACCGAGTGAAGGTGATGATACGAAATTTCTTGTTCACATCTAGGAGGTAAGATGTGACCAACTTTAGAGTCACGTGTAGGTAAGAGGGAGTGTGATTTACTGCCTTGACCAGATGATTGATGAGTGTGTGTGAGAGGAAATTCAGCCATAAACAACTGGCGACCCTCCTTCTAGCACTGGAAATGTTGACGGTGTTGAAACTGCCAACATTTATGGGATATCCCCGGTCTGAATTCCCAACTAGACCTTACACCATTTGGTGTAGGAGTCTCATCTGGTACGATGGTCCAGTTGTCACTATCTTAAAGGTTTTCCTTAACACTTGCTTGTCAGCACATGAGAGCGGTATGCTTTGTCTTCAAACAATGAGGTTCGTGTGCCTGGTGAGTGCTATTGTTACTTGTGTCAAGGTTCTTTCACCTAAAAGGGAGAGGGTGGAAGTGAGTCTCCAGTCGAAAGGGAAGAGTCCCAACTCTGTCAGAGACACACAACATAACAGGACATGCACAAATTATGGCGGAGTATTCCACATAGATTCGGCAGTCACAAATGCATAATGAAGGGATAGCACATACAACACTTAATGGAGTAGTCCGCGCGAGTGTGACACTCATTATAACAAGTTTATGTGAAATGTTATTTCTAGTGTCCGGCGAGGCAACCAACACGGGCAAGACAACATTAACAACTTATACAACACATTTTCATAAACATATTTATTAGAACAACCGAAATAATTCAACTGTTTTAACACAGGTTAAAGCAACATGAATTACAAGTGTTCAAATATTAGTCTTACAAATAATTACAGTGCATGCGTGAAAATGTGCTTCCCTGTTATTAGGCTTCTGAATTAAGCAAACTTTCCAAGACACATCGGTACACCATACATCACTAGCCCCATAAGTGTGGCATTGGAGCCACTGCTTGCTCCTCAAAGAAAATACTACAGACTCTAAAGGCCATTGTGGGAGGAGCCAAGGTGAAAATTATTTTGTATGTACAAATGAAGGATATTTCTAGCCAAGGGTAAAACTAGCCCTTGTGGTTGTTCGACTTCACTCATGACTGTTTGAATTATTTGACTGTTCAAATTTACATGAATCTTCATATTAGATGTGGGTCTCTTGGACTTCCACGTTACATTACATTGATTTACAACAATGTGGTTCGTAGTAGTGATGTGGCTGAGATGACTAATGACACAACTCGACATGACAGTGCTGGTATGTCCCCGTTGTTGTTGGTGTCCATGTCGAGTTCCAGTGCTTCTTAGTGATAGATGTGCTCTTGGTGTATCATAGCTTCAGCTCCACATGGCAAGGTGTGTAGATTATTCGATGGTCTTGGTGTTCCCTTGATGTCGAATGTGCATGTCGCTCCTTTTCTTGTACTTTGGCATGCTTCACGTGTTCATCTTTTTTCGAAAAAATATCCTCGCATGCATTTTTCATTCATCCATTCGCGAAGAAATCTCTTCGCATGAATTATTTGTTCGTCTGTTCACGAAGAAATCTTCTTTCATGTGCTCTCCTTTCTCATCCATTTTGTCATCGGGTCATGTCTCATCCATGTACTTGTATCTGCAATCACTCATGATGAGACAACATCAAATCCAAAAATCTCCTAGTCTACCATGATGCATTATCTTTTGGTTTTAGATGCAGGTGACCAGGAGAGAGGACAAGGCTCTTGAAACTATGCAAGGCATATTTCAAGCCGGGATGCGAGTTCAAGGCATTGTCAGTGAAAATTGTGCTGAAGTCACTGGGAGGCTGAGATGGAAAATTCGTATCAGCCATGATTGTTTGCGGGATTTGTCTCAGCTGGAGGGTAGATCTTCGCAATTTTTTTACGGAAGCAGTGCAGGTTGCAGAGGGTGTTGGTAGCAAAAACTGTTCAATTCCTTCAGGGAGTTGGCAACAGATTGTAGGAGGCTTTCTTGGAAAAAATGAGCAATTTTTTCAGGGAGCTTATAATGGGCTACGAGAGTGCTGCTGGAAAAAACTACGCAATTGCTGGGAGGCTGGCCTGCTAAAAATTCCTATGCAGTTTCTAAGTTGAGCGGGATGATTAGAAGCTTGGTGACTTCTCATGAAATCTACACAGTTTTCCGGGTGAGCAGTAGGTCGGCTGAATGTGTGATTGGCTAGAAAAACTACGCAATTTTTTTAGGGAGAAAGTGGCAGACACAGGGTGTCTGTCTAGCATGTCTGCACAGTTTCTTCTATCAACAGAGTGGGCATGCTTTGAATGTTTTGCCCGGTTTTTTAGGGGAGCGAGTCCTGGGGTCACTGCCTAGTAAAATGCTCCGATTAACCAGCTAGAGGCTCAGTTGATGTTCTTGCGGGCACCGCATATTGAAATGGCTTGTTTGGGAAATTTTGCGCTGTTCTGGCTGATAGTCGGTCAATTTGATTCTAGGTTTGCATAGTGCAGACTACATGGGAGGCAACCTCAAGCTCTCTGCAATTCTGGGTTGTAGTACATAATCAATGAGAGCTGAAATTGTGCAATGCAGCTCAACAGATCTTTGACTGTTGGAGGTTGGTCTGGTTGACAGAGCTTCAACAAAATCACCAAGTGTGTGAACGAGTGACTTCACACATACGTGACCTTGTGAAAACACACTCAACATGACTCAATGACAAGACGTCTCAAACCATTAAGTCAACACATACTCAGTGTAATTGACTGACGGTGCGAGTGACAAGCGAGGCACTTGTGATAAATCGTTGAACGAACGCGTCGATGCTTGTACTACAGTGCATACAACTTTATGGTTGAGTGCGATGGATGTTTACATAGCGAATACAACTTATAGACATGAAGGAGGACCTTATGCATGGTTAGAACATGACTGCAAGCATGACAATGTGACCAACATGCAAAAATATGTTCGATGAACAATCAAGCGAGGTGGGTGCACAGACTTAACATGGGCTCGCGAGATGAACCCAAGTGCTTGCAAACATGAAGGAAAAACCCAAGGAAGGCTCTGAAATTGGATGAAGGCCAAAATTTTGGAGGGTGTTGTAGCCGCTACAACACATCCTCAAGCAAATGGAACAGTGGAAGATTTCAATAAGATTCTAGAGAATGCATTGACCAAGGTATACAATGTGAATAAAGATGACTGGGATTTGAGAATTTGAGCGGCGTTGTGGGAATATAGAACAACATGCAAGAAATTCATAGGGAAGACATCGTTTAGGTTGGTATATGGACAAGAGGCACTTATGCCTATGGAATACATTGTGCCAAGTTTGAGAATTGTAGTTGTTATAGACATGCCAGAAGCTGACATTATGAAGGAAAGAATGCCACAAATACTAGCTCTAGAAGAAGACAGGTTCATAGCAGGGTTCCATCAGCAAGTACAAAAAGGAAGGGAGAAAGGCTGACATGACAAGCATATCAGGAAGAAGACATTCTAAGTAGGAGATCTTGTATTATTATATGGAAGTAAATTCACGAAGTTCTAAAGAAAATTTAAAACACATTGGTTAGGACCATATATCATCAAACACATCTATGATGATGGTAGAGTTCAACACACGAAGTTGAATGGTTAGCTAATTCCGGGATGAGTGAATAGTATCATGTTGAAGATATATAGGGACGACTCTGTCCCTGGAGCTTTGCACTGAAAATTAAAGGGAAGGAAGTCTTAGTAACACCTACAGTTGAAAGTGGGCATGGGACTATAAAATACTCTGTAGAAAAGGGACTTCTTCGAAGGAATATTATTGCATGATACTCAGGAGTACGACGAAGTTCGAAGGAGCTATGACAAAAAAAAGGTTATTGTGCCACGAGGAAAGGTTTGTCGAAGTTGGTCGGAAAAATGACCGTTGGAAGAAAAAAACTACCATTAAAAGGAAATTGTCGTTAAGGGAGTTGGGAGAAGAGAATATATGAAGTAGAACTTGTTGTATCTAGCCCCATACATACATTAAATGAGCCAATCTTGAAGAAATCACGATGCTAGAATTCAAATTTGTTATGAAAACCATATCCCGTGCCAAATTTGACACTTTGTTGTCTAGAGAAGTTGAGAAATTTCATTTAGGAGTGAAAAGAAGAGAGTTTTGAGGAACCTGTTGGGATATTTGTAGAGAAAGGATTAGTGGGTATTATGTAGGCACAAGGAGCGAAGGTACCCATGTCCCCAAGATGCCAGAGATCGTTGAGAAATAAAGTACCCATAGAACCACAAACACGGAAGAAGCATGAGAAGAGACCGACTGAGGTCTTTGGGATGGAACTCAGAAGATCCATAAGGAGGAAAACATAGAAGGAAGTCTGCACACAGAACAAAAATTATAAGGGGAAGAAACCTGTGTAGAAAGGAAAGAAGTCGATGCAGCAGAAGGTGCCTCAGTAGATCAATGATAGTGAAGAGGAGGTCAAATTTCACTACATGGAGACAGAGGACGAAGCGATTGTCGTTGTGCTCCCACCTTACATGCCAACAAGAAAACAAAATGCCAATCTAGTTCAGGAACCAAAGGAGGGTAAGACTGCCATGTACTCTCCATTACTACTGGACGATGTTCTGTTTGAGGGAAAAGTGTTTTAGAAGATTGCCCAGCTGAAGATGGAAGACTGGGAATTTAACGATTAAAACAATTACCCTCATTTGAACCAAGTAGATATTTGAAGCAGCGTCGGTACCCAGAAAGTGGAGTCACGAGGTTGGAACCATACGAGTGGGCTACAGGATTGCAAAGAGTGGGTCTCTTGAATATGCTAAATGTGCCACATTTCGGCCGAAGCACATCTAATACAATTTGTGTGTAGCAGCTCCTCACACTGGTACGTGATGGATGCATCTGGCTAGGGGTGAGGATCTCGATCAATGAGATGTTAATAAAGAAATCATAGTGTTGCCTCATCAGGGAAAATATCCCACGGAAGAATTTGTGGGCAAGAACAAGGACAAGGAGATGGAACAAATGATGAAGGAAAAGTTCGGATTAGTGAAGAATTTGTGGGGATATGACATCAATTCCATTAATGACCAAGGGGTGCATTTCGCTGCACACATATTGGCAGGTAAGATAATGAGGAAGTGTAATGCCAATGAGGTGCCTACAGTGGTATTATATTTGGCTGCACAGTGCAGCGCAGGGGTCTAGTTTAACTGGGTTGCCTAGCTGTGCAAGGAATTTTTTACAGATTGCAGGGAAGAACAGGAAGATGGGAAGATGTTCCACTATTCTTGGCTAACAATCCTCATCGCACTAATTATGTGGAAAGAACTAGAATACTCGTAGTTTCAATCTATCAAGGTTAATGTTTGTGAGGCATTGAGGTATGCCCCCCTCTTGTTTACTAAGGAGACGATGCACACAACAGACAATAGGATTTTATTTATGGTAATGGAAATGGACCTACACATGGTGGTGAATCAACATCAAACATTGTCACCTAGTTTATATAAGTAGTATTGTCACATTGCAAACTTCAAAGCAGACTTCCATAGAGCGTAAGTGAAGGAAATGAAGGACCCAATTAAGACATGGCACCCATTCCCATACTTAGTAACTAAATATTTTCTCGATGTAGTACAAAAATGGCCAAAAGAATGGATGCCTCCATCCAGTGGAGCGGTTGGAACAGAGAAGGGTACCCCATGGGATGCATGTACAAGTGGAAAGGATGTAGAGATAAATAGAGGAAAAAATGCAGGAGCATGAGGAACCCCTTAGCGATGCAGGAGTATTAGAGGAGTCATATTTTATCATGAGAAGGAGAGACACAAAAATTGTGGTAGGAAAGATAAAAAATTAGAAAGTAGATGAGTCCAAGGGTGCAAAAGCGCTTGTCCTCACTGATGGGTACATCAAAGAGATCAGAGAGAAGGTCTAGGAGATCACAACAGAGACCTGAGACAGAATTGATGATCGATATAGAACAATCTTAGCTGAGGTACAGTAGGGAATTTTGGAGCTGAAGGCACTGTGACAAGTAGTAAAATTAGTAGAACAAATAACTCGGCCACTAAAGGTAGAGCAAAGAGTAGAAACACAATTTGGTTACAATTTTGTAGGTCCTAGATGGGGCACTTCAGCAGTACACATCGAAGGACAAAGAACGCGCAAGATCATGGAATATTGTCAGCATAAATATTCCCACGCTGCCCATTCAAGTGTTGCACTAATTCCATCAAATTTTAACAACTGAACTCTAGGAGCGGGAAGAACGAACTTTGGCATTGAAGATGTAGGTGGAAAAGGAGAAAGTTGCAGTAAGGAACGAGCTGGAACAAGTTGCTAAGAAAAGAGATGAAGATTGTCAGCAACAAAAAGAGTTGGAAAAATCCATCAAATATAGTTTTAGCATAGGTCTAGCTGTGAAGGTCGGTGAGGAGGAACCACTAGCAAAGAAGGTCACGTAGCTCGCCCTCGTGATCAAGGAATAAAAGAATACACTGGAGAATATCAAATTCAAGTATGAAGTGCATATATTAGAGTTGTAAATAAGGTTGCAACCGACCATGCCACCAGAATTTTGGAAGAAGAGGCGGAAAGACTTAAAGGTGGAATTGCAAGTAATCTCTGACATAATGGCAGACTACGGGAAATTATTGGATGACACAATGCAGATTTGGACCTCACTACAGGAGGATCCAAACATCCAAAAGATCAAGGAGGAATTGTAGGTGAAGCAGAAGATGCGTGATGAGATCTTACGAGCTGTAAAGACCCTACCAGTCTTTTAGAAACTCCATAGTATTACTGAAGGCGAGAACCTCCAAAAGTGGATAGATGATGTTCACAGGAAGGAAGAAATTTGCAAGCAAGGACTCAGCCGTGGCCCGATGACGCCTAAAACTATCGCAGGCAGTGGATGAAACACGCAAAGAGTTGAAGAAAAGGGAGGCAGAAATACTGTAGAAGGCTGTTGGCCCAACCACAGAGGCATTGCTGGAGGAGGTGCGCAAACAGGAGAAACAAATGGCAGAGATAGTCCAGCAATATAATGCAGTCTACAATAGAATTGCAGCGAAAATGAAGGGAACCAAAGCTGAGTGATTCGAGAGAGTTATGGGTGAGTGTTAGGGGCATGTTGGGTGCAACCCAACTTGGTCCAAGTTTTGGGACAAAGACTTCACATTTTTAGGAGCAGAGCATGCAGAGTTGGTGAAGTTCTATTCATCGCGGAATATTTAGGGGCTTTTAGGTGTGTCAAAGGTCTCTTATTTTGTAACGGGTTTCAGGTATTAGTCCATTGTTTTGTTGAATCCATGTTATGTGGAACATGGTCTTATAAAAATGAAGTCTATATAAAGAAGATGTAATACTTTGTCAAATATAGGATGACTAACAAAGCATAGATTGCTCATATTCTCTGTCTTGAGTCTATATTTTTGGGGAAGGCTCCGCGGCTGAGTGTGTGGAGACCATGAAGAGTCTACATCTATGTGTGCAGACCAACTGTAGTTGGGTGTGCATGTTAGGGAAGAGAATGTATTGAAGATCCTTATTAATGAAGAAGAAGTTTGGTGAAGTATTGTGTATATTTCTATGTTCATTCTCTTTCATTATTGATATCATTATGCGTGCTTTTTATTGACTTATGAGAAAATAATACATGTATAATGTTTAATGTTATGTCTATGCATTAAGTACCAATATATAAGGTTAATCATCAGCACAAAGTTATTAATATACGTGAGGTTGTATGTAGTTATAAGACATAATTGGACACAAGGACGCCACAACGCGCATATCCCTCTAGCTACAGAAACCTAGTTCTGCAACCTCCCATAACCACTTTGGGCTAGACTACGATCTGCTTGCAGTTAATCACCAAAAGGGCCAGTGGTTGATGGTTTGGTTGGTGTGTAGATGATCACTACGTGGATATTATTTAGTTTCTGGCAATAGGGATGGCGCCCACTGAGTACATTATGAAGCAAAAGAAGGAGTTGGTGGTTCGAGTAGTTGATTTCTCAAGGCACATGTATACAATGAACATCAGTAGATTCAATAGTGGAGCGTTGGAGCCACTCCTTGCTCTTCAAAAGGACTAGTTTGTCCCTCTAATTCCCTGTGCGAGGAGCCAACGTGAAAATACCTTTACTCATACAATGGGGGTGTATATATAATCAGGAGGTGATGCTCCACCGTCCTTATGACTCTTTGACCACCCTCATGACTATTTGACTTCCTATGACTTTTCAACTTTAAATGACTCTTCATATTCTAAATGTGTCGTTTTGACTTCCACTTTACAATACATTTTGAATAGGTAATTACATAATCCATAATAATGATGTGGCATATGATGAATTGTGATAGGACATGACCTGACACTGATAACATGGATTACATGATGATGTGATAGTGTCAAGTTGTTCCTTTTGCTGCTTCTTTCTTTGTGTCTTCTTGAAAATATGGTACATGTTCTTCTTCGTCCTCCTCCTTATGACTTGAAGATGAGGAGTATTCCATGTGATCTTAATCTTCATCTTTTGTTATAGTCCATTGTTCCTTCGTATTCTCACTTGATGATCATCTTATCTCTTCAAATCCATATGTGTCTTCTAGCATGTCCTCCTTGTCCATCTCCCTCTTCATCATCTCACCATAGCATGATAGAGTACTTGCATCTGTAATCCACTCATGAAATGATGAAATCAATCTGATAAACCCCCAGTCTAAGATGGTGCATATTGATCAACTGACTGAGCCGAAACTGGGTGACATGTATGAAGGAGGCTGGGTAACTACGAAATTGCGCAGCTCAGGAAGTTAGAGGTGAAAGGTGACCCTTGAGACTTCGTAATGAGAAATTCAAGATGGATTGAGGAAGAATATTGCATAGTTTGGGAGCTCAGTGACCCAAGATGAGGGGTTGCGCACTGTTTCATTCAACTGCACAATTCTAGGAGGAAAAGTAGATTTTGTGATTGCACAGTGGAACAAATCAAGAGCTCAAGGATTGGGCTTGAGGTCTGAGACTGCACAATGTGTAGTTTAGGCCTGGATGGAGGGCATGGTTGTGCCAATTTGGAGGCCAAGACTCGGGCTTGAGCACTAAAAATGTGAAATGAGAAGTACTAGAAGGATAGGTGGATAAATGAATGCGCAATTGCGTAGTTCAGGAGCTCAAGACTGAGGCTTGAGGACTAATGCTACGTAATGCATAGTGTTGGCTTAGCTAGAGAGAAAGATTGTGCAGTTCTAGGACTAAGGGGTTAGGCTTGAGCACTAAGGTTGCAGAATGCATAGTTCATGGAGGCAGAGACTTTACATTGCATAGTGCTAAGAGACAAGGTCACTACTTGAGGGTTAAGACTGCATAATGCGTAGTCGAAGAGTGTTGGATGAGGCTATGTTGCTTGGAATTTTCTGAAATTTGGCTAAGTGTGGGACCGAAGAGACCTTTGTGAACACTAATATGACTTGACTATGATCACACACTTGAAACACTTTTATGACACAATAACATAGATCACCTGGAACACGTTAAAAACATATTTCCATCAATTTAACAACTTTGCGATGACTTTACGTCAAGTGTGATAGTAAAGGTACACTTTGTGATGAATGTGACGAAACTTGTGTGAGATTGCCAAAAACTTTGGGAATGAGTGTTATGAATGTTTACATTGTTAGGCCAAATCATTCACACAAAGACAACCGATTAAAACCACTAGAACAAGCTTACATGTATTGTGCGATAACTAACATGTGAAAAGATGACAATTGCTAAAGTGCAAATGACTCTTGCGATATGTGAACGAAAGTGAAAGTAACACATTCTAGAGTAAAGATAACATCAAAACGACACTAATTAAATTGAAGGAAAGTGAAAGAGACAGTTGAAAACATGAAAACAAAATTTGTGAGAACAAAGGTGCGCAAAAGAGACAATTTTGCAACACTCACCGAAATGGAAGTACAAACGCAGCTAGAATTTGAGAAACTGTCATTTTTAGTGTGCACTCACTATCAACATGGATTGGGCATCACACAGGAAAAATATTGATGGAATGTACTATGCTTTTCTAACCTTGCATAGAAGAATGTGCTAATGCACTTGTTACCGACTTAGCATGTGTGAGCAAGTCACTTTGACACTTCCAATCCAAGACGGGAGATCAAAAAGCATGAGATGACCAAGAAGTGACTAAGAAATGACCGATCACAAGATCCATAGTAGGCTCCAAAATTCGAGTGTACGCAAAATTTTGGAGGGTTGTTGTCACAAAATTTTGGGGGTATGCATGCACTGTTTGATTCTCTCATATATGCACAATGGAAGAGAATAGGAGGAGAGAACTGCCAAAATTCCTACAAGGATTGGAGGTGCCAAACTGTAGAAAATTTGTGATAGGTTAACCCGATAATGCAATATAAATCAAATCAGAATACTATAACCTACTTCTACTATCAATTTGCAGAAGCTTAAAGATCGAGCTGAACAATATAACCAGAAGAGGAAGAATCAATGGCACAATACACATGAAAATACTTTGGAGAAAGTCTCAGATAAAAACCCCACACTATTGTATTATCATACATGGTGGAAATACATAGGAACTATACAAAGCCTTAGCTCTCACAGCTAGCCAACTCTCAGTACAATCATCACAGATGCTCATAGGAAATCTTGGCACCTTTCAATCCTTCCTCTCTGCCCTCCAAGCTCCTATTTCCTTGTGTTGTTGCTTGTGGATGATTAGCCTATTACCAAGTGGAAAACCAAGCCTTCAAAACTGCGCAATCCTCAAGGATGAATACTTGACCGCATGCATGAGTTTTCTCCATGAGAAAACACATGCAACTGATAGTACACTGTCCTTAAACATTAATCTCAACTAGGTCTTTCTCAGAATCGACATGCATGAGTTTCTGATGAGGGAATCTTCAGTTAACTGGAGTAGCACTAGCTGAGTGCATTAATGCATCAACTGACTGTTAACTCACTATTAGTTCCTCAAATAGTTTGGAACTAATTTAACTGGACTTAACTCAGTGAACTGAGTTAACTAATTACCACTCAAATATAACTCAATCTTATCTCCTTAATTTAAGGGATAACTCTTGCATGACTTCGGAAAGACTTCTAACTTGAATTTCTCCAACTAATTAATTTAAAATAAATTAATTAATTATTTCCAAGTAGCTGTTAAGACTAAATTCGATTTTAATTCACAATTTAATTCAAGGAAAAATTAATTTGGAATATTCTTGTTGCCATATTTCAACACTCCCTCTCAACAAGAAAGGGATTATCTGCCACCCCGATCCTGTCTCTATGGAACTCGAATTTACACTTTGACAATGCCTTTGTCAAAATGTCAGCATCTTGCTCCTCTGTCGAAATATATACTGCAGCAACATGATCCTCCTCGACCTGTGAAAAGCCATGGGCAACAAATCTTTCCTTATGCTTCTCCACACTACCATCAGTAGCTTGATTTACCTTGTAAAGCCAACGGGAACTCACAACTGACTTGTTCTTTGGTCTTGGAACCACGTTCCCAAAATTGTTACGAACTATGGAGTCATACTCCTCCACCATAGCATCAACCCAAATCAGCTGCTACACTTCTTCCTCAAAGGAAGATGGCTCGGTCTCAACACATTCCCTAGCAAGGGCCATGTATCTAGTGGACCTCTCAGGTGACCTCCTTTGTCTGCGCTGAGAAGATGGTGCTCCCACATTCTCTCTCGCATCCTCCAACAATCTATTAGCTTCTCTTGTGCACTTCCATCCATCTCTATAAGACTCTGCTTGAGTGGATGTCTCCACTCCTGGAACCTCTGAATGCAGCTGTATGCATTAGTCTGAGGATCCTCCTCCTTAGGAACCAACAGTTCCTCCATAGCCTGTAGTTGGATCTCCCTCTCAAGGGAAGCTCGCATGACCTTCTTCTCATCAAACTTGAGATCTTTGCGAACCACTGTCATCAGAATGGTAGGAAATTACACCCGATAGTTGTGAGGTGTATCAGTGTACCCCACAAATATCCCCAAATCTATTGTCGGCTCAAGCTTCTTCCGTGCATCCTTTGTCAGATGGAAATATACCAATGAGACAAAGATCCTGAAGTGACCCACATATGGTCTCTTACCGAAGAAATCTTCCTCTGGTGTCTTCATCCCAAGTATGCGATGCGGGCTTCTATTCTACAAATAGACCGTTGTGTTGCATGCCTCAGCCCACAAGTGAAGTGGTAGGCCTTGTTCATGCAACATTTCCTGTGCTACACCTACAATAGTTATGTTCTTCCTCTCGGCCACCCCATTCTGCTGTGGGTTATGAGGTGTCGTCAACTCTTGTTTAATTCCTTCCACTGCACGAAAGTCCTTAAACTCTTGAGAGACATATTCTCCACCATTTTCACTTCTCAAGGCCTTGATCTTCTTCCTTGACTCTTTCTCGACCAAAGCTTTGAACTCAAAAAACTTTGTAAAAGTTTGGTCCGTCTTCTGCATGAAATAAATCCAGCATTTACGAAAATAGTCATCAATGAAAATCACATAATGCCTTTTCTTTGTTGTGGATGTAATCAAGAATGGTCCACATAAATCAGTATGAACTCGCTTTAAGATAGCCTCTACTCGACTGTCTCGATCATGAAAGGAATACTTGGTGTACTTTCCCAAGGTATAACCTTTGCATTTGTCAACTTTCTCAAGTTTACCTTTGGGAAGTCCTGTAGATATTTGTTGCATTATCTTCAAAGCCCCATGATGCAAATGGCCCAACTTCCTATGCCACAACTTGCCAACGTCTTGGCTTTGCACCAATTCTGCTTTTGTACTCAATGCTGCACAATCATCTACCTCTAGTTTATAGAGATTCTTCACTCGAATCCCTGTCCTCTTGGTCTGACCCATGGCTATGTGTCTTAGGAACACCTTTCCTTTATTGAAGACAACATCATAGCCTTTGTACTCCAACATCACGACCGATACCAAGTTCTTCTTCAGTCCAGGCACATACATGACATCTGTCAAGGTGAGAGGAGCTCCATGCTCCCTCTGAAAAGCAACTGTGCCCACTCCTGAAACACTATACCTTCCATCGTCACCCATCTCTATGCACATCTTGAGGTTTTTCTCCTCCAAGGCACTAAATAAATTTTTATCATCGGTCATGTGGAATGAGGCTCCACTGTCAAGATACCAGACATAACCCATCATCAATGACACCATGCATGCGATGAGGGTAAAGTCAATTTCTAACTGAGAGGCTAATGCCTCACCTTCCGATCCTTCTGAGGATCCCTTCTTAGATTTCTTCGATGAACAATTAGTCGCATAATGTCCCATATTGTGACAATTAAAGCATCTTACTTCATACATGTTACCCTTCTTCCCTCCATGAGAAGAATTCGATTTGAAATGGGAAGCCTTCCCCTTCCCTTTCCTTGCCTTACTTGCTAAGGCCAGATTTTCTTCATCATCATTCTTGGATGAAGAACCATCTCGTGTGCTCCTCCTTCATAAGATCTGACCACAGTTGTTCCCAATCTGGCAGTATCTCCCTTCCATTCAGAGAGTCCTGGTATCTATTCCAACTCTTTCAAAGGCCAAGGAGAGCGAGGCTCACCATATCATCAATGGTAGTAGTTATTCCCACACTGCCAAGCTCATCTCTGCAGGCGGTGAACTTGTTCAGATATGTGGAAATAATATTGCCCTTCTCCATCTTGATTCTTCGAAGCTTATCCTTGAGCACCAATTTCCTCTAGTCACTACTATTCTAGTAGAGGTCCTTCAATGTCTTCCACATTGAAAATGGAGTATCCTTCCCATGGAGACTCGAGACAATATGGTCTCGAACTCCCTCAAGGATGATCCGTCTCACCTCCACCACACACTTATTCCACTCAGCCAACTCTTGTGCATTAGTTGAAGCTGGCTTTGGGATTTCTTGATCAATGAATTCCTTCAAGCCACTGTCTTCTAATATAGCCTCCATTCTATCTTTCCATGCTATGTAATTCGAGCTACCTTCCAAGGCACACTCGAGTCTTAAGCCATAGAACACCATTGGCCAACCTTGAAGTATGATATGAATTTGATTCACAGCTGCAACCCTGAACTTCAAACTTCAAATTTTATTCTCCTCATACTGTTCACAACTCCGATACCATGTAGAAAATCTGTGATAGGTTAACCCGATAATCCAATATAAATCAAAGCAGAATACTATAACCTACTTCCACTATCAATTTGTGAAAGATTAAATATCGAGCTGAATAATATAACAAGAAGAAGAAGAATCAATGGCACAATACACATGAAAATACTTTGGGGAAAGTCTCAGATAAAAACCGCACACTATTGTATTATCATACATCGTGGAAATACACAGAAATTATACAAAGCCTTAGCTCTCATAGCTAGCCATCTCTCAGTGCAATCCTCATAGATGCTCACAGGAAATCTTGGCTTCTCTCCAGCCTTCCTCTCTACCCTCCAAGCTCCTATTTCCTTGTGTTGTTCCTTGTGGATGATTAGCCTATTACCAACTGAAAAACCAAGCCTTCAAAACTGCACAATCCTCAAGGATGAATCCTTGACTGCATGCATGAGTTTTCTCCATGAGAAAACACATGCAACTGATATTACACTATCCTTGAACATTAATATCAACTAGGTCTTTCTCGGAATAGGCATGCATGAGTTTCTGATGAGGGAATCTTCAGTTAACTATAGTAGCACTAGTTGAGTGCATTAATGCATCAACTGACTGGTAACTCACTATTAGTTCCTCAAACAGTTTGGAACTAATTTAACTGGACTTAACTGTTGTAAATAATACTGAGAGGGGGGGTGAATCAGTATTATCGGATTGATAAATTTATTTCCCAAACATATTTGTATATGCTACTTCAGCTAAGTCAACTAGCATGTACACGCGACTGTACTTAAAGAAACCAGCGTATATGCAAAGAACTTTTGATTTACCCAATTTATCATGCATTGAACTTTAACCAGTATATCAGAGATTTATTAGACAGTGTGGTAAAAGCAGAATAAAGCATCACACATAAGCAACTCACATGAACACCAAGATATAAGGTGGAAACCCAATGTGCGTGAAAAACACTTGCTGTTGTTGTCTCTGTCTTCTTTTAATAATAATAAGAAAATTTATTTACAACATTGTACTAGTGCAGACTCATACCAGTACGCAGGCTTCTACCTACAGAAGGTTACTACCTTCTCTTGTTCTCCAGCTTCTACTGGAAGGGAGCTACAACCCCGCTAGCTCTTTTACTAGCCAATATGTTTACTAGTACGTAGGTGCCAGCCTACAGGAAACTCCACTCTTCTACCAGGGACCACGTTTCATGAATTTTCAGACTGGATACTCCTGGAACATAACACCACAATCTGAAGGCCACGTTTCATT
The DNA here is from genome assembly GCA_031772625.1 of Pinus tabuliformis. Taxonomy (NCBI): domain Eukaryota; kingdom Viridiplantae; phylum Streptophyta; class Pinopsida; order Pinales; family Pinaceae; genus Pinus; species Pinus tabuliformis. The sequence goes on along the minus strand of CM062819.1, from coordinate 1,885,410,183 downwards.
CAATTTTCATACTGGACCCATCAACAACATCATAACTGCAATACAATCATCAAGTACATCTACATCAATCAATCACTGAACCTGAAACTAATTATTCAGAACACTGTCACCAGAATACAGTCACCAGAACCCAAAGTAGAACCCAAAACTCTACAACAGCAAATAGAAACAACTGAAACATACTTTATAAAGTATATGCTACTTCCATGTGTCGAACCTGTGTGTATACGCTCTTTTATCAAAGCCAACCAGTGTACACATATGTAAATATTAATTCATAATTTTTCAGCTATTTCAGACTTCAGTTATACCCAGATCATGATATTTACAGAATAACACATGCGTCAATATTATATCTAGATTATGCATGATGAAACCATATAATGATAATTCAATTTAAGCCTTAAGATCCCGATCCATCATTAGATCTTATCCCTCATCAACTGCTAAGGTTCATCCTTGGTTCAGATCCAGCAAAGCACCATAAGCCAATAACTTGCATACCAGATCTCACACTTCATCAGATATTCGATACTTGCACACCTGGCCTAATGATCTTCTCCTCCTTTTATAGTTTTAGGCCTTTCTCAATACCATGGACCAAAACCACTTTGGACCAATACTTTGGACCAAATACTTACGGTCAATACCTCGGACCAGATACCTTGGACCAATACCATGGACCAAATACCTCAGACCAAAAACTTAGTTTTCTAAGGTATATGCGCTTTTCCTTCTGTGAAAGTGCATGTGTACATATACGCTACTTGTGGTCAGTGAACCTGCATGTATACGTAACTTGGTCAAGGTGAACCTGCATATAGCTCTCTTTCTTCATTCTGTGTAGTCTGAACTGTAATTCGTTGTTGTTAACTTGCTTTATTGTGATCTTTCATCAAATTGAGTTGCCATCAAGGACAACACCTGTATCATAATGCCAACAATCTCCCCCTTTGGACTTGATGGCAACAACAACACCAAGTCACTCTCCCCCTTTGACATCAAGGGAAAAGGGTCATGCTCCCCCTTTGACATACATTATGCTGGTCATGCTCCCATGATTGAGTCCATGCTCCCCCTGAGCACAAGCAAAGTCTACAAAAAGATTTTCTAAAAGAATAACATGACTCTATACATACATCACCAACGATATTCCTATCACCAATGACTCATACATACATCCATCTCCCAACCAAGTGGGGATATACCAAATTTGACTCATCCATCCAACTAAGTGGGGATATACCAATTGTTTATACATGACAAAAACAAGAAATATTACATCATCCATCCTATGTAAAGTGGGGATATAAATTACATCATTTTTCCAAGAGGACCCATTCATATGTATGAGAATACATATCACACCCTAGATTTTTACATGACTTGAGCAGCCATAGCTAGACTCAGCAACCATAATGCCAACAATGTTGAATGTACGTGAAGGCTAATGCTCCCCCTGAACCGGTGCTACCTGTGCAAAATTAATGAACAGAGCATATCATCAATATCATTGAGAGTACCCATATCAGAGCCTGCCCCACTATTTTTCTTGCCTGAAAAAACATATACGCTCCTTGACTCATAGAAACCCGCGTGTGTACACAACTTCACTTTAGGAAACTCACATATAATCACCTTTCTCTAAAAAGTTTGATTAACAGCGAGATGATGCAGCAACTACTCCCAGCTTTTGTCTGAGATATTCAAATGTCTCTCTGGGCAGTGGTTTAGTGAATATATCCGCAACTTGTTCTTTGGAGAGAACATATTCCAATTTTACCTTTCTTTCAAGCACTTGTTCATGTAGAAAATGGTATTTGATGGGTATGTGCTTGGTCTTGGAGTGCATGACTAGATTCTTTGAAATATTGATGGCACTTGCATTATCGCATAGAATGGAGATGGGTGGAGTGCATGTGATCTAAATGTCTTGTAAATGTTTGCATCATCCAAATTAGTTGCGTGCAGCAAAATGTAGCAGCCACATATTCTGCTTCAGCTGTAGATAATGCAATTGAACTTTGTTTCTTGTTGAACCAAGACACTAACCTGGAACCCATATAGAATGCACCACCACTAGTGCTTTTTCTGTCATCAAAACTTCCTGCCCAATCTGCATCTGTATATGCGTGAAGAGTAAGATTTGTATCTCTAGGATACCATAAACCAAAGTTCTGTGTTCCTTGAAGATATTTGAAAATCCTTTTGATCGCCTGAAGGTGTGATTCCTTTGGATTTTCTTGGAATCTTCCAACTATTCCTACTGCATGAATGATGCCAGGTCGGGTACCTGTTAGATAAGCCAGATAGCCAATCACGGATCTGTAAGTTGGTTGATGTACTACTGCTAATTCATTATTTGAGCTGAGACTGAATCCTATTATCATTGGGGTACATACAGGTTTAGAATCTTCCATGCCGTACTTTTTCTAGATCTGTTTGAGATATTTGTTTTGTGAAAGAAAAATACCATCTTTATTTTGTTGAACATGTAGACCAAGAAAATAGGTAAGTTCACCAAGCAAGGACATTTCAAATTCTTGCTGCATTACTGAAGAAAAATTCTGACTCATGGATTCTTCATTGCTACCAAAAATGATATCATCAACATAAACAACAATTATTAGCAATTTATCAGTGTCAATCTTTGTATATAGATTGCTATCTACTGACCCTTTTGAAAAACCTTGTTGGTGTAGATATTTGTCAAGGCGGTAATACCAGGCCCTTGGAGCTTGTTTTAGACTGTAGAGAGCCTTTCTGAGTCTGCATACAAGTTTTGCGTCATTTCCAAGAATGAATCCTTCTAGTTGTTCAATAGAGACTTCTTCTTCTACATCTCCATTAAGGAAAGCAGATTTTACATGCATTTGGTATACTTTGAATTTCTGAAAGCTAGAAAGAGCAAGAAACATCCTTATGGCTTCAAGTCTAGCAACAAGTGCAAAAGTTTCTTTTCAAAATCTATACCTTCTTGTTGAGCATACCCTTTACAAACAAGTCTGGCCTTGTTTCTAATAACTTCTCCATTTTCATTCAACTTGTTTTTTAATATCCATTTAGTTCCTATGATATTTTTATCATGAGGTCTAGGAAATAATTCCCAAGTATTATTCTTTTCAATTTGCTCAATTTCTTCATTCATGGCCTTGACCCAACATTCATCTTTGCATGCTTCATTTACATTTTGAGCTTTGGTGGATGATAGTAATGCTAGATAGCTTGAGGTTTATGTAATAGTTCTTCTTGTCTGTAGACCTGCCCCTTTTTCCCCTAAAATTTGAGTTTCTGGATGATTTTTCTGAACATACTTGGATGGAGTATTTTCTTCTACCGTTATCTCTTCTTCTAGTGCTTCATTGGTTTCTTCTTCAGAATCATTGTGATTTGATGTGGGAAAATAATCCCCATCTTCTTCATTGTCATAATCTTTGATTTTTATCTATTTTGGATTTTTGCATGCTTCATCAACTACAACATCAATACTTTCAACAATTTTCTCAAGTCTTTTATTATAAAATTTATATCCTTTACTTCGGGGAGAGCAACCAAGAAGAATACCTTCATCTACTCTGGGCTCAAACTTACCAAGTTTTTCATCAATCCTTTTGATATAACATTTTCTTCCAAAAACTTTAAAGTATTTTATAGTAGGAGTCTTACCATACCAGAGTTCATGTGGAGTTTGAGTGTTGTTTACCCGAAAATTTGCTTGGTTGAGAATAGTTATGGCGGTGAATGCAGCGTCACCCCAGAAGGTTGGAGGAGTTCCAGATTCATCTAACATAGCTCGAGTCATTTGTTGAACAGTTCTGTTCATTCTTTCTACCACTCAATTTTGCTGAGGAGTCATTGCGGTGTAGAACTGCCTTTTTATTCCATGTTGTTCACAAAATTCAAAGAATTCTTTCGAGGTAAATTCCCCTCCTCGATCAAATCTGAGGCATTTGATTTTGCGATCTGATTCCATTTCAACCAAAGCTTTGAAGGATTTGAACTTTTCAAATCCTTCATCTTTATGCTTCAGAAGACCTATCCAACACATTCTGGAAAAATCATCAATGAACAAAATAAAGTATTCTTCTCCACGAGGTGAATTTTTCCTTGATGGTCCACATAAATCAGTATGGAAAAGTTCAAGAGGCTTACTAGCTGACCCTTCCTTTTCAATGAAGTGAGCTCTGGTTTTCTTACCGAATTGACATGGTTTGCATATTGTATTCTCAAGGATGCTAATATCTGGAAGATCATGAACAGCCCAGAATCTGCATGCTTTTCTTATTTGAGAAAAGCTTAGATGTCCCAATATTCTATGCCACAGCCAATTTTCATCATTTTTGCTTAGATAGCACTGTTGTTGTCCTCCCTTGAGTATGTATAAGTTGTTTAGAGTTCTTGTACCTTTGATCACAGTTTCTCCTGTATCAAGCTCACGAACAACACATCCGTTTGATCGAAACACCACTTCATTTCCTTGATCACACATTTGACTGACACTTAACAGGTTATGCTTTAGACCGTCTACATACATAAAATTCCTAGCTTTAACCTTTTCTTTCAATAAAACAGAACCTTTACCTTTTATGAAAGCAGGAGTGTCGTTTCCAAATGAGACATTCTTTTCCTTTTCTAAGGAATTATATGGGTGAAGGTTTTCTTCATCACCTGTCATGTGTTTTGAGCATCCACTGTCGATGTACCATTGATTTTCTTGTCCTTCTGCATATAAGGCTATACCACATCTTTCTGTTTGATGTTCTTTCCTTCTCCATATCTTGGGATTTAATGGAGTTTGCTCCTTTTGAGATGTTTGCTGAAATTTTCTCCTGCATTCAGATTCTTCATGGCCAAAGTTGTTACAGATTGAGCATTCTATTTCATTTTGAAGAAGAGAAAAGTTATTATATGAACTTTTCTTGATCCCTGTCACATTCCTTTGATTTCGTGCTTCTCTAGTCATGATGGTTTTGTAAGAAACACATTGAGCAGCTTTGTGTCCAAAATTATGACATGAGAAACATTGACCATTAAAGAAATTCCTGCGATTATCGAATCTATTGACCTGATGATTGTAGTTTCTGTTGATATTTATCCTTGGATCAAATTGAGTATGGTTTACCTGAGGTTGGTTGTGGCTTTTGTTCATCCTTGAAGAAAATTGAGTCTGATTTACCTGGTGATCTGCTTTATGTCTCTGCTGACCATTGTCATACTGTTCACTATTCTTTGTTGCATCAAGATAGCTTTTAGTGAAGGTTGACGACTTCTGTGATTGAAATGCTTCTTCAGTATATCCAAGACCTGTCTTTATTAGAGGAGAACGCTGCACTTTGATAATTTCATTTTAAGGTTTCTGATCCTTTAGCAAATCTAAGATTGAGAGATTTCGTTTTCTTAAGATCCTTTCTTAGACCCACAATTTCACATTCTAGTTTTTCATTGTGTTTTTCCTTTTCAGCAAGTTGGTATGTCAAGGTATCTATAATCGTATTCTTTTCTTCTAAATAGATTTTGAGTTTAGAGATTTCTTCATGAAGGTCATCTTCTTCTAAAGCGTCCCAAAAATTATCGTCGTCATAAGCCATTAGAAGTCTATAGTCATTACTATTTTCATCTTCATCACTATTTGATAGACCATCGTTATCTTCATGAGTATAGTAACTATTTTTACTTACACTTTGTTTTCTATTCCATTTTGCATATTCCTTCCCTTGATCATATTTATCTTTATGAGGACATTTCGTAGCATAATGACCGACTCTACCACAGGAAAAACATTTGAAGGGAAGTTTACCTCTAAATCTTTCGGAACCCCGTCAAAGCTTCTTGACAAAGTTTACTTCATCTTCTTCTTCTGAAATATGTCCTGATTCATTGAGTTCTTAGTTTCCTTTCGCTGAAGCTTTAAATGCGGCTTCTCTCATATCTGATGGGCCTCCTTTTCTCATCTCAAAGGTAGTTAAGATTTTGTGAAGCTGTGTCATACTGATAGTCTGCAGATCCTGTTTTTCTTCTATGGCAGATACTTTTGATTCAAATTTAGCAGACAAGGATCTTAAAACTTTCTCAACTAAAGTAACTTCCTTTATATCTTCACCCAGATGATTCATACAATTGACAACCTCATCTATATGTAAGAAGTAACTAGCTATAATTTCATCATTGTGCATCTTAAGAGTTTCATATTGAATTCTAAGAGTTTGAAGTTTAGCCTGTTTTATGTGAGAGTCTCCTTCGTAGCTCAGAACGATTTTGTGCCATATTTCTTTGGCTGATTTGAGCTGCATAACTTTGACAAACTCTGATTGTGACAGACTTCCCAATAATTTATTGACAACCCTGGCATTGGTTTCATATTGCTTTTTACCTGCTGTATCTATAGGAATTGCTGATGGAAATGTATATCCTCCTTCCACGATTTCCCAGACATCCATTCCAACTGACTGTAGATAAGTTGTGGTTCTTATCTTCCAATAAACAAAGTTGCTCCCATCAAATATTGGCGGTCTAATGGATCCCACATTTTCTTGATTACTCATGATGATGGATCTCCCTTCAAGCGATCAAGCTTCTTCTGAAGGACCTGCTATGATACCAATTGTTGGAAATAATACTAAGGGGGGGGTGAATCAATATTATCAGATTAATAAATTTATTTCCCAAACAGATTTGTATACGCTACTTCAGCTAAGTCAACTAGCGTGTACACGCGACTGTACTTAAAGCAACTAGCGTATATGCAGAGAACTTTTGATTTACCCAATTTATCATAAATTCAACTTTAACTAGTATATCAAAGATTTATTAGACAATGTGGTAAAAGAATAATAAAGCATCACACATAAGCAACACACATGAACACCAAGATATAAGGTGGAAACCCAATGTGGGTGAAAACCACCTGCTGTTGTCGTCTTTGTCTTCTTTTAATAATAATAAGAAAATATGTTTACAAATTTGCACTGGTGCAAACTCATACTAGTACGCAGACTTATACCTGCAGAAGGTTGCTACCTTCCCTCGTTCTCCAGCTTCTACTGGAATGGAGCTACAACCCCCCTAGCTTTTTACTAGCCAATATGTTTACTAGTACGTAGGTGCCAGCCTAAAGAAAACTCCACTCTTCTACCAGGGACCACGTTTCATGAATTTTCAAACTGGATACTCCTCGAACACAACAACACAATCTGAAGGCTATGTTTCATTCAATTTTCATACTTGACCCATCAACAACATCATAACTGCAATACAATCATCAAGTACAGCTGCATCAACCAATCACTGAACCTGAAACTGATTATTCAGAACACTGTCAGCAGAATATAGTCACTAGAACCCAAAGTAGAACCCAGAACTCTGCAACAGCAAACAGAAACAACTGAAACATACTTTATAAAGTTTACATTACTTCCATGTGGCAAACTTGCATGTATACGCTCTTTTATCAAAGCCAACCAGCATTCACATCTGTAAATATTAATTCATAATTTTTCAGCTATTCCAGACTTTAGTTATACTCAGATCATGATATTTATAGAATAACACATGCTTCAGTATTTAGATCTAGATTATGCATGATCAAATCATATAATGATAATTCAATTTAAGCCTTAAGATCCTGATCCATCATCAGATCTTATCCCTCATCAACCGCTAAGGTTCATCCTTGGCTCATATCTATCAAAGCACCATAAGCCAATAACCTGCATACTAGATCTCACACTTCATCAAATATTTGATACTTGCACACCTAGCCTAATGATCTTCTCCTCATTTTATAGTTTTAGGATTTCCTCAATACTGTTGAAAATGGCAACAAGAAATGCTAAAAATAGAAGTGATAAAAATATCACTACTATAAATAGTAGTTTGGGTACCGGTGTTGGACATAGCAGCAAGGAATGAAAAATGGAAGTGCTATAAATAACATTGCTAAAAATAGCAGTTCAGGATAGATTCCTATATTAGTTAGTCCCTAAACTAAAATAGTGAAGTAAAATTCGAATTTGATCTTAGCAGTTGTTTGTAAAATAATTAATTAATTCATCTTGAGTTAATTAGTTGTAGAAAATCAAACATGAAGTCTATGTGGGGACATGCAACAGTTTCTCCATTAATTGAGGAATTTATCCATCAGTTAAGAGTTCTAATTTGAGTTGTAATTAGTTGGCTCAGTTACCTAATTCAAGTCCAGTTAGATTGATTTAAACAGTTTGTTTAAATTAATGTGAGTTCAGTTAGTTAATGCATGCTTGCATATAACTGCTGCACTTCAGATAACTGAATATTCTCTCATGAATAACTCATGCATGTCAGTTCAGACAGAGACCTGGTTGAGATCAGAGGAGGGACAATGTACTATCAGTTGGATGGATTTTTCCTATAAAGGAAACTCATCCATGGAGAAGGATTTATCTCCTTCAGGATTGCACAGTTAGATCAGAGGTTAGTGAGTGTGTGAAGAGGCCAATTCACACATGTGGCTTCACTGGACCCCAAGAAAAATTGCGCAAAGAAATAGGAGGCTTGGAGGGCAGAGGAGAAGGTTTGAGAGAGGCCTTTGACTGTCTATGAGCAGCAGAGGGATTGCAGAGAGAGAAAGATAGCTTGTGAGCTGATTCTTTTTGTAATCCAGACTATATTTCCACTTGTATGATAATACAGAGTTGGGGTTTTAAGCTGAGGCTTGTAGAATTTTCTCTACAAATTAGCTAGCTCACTGATATCATGTAGAAATTTCACCTGCAGATCCAACTGATATATGCAATGTACTAAAGCATAATATTAGATCTACATCTACCATAAACTTAGCGGAAGCTTAATTGAACATGAGCAACATCAAGCATGAACAGATATAACTGAGAATAAGAAGTAATCAACCATAACACAAAAGATATAACTTGGGGAAAGCACCAACCTAAAACCCCATATCTATATTATCAATCAAGTGGAAATCCTCAACAACATACAAAAAGAATCAGCTCAAAAGCTATCCTTCTCTCTCTGTAGTCTGATGATGTAGCTCATGGACTATCTAGGCCTGTATATATCGGCTCCACAAGTCCTCCAAGCCCCTATTTCCTTGCGCAGTTTTGATTGGGGTCCAATTACATAACATGTGTGAATTGGCCCAAATCATACCTACTGTCACCTCAGGTCCAACTACGCAGTACTAGAAGGAATAATATTCCTTCCTCATGCAAGGAATATTCACTAGGAATATCCTAGCAACTGACAATACATTGTCCCTCATCTAATCCCAACTAGGTCTTTGTCTAAACTGACATGCATCAGTTATCCATGAATGAATACTCATTTATCTGAAAATACCAGTTGTCACATGCATGCAAGCATCAACAAACTGAATCTCATTAATTTCACAACTTGTTAAATTAATCTAACTCGACTTGACTAAGTTAAACTAAGTCAACTGGTCCTCTCAATATAGAACTCATTCTTAATTCCTCAATCAATGGAGCAAATCAAGGCCGCATTCCCCAATCAGTGGAGAAATTATTGCATGTTCTCACAAAGACTTCAAGTTTGATTTTCCTTAACTAATTAACTCAAACTGAATTAATTAATTAATATTCAAACTGCTAGTAAGACCAAATTCGAATTTTACTTCCTATTTCTAGTCCAGGGACTGACTAAAAATAGGAACCACAATGCACTGCTAAAAATAGAACTTCTATTTTTAGCACTTCCATTTTTCATTCCCTGTTGCCCAATCCAGCACTAATGCCCAAACTGCTATTTTTAGCACTTGTATTTTTAGCAATTTCTTGTTGCCAATTTTCAACACTCCCTCTCAATAAGAAAGGCTTCCTCTTGAACCCGATCATGTACCTCTGGAATGTTTTGCATGCAACACATATACCAAGTGTGGTTGCTCCAGCAACTCTTGGAACAAAAAAACTCCCAACTAACCTCTCTGTTGGGCTAGAAACATGCTCTGATGTTGAAGCTCTACCTGCTGCTGACAAGTGTTCCCTCTCTGACCTCTACGCTACTGCAACATCTCCATGCATCTCGCACCATTGCACCCTTCTCTGTGGTACCCTGCACTGTGCAACACACTTGTGCCTCTCACATTGCTGCAACCTGCATGCTCTGCGCTATCCGGGGATTCCCTACACTGCAGCTCTCTCTGCCGCTCCATTCGCATCTGTCTCTACCCAATCAGTCAGTTCTGCTACTCCTCATCAGGGCTCTCATAGAAAAGTCGAATCAAAGAGGTTGGGTAACTCAAGGATCCTTCCCCTCCTCCTTGGGACGATCACTCCACATCGCCCCACCTTCTACCTGGAGGTATAGCTGCATGTGATCCCTCAACCCACCTGGCTCGAAGTTTCCCCCACTTGAGGTCTCTACATGAGTAGATGTATCTACTCGATCTCCTCTCAGCTTCTCTAGTTGTGGCTGCTCCACAACCTCCTGAAGTTGTTGCACCAATCGTGGCTCCTCCACAATCGTCTAAGACTTCTTCTGGTGCTGCATGTTGAGAGGTAATTTACTCTCCCTCTCAACCACCAAGTATCTAACCTTTGCCTTGATCCTCAAGGCTTTGCATGCATATTGTACCTCAAGTGCATACAGGTTCTTCGCTAGCACACCAATCTATTTCCACTTTCCCTCCGTCATGAAATTTTTTGGAAAAAGAGTTGATTTTAAATCAACAATATCTCCCTCATCCAAACTCTGATTCAGCCAATTTTTTTTTTGAATTTGGGTCTTTTCCACAAGGAATCCAAATCTGCTATTTTTTTTCTGAAAATTTTGTACAAATTTTTTTAGATCTGCTCTGCAAACTCGGCCCAAAACTCAAAACTTTGAAATCTCCTCTCAGCATATTGTTCTATCCTTTGATCACATTTGCTCTGATACCATGTAGAATTTTCTCTACAAATTAGCTAGCTCACTGATATCATGTAGAAATTTCACCTGCGGATCCAACTGATATATGCAATGTACTAAAGCATAATACTAGATCTACATCTACCATAAACTTAGCGGAAGCTTAATTGAACATGAGCAACATCAAGCATGAACAGATATAATTGAGAATGAGAAGTAATCAACCATAACACAGAAGATATAACCTGGGGAAAGCACCAGCCTAAAACCCCATCTCTATATTATCAATCAAGTGGAAATCCTCAACAACATACAAAAAGAATTAGCTCAAAAGCTATCCTGCTCTCTTTGTACTCTGATGATGTAGCTCATGGACTATCGAAGCCTGTATATATCAGCTCCACAAGTCCTCCAAGCCCTTATTTCCTTGCGCAGTTTTGATTGGGGTCCAATTACATAACATGTGTGAATTGGCCCAAATCATATCCGCTGTCACCTCAGGTCCAACGACGTAGTACTAGAAGGAATAATATTCCTTCCTCATGCAAGGAATATTCACTAGGAATATCCTAGCAACTGATAGCACATTATCCCTTATCTAATCTCAACTGGGTCTCTGTCTGAACTGACATGCATCAGTTATCCATGAGTGAATACTAAGTTATCTGAAAATACCAGTTGTCGCATGCATGCAAGCATCAACAAACTAAATCTCATTAATTTAACAACTTGTTAAATTAATCTAACTGGACTTGACTAAGTTAAACTAAGTCAACTGATCCTCTCAATATATAACTCATCCTTAATTCTGCAATTAGTGGAGCAAATCAAGGACACGTTCCCCAATCAGTGGAGAAATTATTGCATGTTCTCACAAAGACTTCAAGTTTGAGTTTCCTTAACTAATTAACTCAAATTGAATTAATTAATTAATATTCAAACAGATGGTAAGACAAAATTCAAATTTTACTTCCTATTTCTAGTCCAGGGACTGAATAAAAATAGGAATCCACACTGCACTGATAAAAATAGAACTTCTATTTTTAGCACTTCCATTTTTCATTCCCTGTTGCCCAATCCAGCACTGATGCCCAAACCACTATTTTTAGCAGTGCTATTTTTAGCACTTCTATTTTTAGCAATTTCTTGTTGCCAATTTTCAACATGGCTTTCCCCAGGTTATTTCTTCTGTGTTATGTGTGATTGATTTCTCATTCTCAGTTATACGTGTTCTCTTGATCTTGCTCAATTCGATTAAGCTTCCACAAAGTGTTGTAGAATTAGATCTTGTATTGTGTTTTAGTATATTGCGTAATCTGTTGATCTACAGTGGGAATTTCTACATGGTATCAGAGCAAAGGTGATCAAAGGAGAAGAACAATATACAAGAAGGGAGAAGTTCAAAGTTTGAGGTTCCTGAATATAGAAATAGGGTTCTTATCACATCTCAATTTCACCAATGGCGTTCAACGGTTTGAGGCTTGAGTATGCACTTGATGGCAGCTCAAACTATATAGCCTGGAAGGATCGCATGGAAGCGGTATTAGAGGATAATGGGTTAAAGGACTTCATTGATCAAGAAGTCCCCAAGCTTGCAACATCTAGTGCTCAAGAATTGGTGGAATGGAAGAAATGTGTGGTTAGAGCAAGGAGGATTCTTCTGGAGGGAGTTCGAGATCACATAGTCTCGAGTCTCCATGGGAAGGAGACACTGTTTTCAATGTGGAAAACATTGAAATATCTATATCAAAATAGTAGCGATCAGAGGAAGCTGGTGCTGAAGGACAAGCTTCAGAAGATCAAGTGTGAAAAGTGCAACACGATCTCTACGTATTTGAACAATCTCACCACATGCAGGGATGAGCTTGGAAGTGTAGGGATCATGACAGCTGATAATGACGTGCTGATTCTTGTACTCCTCGGTCTTCCTAAGAGTTTGCATAGCTATTAGGACTCAATTAATGGAAGAGATAAACTGCCAGATTGGGAATGACTTTGGTCAGATCTGATGTAGGAGGAGATAAGAAGAAGCACCAGAGATGGTTCTTCATCCATGGGGGATGAAGAAAACTGTGCCTTAGCAAGGAGAAGAAGGGGAAGGAGAAGGATTCTCATTCCAATTCCAGTTCTTCCTATGGTGGGAAGAAGTTTGATAAATCGAAAGTGTGATGCTTTCGTTGTCATGAGGTGGGCCATTTTGCTACAACTTGTCCACTGAGTAAATCCAAGAAGGGATTCGTGGAAGGATCAGAAGGTGAGACATTGGCGTCACAGTTTGAGTTGGATTTCACACTTTTCGCATGCATGGTTTCATCCATGGTGGGAAGTGGTTGGTTTCTTGACAGTGGAGCTTCTTTCCACATGATCGGTGACAAGAGTTTGTTCAGTACTTTGGAGGAGAAATATATCCAGATACTCATAGCGATGGGTAATGATGAAAATTATAGTGTCTCAAGTGCAGGCACGGTTTTTTTTTAGAGGGAGTATGGAGCTCACATTATGTTGACCGATGTCAAGTATGTACCAGGACTGAAGAGAAATTTGGTGTCGATCGTGATGCTAGAAGACAGAGGCTATGATGTAGTCTTTAGTAAGGGAAAGTTTTTCCTTCGACATACCACCACTAGACAAGTGAAGCAGATCGGTTCATGGGTCAAGAACCTGTATTCTCTTGAGGTTAAAGATGCATGCAAAGCCTTGAGGAGCAAGGCAACTGATGGAGACTTGGTGGTTGAGAGGGAGTGTACATTACCTCTCAACATGAAGCGTCAGAAGAGGTCTGAGACGATTGTGGAGGAGCCACGATTGGTGAAACAGCTTAAGGAGGTTGTGGAGCAGCCACAACTAGAGAAGCTGAAAGGAGATCAAGTAGAGACATCTACTCATGTAGAGACCTCCAGTAGGGGGAAATTTCGAGCCAAGTGGGCAGAGGGATCACATGCATCCATACCTCCAGGTAGGAGGTGCGACGATGTCGAGTGATAGTCCCAAGAAGGCTGGAATAGGGGCAAGATCATTGAGGTACCCAACCTCTTTGATTAGACCTTGCTACGGGAGCCCCGACGAGGTGTAGTAGGACTGATTGAGTGGGTAGAGATAGATGCGGATGGAGTGGCAAAGGTAGCTATAGTGTAGGAGTCCCAAGACAGTGTAGAGCTAGCAGGCTGCAACAATGCGAAAGGTACAGGAGTGTTGCACCAACGCAGAATGGCACAAAGAGGTGTGCAACGGTGCGAGATGCATGGAGTGTTGCAGCAGCTTAGAGGTCAGAGAGGCAGCACTTGTCAGCGATAGATGGAGCTTCAGCATCGGAGAATGTTTCTAGTCCAACAGGGAGGTCATTTGGGAGTTTTTTTTGTTTCTAGAGTTGTTGGAGTAACAACACATGGGAGAAGTGTTGCATGCAGAACATTCCAAAGGTTCAGGATCAGGTTCGAGTTGAATTTCCTTTCTTGTTGAGAGGGAGTGTTGAAAATTGCAACAAGAAATGATAAAAATAGAAGTGCTAAAAATAGCACTGCTATAAATAGTAGTTTGGGTACCAGTGTTGGACATAGCAGCAAGGAATGAAAAATGGAAGTGCTATAAATAACATTGCTAAAAACAACAGTTTAGGATAGATTCCTATTTTAATTAGTCCCTGAACTAAAATAGTGAAGTAAAATTTGAATTTGATCTTAGTAATTGTTTGTAAAATAATTAATTAATTCATCTTGAGTTAATTAGTTGTAGAAAATCAAACATGAAGTCTATGTGGGGACATGCAATAGTTTCTCCATTAATTGAGGAATTTATCCATCAATTAAGAGTTCTAATTTGAGTTGTAATTAGTTGGCTCAATTAACTGAGTCAAGTCCAGTTAGATTGATTTAAACAATTTGTTTAAATTAATGTGAGTTTTGTTAGTTAATCCATGCTTGCATATAACTGCTGCACTTCAGATAACTGAATATTCTATCATGAATAACTCATGCATGTCAGTTCAGACAGAGACCCAGTTGAGATCAGATGAGGGACAATGTACTATCAGTTGGATGGATTTTTCCTATAAAGGAAACTCATCCATGGAGAAGGATTTATCTCCTTCAGGATTGCGCAGTTAGATCAGAGGTTAGTTAGTGTGTGAAGAGGCCAATTCACACATGGGGCTTCACTGGACCCCAACAAAAATTGTGCAAAGAAATAGGAGGCTTGGAGGGTAGAGGAGAAGGTTTGAGAGAGGCCTTTGACTGTCTATGAGCAACAGAGGGATTGTAGAGAGAGCAGGATAGCTTGTGAGCTGATTCTTTTTGTAATCTGGACTATATTTCCACTTGTATGATAATACAAATTTGGGGTTTTAGGCTGAGGCTTTCCCCAGGATATTTCTTTTGCATTATGTGTGATTGATTTCTCATTCTCAGTTATATGTGTTCTCTTGATCTTGCTCAATTCGATTAAGCTTCCACAAAGTGTTGTAGAAGTAGATCTTATATTGTGTTTTAGTGTATTCCATAATTTGTTGATCTACAGTGGGAATTTCTACAAATACCATGGACCAAAACCACTTAGGACCAATACCTTGGACCAAATACCTAGGGTCAATACCTCGGACCAGATACCTTGGACCAATACCATGGATCAAAATACCATGGACCAAATACCTCAGACCAAAAACTTAGTTTTCCAAGGTATACATGCTTTTCCTTCCGTGAAAGTGCATGTGTATGTATACGCTACTTGTGGTCAGTGAACCTGCATGTATACGCAGCTTGGTCAAGGTGAACCTGCATGTATACGCAGCTTGGTCAAGGTGAACCTGCATATACCTCTCTTTCTTCATTCTGTGTAGTCTAAACTGTAATTCTTTGTTGTTAACTTGCTTTATTATGATCTTTCATCTGAGTGAGTTGCCATCAAGAACAACACCTGTATCATAATGCCAACATTAACTCAGTAAACTGAGTTAACTAATTACAACTCAAATATAACTCAATCTTATCTCCTTAATTTAAGGGATAGCTCTTGCATGACTTCAGAAAGACTTCTAACTTGAATTTCTCTAACTAATTAATTTAAAATAAATTAATTAATTATTTCCAAGTAGTTGTTAAGACTTAATTTGATTTTAATTCAAAATTTAATTCAATGGCAAATTAAATTGGAATATTCTTGTTGCCATATTTCAAAACAAACTCTAGAAAAGAATACCAGCGAAGGAATCCTCTGAGAGAGGATTTCTAGGTGAATGCATTATAGAGAGCAGTGGCCTACCTATAATGCTGAAGAACCCACTCGAAGCTTGTGGATTTGTGAACCTCCTAGATTTGGAAGAATCACTAAGGTGCTTGTGAGGGCTATTTAACCACTGGGAGTTTCTTTGGGGGCTAAATATTTGGTGATGTTTCACTAATGAATAACCTGGAGGGGTGATTTCTTACACCTATTAGTAGTTTATCCACTTATGAACCTTCCTTATTATGGGCTCTCTTCTCCTAAAAGTGAGCTTAATTTCTTTGTATTGTGATATCCATGCATCGATGTTCGTAGTGTATGAAAGTCTGAAAGGATTGAGTGGAAGCTTATATAGTTGGTGTATGAATGAAGAATGGCCTTGAGACATCATGTTTCAGTTATTGTTTTGGTTGAAGTTTCCCTTTAAAATCACTCCACCTCAAACTTTGGAATCAGGCTCGAGGGTCAGAGCTACATGTAATAGTGGTCATAGCTCATCTATGGTTGGGTGGAGAGTCAAAGTCATGATATAAGTTGACTGTATATTTGGCTTTATGAGATAACTATTTTCTCATACTTCTTACGTTTTATTATTATGTATTGGTCATCATATTGGTTGTATGTTTGTAGTGATGAGAAGAAATGTGATTTCCTAGTGTTAATGGACATCAGATTTTCTATATGCAAGGATAAGGAATGGCTAAATTATAGTAAATGTGGTGTAAGAATGAAAAGTTGTAGTTCTTTCATTAATTTGACAAGTACCCGTTGTTGGCTATTGACTATTTATTTTCATGGAGTATGTGAGTTTTTTTATTGAAGGAAACACACTTTCTTCTATTTGAGGGAGTTGCCCAAGTTACTTGTGAATTTGCAGAAATGCACTCAAATGCATCTTTACTGAGTGTAATCTCATGTTCATGTACTTATTTAATTTTCTTCAATGCATTTCTTGTGTCTTCTAGTGAGTAGTTGCATGTCGCAGTGCATGTGTAAACCAAGAAGAAACTCATAAAATTTTCTAGGTGTTAAAGGCTTTAAAATTTGGCTTGATGTCTCGTGTAGGACCCACCAAATTGGGGGTGGAGAGGTGAGTGGAAAGGTCGAACCTCAACTGAAGTTGTGAACGATCCAAAGTGAGCAGGCGTAAGCCAACAGTGGCACCTACAAGTCGGTGGTAGGGTGTGGCCATATCAATTTTGATCACCATTCCTTTGTCCTTTCACCATTCCTTTTTCCTTTCACCATTGACTCGAGTGTATAGAATCATAAACTAGGATTATATTGTAAAAAATATATCTTCTTTGAATAAAGCCTCCTTGATTTTTTGATATGATTATGCCCATGATATTATTTAATATTTTAGCAATGATCTTTGTGAGAATTTTGTATGAAGTAATACAGAGCGAGTTAGGTATAAATCTCGCAAATGAGGAGTGTTTCCATCCTTTAGGAATTAGTTCCAGAAAGGAGGATTTGGTTACACCCCCCACTCTTTCATTTCTAAGAGTGTCATTAGGCATACATCATAGATCAGATTTAATAATTTCCCAACATTCTTTTTAGAAATTGATGGTGTACCCATCCAATGTTAGTGACTTATCATGCTCCAAAACTTGGATAGCTTCCCAAGAGAGATATAGCTATATTTACCTCTCTGATTGGTACTTTGGTTTTGTTAGACCATGTATATTCCCTCATCTTGGGTGTTACATCTATTGAGTCCCAAGGGACCATTAATCCTTCAATATAGTACAATATTGGGTTTCATGCTTCCCTTCATATGAGAGGCATTTCTCCATGTCTAACTCTACACATATTCATGCACATTAAAGGGTGTTCTTAGGATATCCAATATCTAGAAATTTTCCTAGAGAATTTTGAATAACTTCCATCACATCCATGTTTCATAGATACATATGGAGATGTAGGAGTTTGACGTAAGTAGGGAGTGCTTTAGTGATGCTCACGTTTGGGTCGAAATCCAAACTCCATTTATTTAGGTAGAGACCTCGAGGCCCCACAAAATAAGGTCCATTTCTTAAAACCAAATCCTTGTCATCTTTAACTTCAAGTAGAAAAGTTCAAATACCCTTCCCACAGAAGAAGGTATTAATTCTTCCCTTGAAAAAAGGAATGAAATTTTGTAGAACCCGTATTTCTATTGTTTTGTGGCGTAGCCAAAGTCCCATGAATTACTCGATCAACACCTGATCCAAAAGAGCGAGGGACTTCATAGTCGAGGTGGTTGGATTGATTGCCTCCTATGAAGCCTCTTCTACTCCCTTAACAAGTTTTTACATACCTAACTTTGCTTTACCTTGATTGTTTGTGATGACACTATGAAACTCCTCAATTTCCAAATCCTATGCAAATTATGGCTCCCCCATTCTATTTCCAATTAGTGGCGAGTACTATCCACCTTCTATGAAATCCCTTCTCTTTTCCCATCCATGCACTCGTTATCTCTCAACCCTCCAAAAAAATCAACACTAATTCAAAACCCTCCAAACATTTCTATAATTGAAATTCTATTTTTCCATTTTTCTACCATTTTAATTAAATTGATTAATTAAAAAAAAATATCATATGAAATGAGTTATGGTTTTTTGGGTATGTGGTATTGATAAGTCATGGTATTGATCCATGATATTCAAACAAAGCATTGGTATGATAAGCCATGGTATTGGACTATAAGCATTGTCATGATAAGTCATAGTATTGGACTATAATATTAATGAGACATGGAGTTGGACTATGGTATTAATAAACATATGATAAATCATAGTATTGGACTATAATATTAATCTGTCATGAAATTGGACTATGGTATTAATAAACATATGAGAAGTCATAGTATTGGACTATAATATTAATAAGTGATGGAATTGGACTATGGTATTAATAAACGTATGATATGTGATAGTATTGGAGTGTGGTATTAATAAAGTACATAATATTAGCTCATGGTATTGGTCTACACTGGTTTATAAGAATATTTATCCCATATGAAACTATATATTTATAAATTCTTATAGCCATTCTGGCAAAGTAAATATTCAGCTTGGTATGCTTAACCTCCAAGTAATATGTCTGCAGGAATGGCCATTGACTTGGAAGATTTCAGGGAGTTGTAGAGGGAAGATGGCTTCACTTCGATCCTTGCTATCGGCACTGCCAATCCACCCAATGATGTGGATCAGAGCACATATCCAGATTAATACTTTCGAATCACCAGTAACGAGCATAACACAGAGCTCACAAATAAGTTCAAGCAAACATGTAAGTTTCTTCTTCATTTAGGCAATTCATGAATCATGAGAAGAAATATTATTGTTGTGATTAAATAGATTTTGGATAGAAGAATGATATTACTTTTTTTAATCATCATACATATGGATATGCAGGTGAAAGGTCAGAAATAAAACAAAGATACATGTACCTCACTCAGGAGATTCTGAAGAAGAATCCCAATGTGTAGGCGTGCCATCGCTGGACGCATGGCAGGCGATGTTGGCTTTGGAGGTGCTCGAGTTAGCAAAAGAGGCATCTGAAGAGGCCATTCAAGAGTGGGGGCAGCCCAAGTCTGGGATTACTCATCTCATCTTTTGCAGCACAACCACCACTGATCTACTCGGAGCTGACTTTGAGGTAGCCAAGTTGTTGGGGCTCCACCCCAGCATGAATAGAGTGGGAATGTTCCAGCATGGATGCTTCACAGGAGGCACCATTATTTGACTTGCAAAAGACCTTGCCGAAAATAATCGAGGAGCTCAGGTGCTAGTCATCTACAGTGAAACCACTGTTGTTACCTCTGTGGACCCTCTGAGACTCACTTGCCTGGTGGGGCAAGCTCTTTTCAGCAAGGGTGCGACTTCCCTCATCGTGGGAGCTGATCCCATCCCTTAAGTGGAGAGGCCCTATTTCGAAATCATTTGGAAAACCCAGACAATTGTTCCCAACACCGTGGGAAGGTGAGAGAGGTCAGATTGACCTTCCAACTCAAAGGCATGGTTCAGGATCCCATCTATACCAACATTGGAAATTATCTCATGGAGGCAATCAGTCAGTTCAAAATATCCGACTAGAACCAGTTGTTATGGGTTTTTCATCCCGTAGGAAGTGCCATCCTTGATCGGGTGGAGGGCAAGCTCAATCTGGATGCCAAAAAACTGATACCCATGAGGCACATTATGAGTGAGTATGGAAACATGTCTAGTGACTGGGTCCACTTCATATTGGATGAGACGAGGAAGGCGAAAAAACAGATGTTAAACCAACAAAGAGGAATTGGAAATGGGAGCTCCATTTGTATTGAGACCCGGCCTCACTGTCAAAATAGTCATTCTGAGAGCAATCCCATTCAATAATTTAACAACTAAGCTTTAGAATAATGATGAGCCTCATCATTTGGTAATTATATGGGCCTTAATTCACCTCCTAGCTTAGTCAAACCAACTATTCTCACAACTTATTGCATACTTTTGATTATATTTTGTTTATGAGATGAGTTAGAGTTGGATATTTTGCTTTGTCGTCTAATGTGTATTTAATGCAGGATTAAAGGATAGAAGCAAGGAATTTTGGCAAATGCCTTGGTCAAAACTCGAATGGGACAAGGGAGAGGAATTATAGGAGGTAAATCCTCCTCATTTACTACCCCTCCATTCAAATATTCCTCCATCAACTCGGAGTGCAAATAGCGAAATCATGAGGACTAGAAGGAAACCGTGCAAGTGAAAGACAAAGCACCAGTTTATCTTGAAGTTTGGGATCCAAAACTCCCTAATTTTAAGGAATTCGTTGGAGAATTTAGATATATAAGTAGAGAGGCCTAGGACCTTACTAGGATTTGGATTTTTGATTGTAAAACTCTACTCTATTTTCGAGCTGCAGGACTTGTGACAGTTTTTGATATAACCCATTGTTTTGATAATAATAATGAGTTTTGTTTTGAGCCAGCACTGAGTTAACTCAGAAGGCTGAAGCTCTTGGGTTAGGTCCCAAACCTAGCAGCCAAGGCTCCTCTTTATTTTACATTTATGTTAGCATAGATTCATAGTTTGATTGTTCATTTGCTTAGTAGCTGCATTTCCATTACAACAGTGTAGATTAGATTGGTTGTAGGTTAGTTTGCTTCCATTTGTGCATTCTTTCAGTTAGCAGGTTAGTAAGGAGAAAAAGGATCACCACAAGGTTGTCAGCAGGTGCCTCGGCCTCACTTCCTCCCTCTGGGACCATGACTTGAGGAAGAGACCCTTCAATAGCCCCAAAAACACAGATTTCTAGTTCTTTCATGAGCTTTGGAGTTTGTTGCCTTGATTCAGCATTTGGTTCATTTCATTGTCATCTTTTTCCATTACTCTATTTTTGTAATAAGATCTCACTCATGTTCACATTTCCTTCAGCACTTTCTTCATGCATAATATGGGCAATTAATTAATGCTTTTCTAGTTTATGAAGATGTATCTTGTTGCATATTTCTTGAAAGACACACATGTTATAAGCACTGCAGGTACTTCAGGACGAGGTCTAGAATTCATCACCAACATCCATCTTCCACGTCATCAACCTTAACCATCTCTTGTTCCACCATCACCCTCACTAGTTTTTTGTCCTTTTTCATTGAAATCCCCCTAGATACAATGAGTAAATCTAGCCATCTCTTCTCTTGGATATTGACTCTTGAGTGTTCCTAGACCTTCTAAAACCCTATCCCACACATCACATGCCTTTCTCCAGCTTCCCAACACCTCCAACACCTCATAATTAGCTCTCGGTTGTATCCTATAGGTTTCATGTAATTGCTACAAGATCATCCTGTAGGTTTCTACTACATCCCGTAGGTTTTCCTGAAATGGCCTGCTTTGAGGCTGAATTGATGGGGAACCTATAGGAAGTCACAAAAAGCCTCATATGACCCTCCCACCCCATCCAATCACTCCATAATCCTTTTAGCCATCCTCAACCACCTTCCATCCACCTGTCACATCCACAAGAACAATTAAATTTCATGCTTGATTGTACCAAAAGAACCCCAAAAAAAGTGAAAACAGATTTAACTTAGTTTTCTTGCTCACACATTAGTATGGTTTGATGTTATTTACTTCTGTAACTTAGATATCAACATTAGGTTAGTGTTGATTTAGCAACTCTACTTAGCATAGTTGTTTAAATGGTTAATTAGGATATGGTCTGATTTAGCATTACATGTTGTTTTCCTCATTACTGTAGTAGAGTAGCTCTCTTAGAATAGATTTTCTCTTCTTCCATCAAATAATCAAGCTTCTTCCGACTCTATAGAAGGCTGGCTTGGAACCCCTGGGGTCTCTCGCCAGATGAACAGTGACAACAGGCAAGACCTTCACTTTTACTTGTTCATATAGCACTGTCACCTACAAGTTTGTACGAACCCCAGGTTGATAAGTAAAGTTGGTAGCCTAGGAGTTGCAGCATCCTTGTTGCAATACTGGAACTCATCACTTTTTGGCATTGTTGTCGGGAGGTGTCTAAGTAGAATGTGATTACTGCTTTCTTTTCTTCTACTTCTTGTCTTATATTTTCTTCCATTAGTTTATTTATGCAAAAGTAATCTAATAGGTTCCTTTCTTTCATCTTTCATTATCTTCTTTCCTTTCCATTCAGCAAGTAGAATTTCAATTCAACAAGTAGCTTCTTCATTATATCAGTGATTTTTCATTCAATCAGTAATTTCATTTCTGTAAAGTACTTTCCATCATAAAAAATCTTACAAAAAAAAACCCAAAAACATTTCCTTTCATGCCTCATAGGAATAGGGACAATTTAGGGAAATTATTGCCAAATACCCCCACTGCATCCAACAGCCAACCTTCTCTCTTCTTCGGTGGCTATGAACTGGAGGAACCTTTAGGTGAGAAAACTGACATATTTGAAGAACCTACAGGGGAAAAAGAAGAAGAAGAAACCATTCCTACTAAACCAATGGCTGAAAACCGAATTGCCAGAGGGAATAGAGAGAGAGTTGAGGGTGCCTTCCCCATCAGGGAAACCAACAGGGACACTAAGATGAAGAATATAAGCCCCTTTGCCCTACCTCATTTCCATTGACTAACCACAAAGTACCCCAACACTTTCCTATTTGAGTTTGCTATTATATGCCGAACCTATGACTATATAGATGATGAGAAAAAATTAAAACTATTTCCATCTACCCTCAAGGATGCAGCATTGCGCTGGTTCATGGGTTTACCTCGAGATAACATCACAACTTGGGCTCAGATGGAATAGGCTTTTAACAACAAATATCGAGACTACTGTAGGTCAAAGGATACTAAGAAGAAATTTTCAAGATGACCATGGGCCAAGATGAATCCTTAGAGGACTACGAAGAAAGATTCTAGCTCAGTTACAAAAGGGCCAGGTGCACACTTGACCCCGAGTCACTAAATTTTGTCCTGCTCAGAGTAGTAAGGGAAGATCTTCTGAATACCTTACATTTTTTAGCAGGAGGAGATATCTACCAATTACCTTATGATGATATCAAGATTGTCTTTAGAAACCATTCTAGGGCAGCCAGGAAAAAGGGTAGGGGTAGTCAACCTATGGCTAGTACATCATCTTCTAACTCGTCCATCAAGGGTGAAATTGGACATATGCTGGAAGATTTCAAAAGTGAGATGCTGCAAACCCTTGCCTTGTAATTAGACACCATGAACATCAAAAGGAAGCAAGAGGAAGCAGAGAGAGCCTTGGCCGTCTTTTGTCCTAGATGCACTAGGAGGCATCCTAAGAATGAATGTCCATTGAATTGTATTGAGATTTTCTCGGTCTATGAAGAAAACCACTCCACAGATATGTGCACTTGTTTACCCAGACTCAAAGCAGTATATCAAGGAGCTGAAGGGGTCATTGAGCAGCTTTGCTTCATTAACCAAAGGAGACCTCCTGGGCCTAGACCATACCAGCAGGGCATGCATGGGTCATCCCATGCATATTACAATCCCAACCAAACCACATCTATACCTTCATGGGGACCCCCTGCTCATCCTTCCTGGTCTACACTGCCTCCTTGGTCCTATGTATCTCAGTATCATTCCCAGCCAGCTAGCCAGTCATTTCAACCTTACGCTCTGCCACAACCTTATTGGAATACACCACTCCAGGGTTGGAGGCCGCAATACAACAATGATCCATCCCTATTGCCTCCACCACCTACCCAACCACAACTCCTACACTCTGCTCCACCCAAGCAACCCCAGATGCCTACCCAGCCAATTTGAACCTAAAAAATAGGTAGGCTCAACAAGTATACAGTGGAGAGACATCATATCCAGCTTATGCTGTAGAAATCAAGGAGATCAACCTAATATGTGGGAGAATTCTCCCTGATAACCAACCTCCCCCTCCACATTGGAAGGTTGAGGAAGAAAGAGAGGGAAGAAACCTTAAAGTAAATCCACCCTTTCCTGAGAGATTAGCCCAACCACTCCAGCCTACCCCAGAAGAAACTGAACTTCTGGGAGAATTGAAAATCTATGTGTATATATCCCCGTTCTCCAGGCAATAGAAGATGTTCCCATTTACAATAAGTTGATTAAGGATAAATGCTTCAAGCATCCAGGAAGAAGAAAAAGGGTTTCCCCTACCATTGATGTCATTGGGAAGCTGTCTGACTTAATGCTAGGGTAGGTAATATGTCTTAAATATTTGGACCCTAGAAGTCCTGTAGTATATGTGCACATTAATGGCACCATCGTCGCACACATTCTGATTGATCTTGGGGTTGCCATTAATGTGATGACCAAGGACACCATGCTCAAGCTCAACCTACAAGGGTCACTGAGGAAGACCACAAAAGTTCTACAACTTTCAGACCGTTCCACAGTTACCCCTGAGGGAATTGTGGAGGATGTGATGGTCTCCATTGACTCCTGGGAGTACCCTGCAAATTTTCTAGTTCTCCAGCCTAAGGCTAAACTTACAAGTTATCCTCTCATCCTTGGGAGGCCATGGTTGGCCACAACCGATGCTTACATTAGTTGCAGAGCTCAGAATATGACCATTAAGAATTGGCATATGTCCAAATAGTTAGTCCTATACCCTCCTGCTCAAACTTCTCTAGAGCATGATTTACCTTTATGGTTTGAGGAGGAGGAAGAATATGAGGTTTATTCCACCCAACTTTATTCTTTGGAAACAACCATAGGAGGAGGACAATAAGACGAGGATGACTTAATTCAACACCTGCTCCAAAGTCCAACTCTTAGTTTGTTACCATTAGAAGAAGAAGTAAGGGAAACCCAGAACAATCATACAATTGACTTATGCTCGGCCGATTCCAACCCACTCCATGTCAAAACCATAGAATTTGGCCCAGAGAAAACCTTGGAAATTAATCCATCTCTTTCTACTCTCGAAGAGGAAAATCTATGCAACATACTGAGAGAAAACCTAGAAGCCTTTGCTTGGAGTTACAAGGAAATGAAGGGAGTACACCCCTCAGTGTGTACTCACCACATATACATCAAAAAAGGTTGCAAGCCGGTCTGACAACCACAAAGGAGGATGAATCCATCTCTTAAAGATATAGTAAAAGAAGAATTGCAAAAATTGCTAGATGTAGGATTCATTTACCCTATCTCCGACAATGAGTGGGTCTCTCCTCTAGTGTTAGTTCCCAAGAAAAATGGTAAGTGGAGGATTTGTGTCGATTACAGTGAGTTGAACAAAGCCACAAAGAAGGATCATTTTCCCCTACCCTTCATCGACCAAGTGCTAGATGGCTTTGAAGGGAAAAAGTTTTTTTCTTTCCTTGATGGATTCAATGGGTACAACCAAATCCAATCTGCCCAGAAGACCAGCATAAGACCACCTTCACCTGTCCTTGGGGTACTTTTGCCTATAGTGTCCTTCCTTTTTGCCTATGCAATTCTCCTACCA